>CM055268.1:126608982-126956079 GCA_029237695.1 Conchocele bisecta | reverse complement strand
GAATAAATTGCGATATTCGTACGACATTTGTCGCAATTTAGTCACAAGTGTCATAATTATGTCGCAATTTGTTCTCCTTTCTGACTCACAAAAACTAAATTTAGAAGGGTTCGAGACACCCTCGACGACTCTGTGACTATTTTGAGCGAAAATTTGTCGCGACAGCGACACGAGAGCGAGGTCCTGCGACTCACGCGAGGAAATTGAGAACCCCTGCGAATGTTTCGAGACATCTTGATAACTCCCTCGCGAATGCCGTTCGCAATTTGTCGCCAACAGTCGCAGCCCAGTGAGATACTAGCTTAAGTATACTGTTTATTGTTTTGCATCAACGTATCGTCTACAAGTGGCATACAGGCATTACTAAATGTATATTCAAAATAGTTGGTTTACATAAATATAGAAAAATACAAGTGCGAATAAATAGGCGACAGGAAAGAGGGCGCATTTATTGCCTTGCATAAGCACATTGTATCCATGCAGCGAGATATATAAATATAGAGACGGCAGGCGGTGTCCCTAATGTAACATATATGTGGCTGTGACTGGAGAAATGGGGCTTATGGGCTTTGTGACCAGTGTAGCTCCTGATCAAATAGCACACTAATGTGGCCTGAAAACGAACTATATTCCTTGGTAGAAGCGTTTCATAACAGGCGTTTCATAAATAGAATGGCGAACAGTGCAGATCTTGATCACACTGTGCGGATGCACAGACTGATCTGGATCTACACTGGTCGCAAACCCATAAGCCCCATTTCTCAAGTGACATCCATATAAGCATACAAGTACTACGTTTGTCAACACAATAGCCAGTCTACGTACGTGTAGATACATACGTGTATACAATAGTGTGAGCACGCTTGCAAACTCACGGAGCCCCGCAGGTTACGTAGAATTCTTTTTTTTTATTAATTCGTTCCCACGAAATAACTATTCGTTCCTCAATGTAACAATTCGTTCCCACGAATTAACAACTAATTCCCACGAATTAACAATTAGTTCCCTCAAATTAACAATTCGTTCCCACGAAATAACAATTCGTTCCAACGGGAACGAATTGTTAATTCATGGGAACAAATTGTTGTATCGTGGGAACGAATTGTTAATTCGAGGGAACGAATTGTTAAATTGAGGGAACGAATTGTTATTTCGTGGGAAAGAATTAATAAAATAAATCTATGTCACCGTACTACGTATCCGCAACTACAGGGCAGTTATTGTTTTAGTTTTAAATAAGCACATAAAGTAGAGCACGGGATGTCGATGTGGAAACGACTATCCACGAGCGGACCAACCGTCCAATCAGAGACGAGCGATAGCACAGTCGCCAACCATCCGCCGTCAGCCGCCAACCATCCGGCCGCCAACCATGCCGCCAGCCATACGCCGGCAGCCGCCAACCAGCCGGCCACCATCAACCGGGTATCCCCGGTAACACCCAGCCATTCGCCGAAGGTCAAACTATCGCTATGGAAACGTATGTCGTCTGCTGGACAACACCACTCGGACACAAACGAGAACATTTCCGCCGTCGGCAACGCAAACCTAGGACACGTCGGCAAGAAATTCGCCGTGAAACGCATCAGCACGGCCGGCCCTTCGTTCAACAACAATCTGTTCGCTAAACGCTTTTCTAAGCGTCTATCGTCAAAATTCATGAAGAAAGAGTTTGGATCTCTGGGAAGCTTGTCCACCGCGCATCACGAGAAGGAACCGACCTATCGCATAGAACCTAAGAAGAAATTCAACTCGGCTACCGTGGAGCGAATCACGAAATCCGTTCTGGAGGAGAATTTGGCGGGACTGACGTACAACCCGAAACTGTGTTTGTCTGTCGTCAGGGAACTGACGGATGAGATTCGGGATAAGGTGAGATTGACTGGTGGTATTTCGGCACTTGCATTGCTGGGATTTGTCTGTTTGACGTCACGTTCCTTTGTTTAACTTAACGGACTGTTAAATACTTGCCCAACACCACTGTTGGCTTAAGGTTACTAGCTGTGCCCACAGGTGGAAGACTCGGACCTAGCACCCAATAAATGGCTCATTTGAAAACGTTACCCCACCTACCCATTTCTGTACATTATTAGGCTATATTGACTATGCCCTTCTTGTGGCCCCATATAAAGTATATGGAAATCTAATAAAAAACCTATTCGTAAAACGACAAATACTTGCACCAATAAATTATATATTATGTGTCCAATAAGTCTTTATGCAGATGCTGCCAGCAGGGAAATCACACCATGTGCGATAGTTAAACAATAAGAAGCACATGTTTGTGTTTTACATGTATAATTTAGCTTCTACACACCTGGTGACCGTTTCAATGAATTTCGTACGACTAAAATGTTCGTAAGTGCAAATTTAGGATCGTCTGGAAATTTCACTTGATGGATTTACATTTATTGAGTATAGGCAAAGAATGTAAATCCAACCATTGTTTAATTTTGCACTTACGAACATTTTAGTGAAACGCCCCCCTGTATCATGTGTATAGAGATGTAAATGTCCATGTCCTAAGCAAACTTGATATATTATTTGCATATTACAGATATGTGTGCATTTTATTGGTAGCGGTATTTGCATATTACACGTATGTGCGCATTCGCGAGTGGGGTAGCAATTTTGTTTCTAGTAGCGCCCCGAAACTTCGAGATGTCATGACATCGAGCCGAACTCGGAAAATGTTTACCTATAAACACTACAATAACTGATAATTTGCGTAACGGGCGTGAATAATATAGCAATCACAGCTGGGAATGTGTATTCGTGGCGCAGTTCGCCTGCTATGTATTTTGGGAAATACGGGACCGCTGTACCCAATTGTGCTTTCTGTACGTTTTTCTCAGCAAAGATTCCACTGGTGTTGCACTCCGCGCCGGCGTAAAATGTTTCACGTCGAAAGATACACCGATACCGTACGAGATGCCACTCAGTGCAAATTCATTTCGCCGGTCACTAGACGAAAATGCGTTTGTTCAGTATCTTCTGCACTTAGCTGAATGGGAATTCGTCAGGAATCAGGTAATGGACGTGAATATTATATTATCCCGTCAACACAGTACGTATGTGCCGTGAAACACGGTGCTGTGAAACATGTTTGATATCCTGCCAATACGACCTAATCACTGCGTATGAGTATATGTGTGCGGTTGTCATATTAGTCGATTCTCCGATTTTGAGGATGCGTCTGAGTTTACTATTTTGCATTTTAAAGATATTTGTAGTGTTGACGGGATAACTAGAATAGTAGGTTAGTACCGTGAATGAGAAAAATATCTGGCGCGGCACGGACACGGGATGGGCTCGGCAGAGCCTCTCCCATCCCGTTTCCTAAGCATTGCCAGCTAGTGTAGTGCCGTGAATGGGAAATATATTTTCCTAATCCTTGCCAGATAGTGCCGTGAATGGGAAAAATATATGGCGCGGCAGAGCCTCGCCCATCCCGTTTCCTAAGCCTTGCCAGATATTTTTCCCATTCACGACACTAACCTACTATTCTCTATATGGTGGAGTATTTACTAGTATGCAATAGTGCAGCCCGCCAGCTACATGTATGCCATTCACGAAATAAGGGACCCCTGTACCCAAACGGACGTTCCGCATTTTATTCTCAGCACAACAGCGTCGTACATTTCTCTCTATTCAGGGTATGTGATCCCGTGGTCTATTGTTTACACTGCATTAATGGCGGCGCCAATGAGGTCTCAGGTAAATCATATGTTTCATCAATACGACTGTGGCTTCCTCCGTTTAATGATGACCATGTTCAAGCCGTTAACACTACGAGTCTGCGAATACCAAATTTTGCAACAAGAAAGACAACTTCGCATCGTACACGTACACGGCTCCCGACTTCATCTGCACCGGCTCCGTATATGGCCTGTACAGGGTCTGAACTCGCCGGGAGTTTATGCACCCAGGGGCCGTTTCACTAAACTTCGTACCACTAAAATGTTCGTAAGTGCAAATTTAGGATCGTCTCGAAATTTTCAATTGATGGATTTAAATGTATTGAGCATAGGCTGCATATGCAGCCAATGCTCAATAAATGTAAATCCACTAATTGTTTACAAGAAAACATTGTTAATGTGGAATTTACAGACTATGATAATTTTGCACTTACGAACATTTTAGTCGTACGAAGTTTAATGAAATGGCCCCTCAGAGACTGAACCCGCCGATACTTATGGACTGTACAGAGAAAAAACACGCCGATACTTATGGACTGTACTCAGGACTGAATCCGTCCTTGAAGAACTGTTCATATTTCGGCGTTTCATGGGTTATTTCGGTATATTTGGTGGTTTGGGTGCATTGTTACGAATATAGAATTTACATCACCTCCCGTGAGTTAGTACACGTATATATGTGTACGGTAATTTACAAAGGTGTGAAACAGAACTTCTACCTGCGTACGTTTTTAACCAATAAAACCATTATTTGGGAACCGATAACAATAAAACCTGTCTCACATTGTTTGTTTAGATTAATGTACTGGACATGAACCGCCAATGTAAGTCAACATTTATATTTCGTCTGAAAAACGTCAACTATTCTCGGATAGATGGTCGAGCTCTCAAACAGCGGAAAATTTGGTTACATATCCTTACATAGACGTGTACAACGTTTACATCGCGTCTTATTCACTGACATCCAATAACGAGGGATCCTTGTGCATTTTTGATGGCGCGCAACGTGTGCAATCTCCGCTTGCATGGCTCGCTAGAAAATCTCGCAATTGCATGGATTTTAATGTCTTAGATGTAGGAACAGATAACTGCAGTTCACGTAATTTCCCCATGTTAAATCACAGAGTGAAGATGTCTATGGGGATTTAACATGGGAAATTTCATATGCTATCGGCATCAGTAGATTGATATGTCCCCTGAATCGATAGAACCCGAATTTGGAGTTTGTTGGTTGGTTGAACATTGATGATATAATTGGTCTGAAAGCAACGCATGTTGTAAATTCTATTTATCCAAATATTGAAAAAAGCTTTCATTCCTTGGGTATTTTGTCAGTATAAAATGGGTCAGAAATTTCGGAACGGTGAATTTGTAGACAATTTACCATTTCTGTCGTGTGTAATTATTGAGCATTAGCAGTTCCACAAAACTATGTAAATAAACCAAACCCAACGAAAGCCACCCAAATCTACCCAAAATTCACCAAAATACCCATAAGACACGAACATACTGACCATCTGTTCAAACACCTGTAACTGAACCCGCCGGCAGTTTATGACACGGCGCTGTTTATAAGCCAGTCTTATAATTGGGACACGCCATGTGAGTTCGTACTTAACAAAGATGTGCGATATCTAATGCAAATTATTTTTTAAAAATAAGATATTATCCGTAAAAGACGTCGAAAATAAAGAAAAGGTACCAGTAGACACAAACTGTTCTGTATATCAGAGACAACATCTTATACATTTAATGGCAAAATAGACATTCATTCACGTATTGATTGGCATTATTATACATTTCATATCAGACGTAAATTTCCACACTGATATCAGGGGCAATAACCGTGTTTCCTGAAAATGTTAACGGACATTACTATGTATTCTCTGTATTTATGTTTTGATGTGCAATGATCATGCTTATTATTTTTTCAGGTCACGGATTTAATTATTATAAATAATTAAAAAATACCATGCCTCATTTGCATATCTGTTAAAATAGCCTGATACCACCGCGCGTCACTATCAGTAAAGTAAACATTACTAAATGATTATATCTGTATAGCGGGCACTCGTAATTTTTAGAACTGGTAGAATAGTGACACGATCATACACGTATTTAATTCCTGTAAAGAACATGTTGTGCCTACTGAGTGGGCATTTACCTTTAACGAAATGTTCGGAGAAAATGCGGATTAGAATTCCGCATTTGCTATGTAAATTTCGTTAACGTCCAATGTCATTTACCGAAAATATCACAGTTTCCGTAAACATTTTTCTTGAAAATCGAACAACGTCACATATGTAGACATCGTTACAGGAGCATCAGAAGCATCATAAGATTGGTCCGGTGAATCTAGTGGGTGCCCCCGCTACCCACCCAAAGTGTATGTTGTTACCACTCACCGAGACGGTTCAACTGAGTGGTAACAACATACACTTCTGATGAGAAATTAGAAAAATTGCTGAAAACATATGTACTTTCCGTTTGTTTATATATGAATTCCAAATATGTCAAAAGTATTGGTCCGGCAGTCGCCGGACCTACCGGAGCTGTTCCGACGCCCCTGCGTCATCGTTAGAGTTGGTGGAATTTGTGACAGGCACTTTGTGGTATGAACGACTAAACGCTCTTTAAATCATACCCAATTTCAATATGATATTAAATATCTAGAAGGTAGGACACTCGCCATCTTTTCAACCAACGGAAGTGGATTACATATCGTGGGCCCGGCTGTAATACAGCAATTGTAATTGTAATTGTGGGCCCGGCTTCGTGCGCGTTACAATTACTGAATTAGAGAGCCGGGCCCAGGGTACACTAGTACCACTTCCGTTGGTTGATAAGATGGTAAGTGTCCTACCTTTTAGATATTTAATATTGTAAAATTGGGTATGATTTAAAGAGCGTTTTGTCGTTCATACCACAAATTGCCTGTAGAATTTGTCGGTTTGACGTCACACTGTTTATGTTAAACATTGGAGCCCCGTTTCACTAACATTCGTACGACTGAAAAGTTCGTAAGTGCAACATTTTAATTTACAATAAAGTACACACATACAGTCAATGGTGGAAAATCGTTTGAGGATGTGTTCACATTTAGGATGTGTACACGTATGTGGAAAATGGTAGCAATTATGACTCACGTTAATGTGAAAACCCAATTCATAAAAAGCTTCGTAAGAACATTTTTATTATGCGAAGTTTAGTGAAACGGGCCCCTGTGGTTTAAACTAAGCCACGTGTCGTCAAACCGAAATTTCCGCAAATTCTAACATGAATAGTGTGTCGGAAGCAGTTTAAGGGAAGTTAGTCCTACTGCTTTTGGGAGGGGCCAAGTGATTCTGGTGTGGCGAGGACCTGGCATCAGATCAGGATTATTCTGATTTCAGGGCTGAATATATAGTTTTATTATTGTAAATATTCAGTTCTGATTTTGGGATCCCACTTCCCCCATTTGTACATGTACTTCAAGATGTACATGTACTTGTACAGGTAATATATGGGATTTAGTGCTAAACCCATTGACCCGGCCTTACATGACGTTAAACCCCAACAAAAAGACAAAGAAACAAACACCATGGGGACCTCACAGGTGTCCGGTTTAGAGACGTTTCACTGTAGTATGTGTTTTATTTAATTAATATATACTAAGCTACAGTTGGTACTGAACTGTGAACGTCTTGTCCGGGTAAAAAACATTCACTTAAACCTGATGACAAATTCCGAGCCAATGTTACACCGTTGTAGTTTATGAGTATCAGCGAAGGCTAACATATTCACGTTTCTTTTTCTTGCCTTATAATGAATGGTTATTATGAATGAATGTAGCTTTCTACACTTAATTACATGCATTGGTGTACTAAATGTGGCGTGTAAACTGTCAATAGCAGGAGGCCCGAGAACACGGAATTCGTCATACAAATGTATGAGACACGCCATGTGATTTTGTATCTAAGAAAATGTGCGAAAACATGTGTAGAAAACAAAAAACATATTAATCATATGTAGTGTTTAAATGTATGTAGTTAAGTTAAATACAATGTACGACTAGTGCAAGACTACATACATGATGTATGAGACGCGCCATGTGATTTTGTACCTATTCTAAGAAGTGCGAATATTTATGAAAATATGAAAATATTAGCTATGAAATTTCCGTTAACTTTCGACGTCATCTACGGAAACTATTGTAAATTTGGTGGATAATTTTAATGAGATAAGTATATAATTACATTAAATATGCCTATAAGCATCATTACACATCGACTCTATTGTTTGTCTGACGTTGGTAAGCAACTTGAACACGTCTGTAGACAAACGAAAAGTTTGCATCTATATGCAAACCTGGGCACGAAAAAGTCGTGCGTCACGGCAAACCGCACACGTTGTGTGTCTATGGTCATTGTGTGAATTGATAGCTTGACACAAGGAACACCGAAAAGCGGTCTTACGATGGCTAACGTAGACCGGATCAGTCTGCGCATCAGCTCAGTTTGATCATTGCATGTATTGGTCGCCATTCGATCAATACCATTTCCTATATTTATTACATGTCACCAATGTTGAGTTCATAAAACGCTAATTTGGTTGATGATAAAGGTACACATATTCGCCTTACAAATGCTGCAAGGTCCTTCTCCGTGCCAGTGACGCATATGTAATCAGAAATCGTGTCAATGCCGTGGACAGATGTATAAACAAAAGTATATATACAGACGGGCGGCAGAAATGTCTAAACTATAATGTAGAACATTGTTGAACTACTTTAAATGAAAGCTTACCTGGTGAATCTCTACACGTAGTATAAAGTATATTTCTGTTTACGTATAGTTTAGTACGTGGAAAGACAATTGTCAACGACATAAATATGGATATAATTGAGGGGCGTTCAGTAAGTAACAGAAAAGTGTTGTAAACCTACACCAACTCGTGAAGTGGCATATTTCATCAGGTTTCAAAAACAGCGCTATATATATAGAGAGAGGATCTTACTTGCGTGATGATTTATTTCGATATTTATTAACGAGTTTACTTATGTCATAAGAGGCTATGCTGAGTTTCTTTATAAATCAGTCAAGGAGCTTTAATAAATATAATATTACATGAACACAAATGTTAGATTTGCTTTATTACAGGAGCACATCATCATACTAAGCATATACTGGTTACCTAAAGTGTTTTATTGTACCCGTCGGATTTGCACATTTATTACACTAGTGTATAATGATATTGAATATAAATTAGTGCCGGCCTTTTAGAACACACGAGTCGAACTTAAGCTATGCTTATTGATAAATTGTGATCAGTGCATATTTAAGATACAATAAAATAGCTGTAACGCTTTTTTTTTTTTTTGACTCGAGAACATTGTTCACTTGATCCCAGTTATACAAAAACAAAAAATAGGACATAATATATTTTACGCTACCTACGAAAGTCAAATTTATGTATCATACTAATACAATTGAATGTACACGTGGACTGGCATACAACTACTTTGATATATTCTTCATTTTGACTGAGAATAGTTTTATTATCGTAAAAAAGGGCATGTTTCATTGTTGAATGACAACTGCATCAATCACTTAAGTTGGTCTATTACTGCAACTGCATGTGAAAATACACCACAGTGTGAAGGATTAACTTGTTAATTATGTGAACTCTACAGAGACCTAACTGATGATATATGATAAATGAGATGTCCTAACATATTTTAAAGAAACAGTGTCTCACATGATGTTTCAGATGTTGTTGAAGATATTCAATGTTCCTTTAATTTTCGCTTTATTGACTCCAAATGCCATATACATGTACACGGACCGTGTGTTTACTTATATACAATGTACTACAATTTACTCTGACGAAGAGGGAAGATAAGTTGGTAACGCACTTCCGTTCGCTATTTCAGTACCAGGAAGCACATTTTGTGAAACATAACATTTTTTTAATTTGAAATCAAAATACTGTTCCACACACATACTATCTTGCTAAATGTATTTATACACATGTGAAATTAATTCAACTAAATGCAAATAGTACCATCAACTGTCAACAAAACTAGCGTTCGCAACGCTATTTATGATTTGGTATAATAAACATATTGAATTATTGTTTACTAAGTTCAACATGTTTCATCACTTTCTGCACATACATTAGACAACGTGTCTTTAAATGTAATTGTTGTTGTAAGTATGCCAATAGTTGTTATTCATTAAATTAATGTAATTTCATTTTATTGGGATCATGTATGTGTTGGGAAATTAATTGTTGAACACCCCTCGTAAATGACTTTTATAAATAACTTACCACCCAATAATAGATATACGCATTCATATGCTGCATGTGCAGGTACAGTTGTACGCACTGCAAACAGGCGATGAGAGGCCCTTCAATTACAAATATTTTCTACATGGCCGGGTGCTTATCACATGTTTTGACAGAGAACTGCTGAACGTAAACGTGGTGGGCTATGTATACACGTCTAAACCGGACACCCTGGGACCCCATTGCGTTTCATTTATATGGCATTGATTGTAGTTCGTTCATAGACAAGAGGGGATATAGCGTTAGTCCATGTACTGCGTACGTACGTACATGCATAGTAACAACTTTCATTTTTCAATAACTCATGAAACCCTTCACCGATTTTGATAATATTTGGCCACAATGTGATCGTGCTTTGTTATGCATGCTACCCACATCCGACCTCCCAATGTCAAGGTCACTGAGGACGTATGTTCACCTTGTTTGTAATAAGACACATTTGTAAGGCAATAATGTTAAAGTCCTTATTTCATTATCAAGGCTGCCGGTACGACCGCCCAAGGTCAAGGTCACCGAGGACTTGTGTTTTTCATTATTATCAAGACAGACAGCGAGGGCATAATCTTCGCTTAGCGCTGCCATTTATTGTTACAGTGGTACCTATCTAAGTTGGACACCCTGCTAACGACGTCACATGACCTTACCGAACGACGTCAGACTAATCAGGCACGTAACGTAAACAAGTCGGCGTTCTTTTCAACGAAAACTGTTTTAAATTTGATTATTGGCTAGCATAAAACGTTACCTGATAACAAAATCTAGTCTAGTGTCTTTCAATATCAAGATAGTGAGGCTCGGCTCGGAAACGGCCCAGTCTTGCCTGATAAACTGCTATTTCAAACTACACTAGCCTGGTATTCTCTGTGAATTTATGATTTATGCAAGCATGTTCCCATGCATATTATACAGCATATTGTGTGCTTGGTTCGTATACGTATACGTTAGACATCAAACACAAATAATAATTAGAAATGTGTCATTAGGACACGTATAATCCCACTGGCAGCATGCGTACATGGATGTTATTGATCGGCTGTAATAACTGTAGAGACAATTCCTTTAATGTCAAATGGAAATTCGAAATTTCCACTGAATACTAGCCAACGGTTGTCAGTAAGTAGATGTGTAAGTCAGTTACTGCCGTAATCGAGGTGTTCATGTGTTTAAACAACCTACAAGCGCCCATGAAACACCTCACCGCTTCGCGGATCGGTGTTCCATAGGCACATGTAGGTTGTTCAAACACATGAACTCCTCGATTAGGGCAGTAACTATTACATAAATGAAAAAAATAAGCTAAACAAATTTGTTTACCTTATTTATTTTTTCTTTATTGATGCTTTTAGGCATATTTAATGTATGTATAGACCTCGGTCCGTTACTTCAACCTGTGATTATCGCATGTATTTAATGTATTTATAGAGCTCGGTCCGTTACTTCAACCTGTGATTATCGCAACGCGTGTCGTACCCGTGTAGCAATACGTGTATCTAATCAGTTCACGTCTCAAATAGTAAATGGATATGGTTTTAGATGTATGCACTGTAACTGACCTGTATTAAACAAACGCACGATTGTATTTCATCACATTCAATGAGGTTATGTTTTATTATCACATCTTTGACACATTTCCGGGTGTTGTTTCTGTATTAACACAGCTCGTGTGCAAGGTATGTGCATGCGGATGTGATAAATAAGTTAGATCACGTTTGTCCGCATGTACGAGCGATAATCCGCTCGCTAAAGCTCGCGTATTATCTCCTCGTACATGCGGACGAACCGTGGTGTAACTTATACTGCCACTCTATACCGTCCTGGATAATTTGGTAACACCTCTCAGCTATTACTATGCACTTCGTGAAACATAATGGTTTTAGTTGTACAATGATAATGCTCTACCGTGCATACAACTAAATGAATGTGGTATAACGTCCCAGCGACAGTTAAGGCCATGTAGGGACGGCACCACAGTTTAAAGTCTTATTCGACAGACCCGTGGGATGGAAATACTTTGAAAGTGTTTTTCGGAAGCTTCAGCATGGGAGGCATGTATTCCATATTCCATCACAGTCACAGCCCATCCCTGTGCATATAACCAAATTTCCATACTAGACATTTGTTCTGGTATGCATATCTGAAACACAGTGCATTGACAAGGTTGTGGTGCGTGCTACGGTAGCGGAGGAGGGCATGCTAATGTAATGGAACCTCTCTAAACCAGGGTGTCCTGTTTACAGAGGTTCCACTGTAATTAAGCACTGCATTTTTGTCAATTGTAATCATGAACAGAAACGACAATGAAATACATTACAGTGAAATCCATCTAAATAATGGGGTCCCCATGTTGTACGGTTTATGGGAGTTCTACTGTATTTATTATATTATACATTAGACTGACGATGGGTATGCAGGCTATGTAAGTCATTCTTAAACATGTGTTGTGGGATTACACATGTCGAAAATACAAGGCCACTTCTTTGTCTGTATATACGGCTACACCGTTAAACATGTCGAAAATACAGGGCCACTTCGTTGACCCAAACGGTAAGACCGATTTCAAATGAGCATAGTTAATTTGAAGCATTTAACATTTATTTATTCTTGTATTGCATTTGAATAGGACACTTACTTCATGTGTTCAGGTTTTGAAAGAGAGGTATTCGTCAACATAGCCACTCATCTCACATATACAAAGTATCATAATCGTGGGTGTGACCGGAGAAATGGGGGCTTACGGAATTTGTGACCAGTCTAACCTCTGATATATATGCTAACACACGCTTATAGCCTGGTATGGATATACAGTCAAACCTGTGCTAAAGACAACCTCTGAATAGCAATCACCTGGCTGTAAAGGCCACGATTTTGATGTCCCAATAGCACAATTACTATATAAATGACCCTGCGAATAACGACCACCTGTGAACAAAGGCCGGATTTTGTACTTCCCATGGCTGGCCTTTATTCATTGGTTTGACTGTACATGTACATGTATACTGTTTTTGAAGCGTAACAGATACATCAATGACTAAATGACTAAATGGCGACTAGTGTAGACCCAGATCAGGCTGCGCGAATACTGATCTGGGTCTACACTGGTCGCACAATCTACACTGGTCGCAAAAGTCATAAGACCAATGTTTTTCCAGTCACAGCCCCAATTACGTTCACTGGCAGCAGAACTGAAATATGTGAACTAGTTTAAAGGTACATGCCCACTCAGTAGGCACAAACTGTTCTTTATATCTGACATTATCTGTGATATTTTCTGGCAAAATAAATACATTCACCATTACCCCACGTATTGACTGGCATTATTTCCACACTGATATCAGGGGCGATAACCGTGTTTCCTTAAAATGTTGACGGACAGTACTATATATTCTCTGTATTTATGTTTTGATGTGCAATGATCATACTTTATAATATGTCAAAAATAATATTTTTTTCAGATGACTAATTTAATTAGCATAAATAATTTAAAAATATCATGCCTCATTTGCAATGAAAATAGCCTGAATCCACTGGGAGTAAGTAAAATAAATATTACTAAATTATTATATCTGTATAGCGAGCACTGGTAATGTTTAGAACTGGTGGAATAGTGACACAATTATACACGTATTTAATTCCTATAAAGAACATTTTGTGTCTACTGAGTGAGCATGTACCATACTGAGTGAGCATGTACCATTAACATCCCAGCAACAGCTAACCTTCATATATAGGCAGTCTCGCTGTGGTTTCAAGTCTCATCCGAAACTAACCTTCATATATAGACAGTCTCGCTGTGGTTTCAAGTCTCATCCGAAACTAACGTTCATATATAGACAGTCTCGCTGTGGTTTCAAGTCTCATCCGAAACTAACCTTCATATATAGACAGTCTCGCTGTGGTTTCAAGTCTCATCCGAAACTAACCTTCATATAGAGACAGTCTCGCTGGTTCATATATAGACAGTCTCGCTGTGGTTTCAAGTCTCATCCGAAACTAACCTTCATATATAGACAGTCTCGCTGTGGTTTCAAGTCTCATCCGAAACTAACCTTCATATATAGACAGTCTCGCTGTGGTTTCAAGTCTCATCCGAAAAAAATACATTCAGATGAAAATAGCATGAAAGTAATAAATGGATGATGCTCAAAACGGCGATCGAACCCACTGCCGTCGGTTTTAAAGTATAATGCCCTACCCCTAGACTATCAAACCACCCCCACACGCACATAACTGATGTCGTGTAGACTGAATGGCGAACAACGCGGCACTGCGCTGGTCTGGACCTACATTGATCACAAACGTCGTATTGTGTCAATTGTGTCAATTGTGCCCATGTTTTAAATTCTCACAGGAAACCGAGCAGAGAGTGTTCATTGTGCGCTCGCCGTTATGCAAGATGGGATATAGCGTTAGTCCATGTGCGTACGTTAGTAACACCTTTCATGTTTCAATAACTTATTAACCGTTTCACCGATGTTGATAATATTCGGCCACACTGTGTGTCTAGTGCTTTATTTTCCATACGACCCACGTCCGTTCGTGAAGGTGAATGTCATTGAGGACTTATGTTCACCTTGTGTGTAAGACAAAACTGTCAAAGACATTTTGTTATTATTATTATCAAGGCTGTCAGCGAGGGGATTAGTGATATCGATGCCCTTGTATCGTGTGAAGTTTCCAGCCACCGAAAATCACAACCACAGTGAAACCTCGCTAAATCGGACACCCTGGGGAGGTCCCCAGGGTGTCCGGTTTTGCGAGGTTTAACTGTAAATCAGGCATTTGATTATTACAAGCCATAGTTGTGTGCTATGCGATCATGACCAGGCATTATCACCTGAGATAAATAACCAAGAAGCCCATCACAAATAAGATCACAGATGTTTCTTGTTGTCCGGTTTAGCGAGGTTCCACTGTATATAATTGTACATATTTATTGCAAAAACAGTATCATATATTGCACCCGTGTGGGCTGTTAAAATATCTTCTATAAAACACACAATTCATGTAATATCACGTGCCGCCTTTCACATATTAGATAACACCACATATTGCACGTCACGTGACATGGTAAGCGACATCTGTGTAGATAGTAATCAAATACCTCGTATTAATGTAATGACAAAGCTCATAGGAAAACAGACACGTTTGAATGTTACACCTTTCTTCAATATTATGTTGTTTTGCTCGTTCCTTAAACGCATAGAACAAACTATTCTGCATACATGTTGTTTATCTGTTTATGAATGCTGCGAATACCGTGTTACCAGATCAAAATACGTATCCTCACAGTCTAATTAGGGTCTGCATTGTTGGCTGATAAATCTGTTAATACTCTGTACTGTCTTAAGAGAACACGTCAGGTAGTGATTCGCCGAATAAGCACCTTGACCAGAAGCTACACTGGTTAAACCGTTCAATATGACCCATTACATATTTGCTTATTGGCCCAGAGACTAGGGTAGACCCAGATCAGACTGCGCAACGGCGCAGTCTGATCTTGGTCTACGCCTGTCGCAACCAACAACATCTCGTGAAAACATAATATCTGTATCAGGCCGTTGTATGAGTGTGATATCTGATCTGGAGCTATACTGAGCAAAACGTCTTTATGTCCATATGTATTAAGTCACTCCACATATAGACTCGTATCAACAAACGAATGCGACATTTTCACCTGAGATCCCAATACACAGTACTCCGCATACGCTATCAAAAACACCTAATTGTCTATTTTCACGACCGTTCACTCATTTATTGTTAATTTTGAATGTGCTCTTTTTCATCTATTCTATACCATTGTACGAACATGTATTGGGGTGGTCATCACATGCCGGAACTACAGCGGAACCTCTCGAAACCGGACACACTGGAGACCTCCCAGAGAGGTTTCAATGTACAGTGGAACCTCTCTAAACCGAACACCAATACATCATCTGTGATCTTATGTTTCCTGAGTTTCTTGGTCATTTATCTGAGGTAATAATGTCTGTTCATGATCGCATGGCACACAGCTATGGCTCAGAATGATAGAATACCTGATTTACAGTGAAACCTCTCTAAACCGGACACTCTGGGCACCTCCCACCTGGGCACCTGCCAGGATGTCGGGTTTAGAGAGGTTCCACTGTATTTACTAATGCTGTGCTGATCACCGAGTAACTTATGTTCTGTAGCAGTCTAGTATGCATGTTTATTACATTAGTACACTATCACTGTTAACGCACTGAGTTAGTAAACTGCGAAAAGCCAAGTTTATACAATAATACTGTTGCTGTACTCCGCAACGGCGTAAAATGTTTCAAGTCGAAATTGGCGTCGGATTCCTGACGAATTATCATTCTGCACTTGCAGAAGATCGTACACATAGAGAATAGTAGGTTAGTGCCGTGAATGGGAAAAATATCTGGCAAGGCTAAGGAAACGGGATGTGCGAGGCTTTGCCGAGCACATCTCGTTTCCGTGCCGCGCCAGATATTTTTCCTATTCACGGCACTAACCTACTATTCTATCTATCCCGTGAACACCTACAAATGGCTTTAAAATGCGAAAAAATAACCCCAGCCACCGCACATATTCATACACAGTGATTAGGTCGTATTGACAGGATATCAAAAATGTTTCACGGCACCGTGTTTCACGGCACATACGCACCGTGTTGATGGGATAAAAACACATTTTCGTCTAGTACCGGCGCCGCTTACTAGAAGAAAAACGCGTCTAAGTGAGAGCTCTTTAAGCGGAGCTAAGTAGGATCTTGTTAGGAAACCGGTGCATATTTCGACGTGAAACATTTTACGCAGGCGCGGACTGCAGCACCAGTCAATAAATGGGGTTATGTTGTACACAGCTGGAGCTTTTGCAGTAACTGTTATGTACAGTGGAAACTCTCTAAACCGAACACCAATATATTATCAGTGATCGTATGTTTCATGAGTTTCTTGGTCATTTATCTCAGAATAATGTCTTGTTCATGATCTGTTCATGATCGCAAAGCACACAGCTATGGCTCAGAATGATGAAATAACCGATTTACAGTGGAACCTCTCTAAACCGAACACCAATATATCATCTGTGATCTTATGTTTCCTGAGTTTCTTGCTCATTTATCTCAGGTAATAATGTCTGTTCATGATCGCAAAGCACACAGCTATGGCTCAGAATGATGAAATAACCGATTTACAGTGGAACCTCTCTAAACCGAACACCAATATATTATCAGTGATCGTATGTTTCCTGAGTTTCTTGCTCATTTATCTCAGGTAATAATGTCTGTTCATGATCGCAAAGCACACAGCTATGGCTCAGAATGATGAAATAACCGATTTACAGTGGAACCTCTATAAACCGAACACCAATATATCATCTGTGATCTTATGTTTCATGAGTTTCTTGGTCATTTATCTCAGGTAATAATGTCTGTTCATGATCGCAAAGCACACAGCTATGGCTCAGAATGATGAAATAACCGATTTACAGTGGAACCTCTCTAAACCGAACACCAATATATCATCTGTGATATTATGTTTCATGAGTTTCTTGGTCATTTATCTCAGGTGCTATTGTCTGTTCATGATCGCAAAGCAAACAACTATGGCACGGAATGATAACATACCCGATTTACAGTGAAACCTCACGAAACCGGACACCCTGGGGACCTCCCAGGGTATCCGGTTTAGAGAGGTTTCACTGTACATGCCAATGTATTCCCCTCCCGGGGCGGGAGTGGGGGAAAGTCATGGTCATTTGACCAATTGCACGAACAACCGTCCAATTCATGTATTTCGGTGTTAAATGGGGCTGTGATTGGAGAATTGGGCATTGCGACATGTGTGATCAGTGTAGCTCCTGATCAGATAGCACACTCCTGTAGCACGATATCCATCAATATTGTTTGTTAGGAGCATGGCGGATGTTTTACTGATGGGATGGAGAACAGTGCAGATCCTAATCAGACTGTGTGGATGCATAGACAGATCTTGATCTACACTGATCGCGAAACCCATATGCCTCATTTCTCCAGTCACAGTCACGAATACAAATGTAGGCGTCTAATTCCCACTAATTGTTGGGCGGGATATTTCCCATATATATGATAGTACGAGGTCATTCCTGATAAATGTATCAGTTCCCGTAGGGCCGGGCCCCAGCGGCCGGTTTCACTAAACTTCGTACGATTAAAATGTTCGTAAGTGCAACATTATGATAGTCTGGAAATTTCACATTAACATTGTTTTCTTGTTAACAATTATTGTATTTACGTTTATTGAGCATAGGCTGCATATGTTCAATAAATGTAAATCCATCAGCTGAAATCTACAGACTATCCTAAATTGGCACGTACGAACATTTTAGTCGTACGAAGTTTAGTGAAACGGCTTCGAGGAATGCATTTTGAGGACCCAACCGCACCCAAGGTGTGAGGTTATAAATGTGATACCTGTACGATTTAGAACCATTCTCAACTCAGGTTCCTCACCGTCAAGTAATTTGAACATGAGCATGGGCTGTGGATACTGTAGAAAATGTAGTATACATGTACGAACATTTTTATCGTACGTGGTTTAGTGAAACGAGTCCCAGGGGGCCGTTTCACTAAACTTCGTTAGACTAAAATGTTCGTAAGTTCAAAATTATGATTATTATTTCACATTAACAATGTTTTCTTGTAAACAAGTATTGGATTTACATTTATTGAGCATAGGCTGCATATGCAGCCTATGCTCAATAAATGTAAATCCATTAATTGAAAGTTCCAGAGATTCTAAATGTGCACTTTAGTGCATTTTAGTCGTACGAAGTTTAGTGAAACGGGCCCCTGGTCTTTTCAAGGTGAGTTGTGTGTGGATAATAGTAACCTCGGGTCCATATGTCGTATATATTCATAGCGGCATTATAGTTGACAGCTATTGCAACCCTTAACATGCGTTTATTTTTAATATATTTGTTAACTTAAACATGTTTCAGCAGCACACGACAATTGTCTCCAATTCTCGAGCGATGTCAAATCACGTTTTCAACAAGAGATACGAAAATTAAAAAAAGAACATAACATCGGACGACATTCACAAGCTTGCTGATGTAAAACTGACGGTTTTGTTTAAGTGAAAATATAAACCCGACTCCGGTAGAAACGAGGCGATTACAAAAGAACTTCCAAATAACCCCGATGCAGTTTAACAATATGTAACAGATATCATTAGATTACGGCCCACACGCCCACGATCAATGCCCCGTTTACGGTTACCATGGTATCAATGGTCAGTATCACGTGTCACAACATTGTGCCACGGAAATGGGAGACCCATGGATGCTGGGTCTTCCTATCTGGTGAATAGACACAAAGTTTCCGGGTCACTAGTCTATTCTTATTTTCTATAAAACGCTCGACACTGCGTCATTGTATCCACACCGGTTGTCCATATTAAGTTTGTTCCATATCATATTTAATCATCACTCATGTAAGATCCTCTATTTACTTATCCATAGCCGACATCCGCCGGTAACACCCGGATATGTTCGATAATACTCGGTTATATTCGTAAACTATCGGCCGTTTGGTCTGACAGGTTCTGCTTCGGTCTGAATATGTAGGTATGAATATACCTAGTACCGTGGAACCTCTCCAAACCGGACACCCTGGGAGGTCCCCAGGGTGTCCGGTTTGGAGATGTTCCACTGTAAATCAGACATGTGAGCACTTCATAGCACATTCTAATGTTTTGCAATCATGAAAAGGCATTGTAATCAGAGATACATAACAGCGAAACACCTCTACGTTAAATATCCATATTATCCCGAGTGTCCGGTTTAGAAGGGTTCTACTGTATTACCGTAACTTGACCAGTGTGCAAAAGTAGTCCGGTAAACCGTTTGCTTGCAGAACCTGATACGAGACACGACATGCGAGTTTGTACGGAGCCCCGCAGGGGACATGGATTATTTTTTATTAATTCGTTCCCACGAAATAACAATTCGTTCCCTCGAATTAACAATTCGTTCCCACGATATAACAATTCGTTCCCTCGAAATAACAATTCGTTCCCACGAAATAACAATTCATTCCCTCAATTTAACAATTCGTTCCCTCGAATTAACAATTCGTTCCCACAATATAACAATTCATTCTCACGAATTAACACGAATTGTTATTTAGTGGGAACGAATTGTTAAATTGAGGGAACGAATTGTTATTTTGTGGGAACGAATTAATAAAAAATGAATTATACGTCCCCTGCGGGGCTCCGTAAGTTTGTACCTATTTTTGCTAGTTTTGTCGCGCTGTATGTGCGTCCGAGGTTAAAGTTTTTCGGTATACTATCAAAGCCTCGGCGGGCGCGACATGCAGGCCGCGGCCATCTAGTTCGTGAGATATATTTATAGAAACTGTGATGTTTTCTGTAAATGACATCAAAAGATGAATACATTTTCATAGCAAATGCGGAACAGGAAATCTACTTATACCAGACGGATGATTATATTGTTATAAGGTTAGTTCGTTCGTTTGTTCGGCTTATATTTAAGGGTGGAAATTGGCTCGAACACCTTCCATACCCGGTTATAAGGTTAGTCTTCAACTGATTGCATTTAACCCATACAATGCTAAATAAATTTAATTGTGTCGCCATTTTTATGAAAATAAACATAGTGTGACTTTCCGATGGAAATGACAAACCGTGTTTTAATGTCTACTTTTAATGAGAGAGAACGACAAATGATGAAATAACAGCAGACGACAATATTCGTTTCCCGCATTATAAGAGTTTGCTTTGCATATACACTGGTTTAATAAATACAGTGTTGTGCCGAATGTTTCATTGATGGAATGGCGAACAGTGCAGATCTTGATCAGACTGTGCGGATCTGGATCTACACTGGTCGCAAAACCCGTAATCCCCATTTCTCCAGTCACAGCCACATATGGATGATTTACAGTGGACCATCTCTAAACCGGACACCCTAGGGACCTCACAGAATTCGAAATAAAATTCAATAAACCCAAACCTAACAAAAAAAAGGATCAGTTCACAAGCATTTTGTGAGCTTCTGTGTATTCTATGCGTTATAAAGGGGATATATATGTTCCGGCCCTAGTTTGAAAGGAAGACGTTCATGGGCAGACTCTATTCAGAACAGGAAATCTACGTATACCAGACGGATGTACTTCAGGGTGGCTTGTATTGTGACAGTAGAACTTCTTTAAACCGAACACAGAGACAAGTTAGATGTGCTTCATTTTGATATATTTTAAAATATTCTGCGATGATAATGTATGTTCATGATCTCAAAGCACCAGCGCGTGTCTTGAAGTACGTATATACGTGTTTCACAGTGTAGCCTCTCTAAACCGAACACCCTGGGATGTTCCACTGTATAAGGGATGTTCCCAGGGTGTCCGGTTTAGACAGGTTCCACTGTATAAGGTTAATCTTCGACTGATTGCATTTAACCCGTAAAATACCGAATTAAATTTTGCTTATTTTTCTTTCATTTTCCATTGTTATCAATATAAATATAGTGTGGCCGCATTACAATGGAAATGATTCTTAATTACTGACAAACCATGTTTTAATGAGAGAGAAAGACAAATGATGAAATAACAGCAGACAACAAATTTCGTTTCTCGCATTCTAAGGTTGAGCTTTGCATATACACTGGTTTAATAAATGCATATATGTACATAAAACTGTTTCATTGATGGAATGGTGAACAGTGCAGATCCTGGTCAGACTGTGCGGATGCACAGGCTGATCTGGATCTACACTGGTCGCAAAACCCGTAAGCCCCATTTCTCCAGTCACATCCACATATGTCTGAATTACAGTGGACCATCTCTAAACCGGACACCATGGGGACTTCAGAGTGGTTCCACTTTATAGTGGTTTCACTGTATTTTATTTTGCAGTGGACAAAATTAACGTGAACTATGTTTTTGTTTGTTTCAGATAAAATTACAGGAGTGGTTATGAAGTGATCATAATTACGTATATATATACGTGGATGTCGCCCATCTCGCATATTGCATGTGTTAATCGTGAGCTACCAATCGTGAGTGTGGCGATATGTGGCTGTGACTGGAGAAATGTGGCTTATGGGTTTTGCAACCTGTGTAGATCCAGATCCTAACAGTCTGATCAGGATCTGCACTGTATGCCATTTTCATCAACGAAACACCCGCAATGCTTCTATGTGGATTACCAGTGGAATAATGTTTTACCCGTGGAATAATATGTGGCTGTGACTTGAGAAGTTGGGTTTATGGATGGTTTCGCAACCAGCGTAGATCCAGATCAGCCTGTGCATCCGCACAGGCTGATCAGGATCTACACTGGTTGCAAGTGCATCCGCACAGTCTGATCAGGATCTACACTCTTCTCCAATTCAACAACGATACACCCGTCACGCTTCTAGCGAGCAATATAGATCGCTATACGGCTATATAAGTGTGATATTTGTTCGGGAGCTACATTGGCCACAAATTCCATAAGCCTCATTTCTCTAGTCACTGCCGCATATTCAGAGTGGATTACCCGTGCAATAATGTTTTACCCGTGGGATAAAGTGTGGCTGTGATTGGAGATATTGGGCTCACGGGTGGGTTTGCGACCAGTGTAGATCCAGATCAGCCTGTGCATCCGCACAGTCTGATGAGGATCTGCACGGTTCGCCAATTCAACAATGAAACACCCGTCATGCTTCGAACCAGCATGGAATAAAATGTTTGTCCAGTTAGCTGATATCTATATATTATAAGTGGTGGCGTAATGCCTTCCTAAGTGCAATTTAAGACATTTTGCACAAGGAAAATGTTATAATTATATGCACTGACCCTTTAATCGTTCGAGGTTGTCACACGTATGTTGAGTTACCGTGCGTAACGATCCATAACAGACCGGTCACTCAATGTACGTGTAATTTTCGCCTTACTTGTTTGTGTAATGGGTAGTCAGTTGAATTCATTGATTGTCACCAGTGGACGTATTAGTGCTTAGAAAATAAAAAAGTGCATGGTTTGGGAATAATCAGTATTCAAGTGGAATTATAGCGATATACTAGTACTAATATTCGAGTGTGGATGCATATGACGACATATTTATGTGGACATATGACGACTGTATATAATCTGAAAAGGGGGCTAGGTCGAAAGAAAAGAAAATGATGGGGGATGTTATAAGTTACATGGAATCGGATTTAGAGAGATTGACACCCAAAAAGGACAGTGTATCTAGCTCGATTGAGGCTCTGCAGAGAGAGCGCCGTCTCTTGCAGAAGCAAGTAGAACAACGGAGAAGTGACCTCGAGAGAAAAAGGCTAGTCCGTGAAATTGAGGAATTGAGGGCACAACTAGACGCTACCAGTTTGAGTAATGAGGACAATTATACACATGCGAGTGGTGCTCCTACCCATTCTGTGCCACCGTCCTACAATCCACATGTTGGGTCCCCCTCGTCAGTGACGTTGAACGATCTCCGTGCCATGGACCAGATTAATAAAGCTGCTGACTGCGCGATGCCTGTTGATCTATTCGAGCCTGATATCATACCAGGTAACACATTATCCGCCAATCCATGTATTCGTATGAAGTCGGGGAAAGTTGCCAAATCTACTGATCTTTTGGTTAAAAAACCTCAATTTTGGCCGCATTCCTTTGTCCCGGGAAGACTTAGCGGCCATTCCACCATTGACTATAATGACATGAATATTTCTCAGTTCGTAGCCGGCTATAGTGGAATTCTGTTGCATTTATTAGCCACTTCAGACATCGAACATGTGAAACAGAGACTAATACACCTGAAATCGCTGATGTGTTTCGCGAATGCGTATAACTGGGACTGTATTCTGAACATACACGAGGAAGTGCTCAAGGAGATTGAGCGCGGTAGTCGTTCCTGGGGTGACAATTTTTCGGATGTTGAAAGTTTGAACCTGTTATTGGACAAGTCTCACACGAATCAGTCGACCACGAGGAAACGACCCGAGTACAATAAACGCGTTTGGTTTTGCTCCAAATTCCAGAAGGGTGGCTGCTCCAAATCGTCCCCACACAACGCTATGATCGGCAATGTGATAAGTCGTGTGCAACACATATGCGCAACGTGCTACTTAAAAGAAAAGCTGGTAGTTGAGCATGCGGAAACATCAGCGGACTGTCCCCATAAACAATGACTATATGATCCGCCATTCGTTACAAGTGTGATCCCCAACTCGTGTGATTTAGAGTCGTCTATTCCGCCGTCGTGTGACGGTGCCGGCGACACGACGTGTGACGTGAACGAACGTGATGTGACTGTATTTGACGCCGCTGTTGGCAATACTGGTTTTGACAAACACGACATCGTCTCTATGTCGTGTGAAGCAGTCGATACATCATGTGGAGCCGTTGATGATATATCGGCCTCCGGTGACATCAACGTGACGTTATGTGACGCCAACGTTGACGAACATTATGGTGACTCGCAAGACATCGTCCATATGTCTTGTTGTCGTGTAGATGAATGCACCTTGTTTGATGTCAATGACATTTGTGACCCAATTAAGGCACATGAAATAGTATACAAATCCGGCGAAAGTGATTGTCGCAAAGCAAAAATTCCTCTGAAAACACCATGGAATATAGGTGGCATATGTCATCAGGAATTCTTCCACGCGCTAATTCCACAGTGCATCAGTGAGCTGGGTCTGTCCATAGTGCATTTTGAGTGTTTAGCGGTCATCGTGTCGATCAAATTGTGGTGTTCAAATTGGCGTGGAAAGAAAATCTCGATTTTCTGCGACAACGAGGCTGTGTGCTACGTTATAAATTCGGGGTGAACCAGAGATCACTTTCTCCTGAGCGGAATCCGTGAACTCGCGTATTACGCGTGTACCCAGGAGTTAGAGGTGCGTCTGATACACCGTTCATCCGAGGAAAATCGACTCGCTGACCTGCTGTCACGCTGGCATATTCGTGAAGACAATGGACGACAGTTTTACTCACTGTCAGGCTTATCGCCCTCCGGCGAAATCGCCGTGTATGACTCGTTGTTCCAGCTGGACAATGATTGGTGATCTAGTGATCTTAGTAAGACTGTATTAGACCGAAACGTTATAATGTTCCGATCCTGATAACACGCGTGCTGCGTCTGTGTTCATCATAACCAGCCTACACAATTGTGTAGTCTGATCTTACTTTATAAATTAGCAACATAGATTAATCACATGCTACATTAATCACAGTCGTAACAGGCAGTGTTTTCCCGGGAATCAGCCCATTAACTGGTGTATAGTAGAGTTATTGTATTGATTACATGCTGATTTACGATAAGCAAGCGGTTTGCTTATACATTTTGTATTTATGTGACTTCAGATAATCTGGATCATGTGGGAAAGCTGCGGAAAGACTTGAAATCCTCGCAACGATCCGCTTACGCTTTGGGCACATACAATAATTTAAAGACTCAGATTAGAGCGTTCCTGTTGTTTAGCGTTTTTTTTTGTTGCACGGCAATTCCTGCCTCAGTTGACACCATATGCTTATACATCCAATTCCTTAGCCGTTCCATGAAATCTGGTCAAACTATCAGGAATTACGTTAATGGAGTGAGATTGTACCATGTATTGTGTGATGCGAAGTTTCCTGATCTAGACTCGTTTGAGTTTAAACTGGCGATGCGCGGAATTGACAAACACTTGTTTCATGCACCAAGGCAAGCTGAACCGATCACACCAGATATGTTACGGCGTCTGTACGACGTCCTAGATCACACCAGTCAAGTACATGCTACTTTGTGGTGCATGTTTGTTTTCTGTTGTTACACTATGGCTAGGAAATCTAGTATCGCACCGCCGAATACCGCCACTTTCGACTCAAGTAAATATCTGTGCCGTCGAGATATTATGTTTTGTCCCCATGGTTTACGAGTTACGATAAAGTATTCGAAGACGAATCAGTTTGGTAACAAAAACATCACTTTGCCTCTCATGGAGAATCCATCCTCTAAGTTATGTCCGGTTGCCGCCTACCACAACATGTGTCATTTGGTTCCCGCCGGCACAGACAGTCCCGCCTTTTGCATTTCACAAGGAGGCAGACTGGTGCCTATTGTTATTAATGTTTCGGGACACTATACCATGCACTCTTTTCGTCGTGGCGGCGCTTCGTTTTATTTCACAGCTGGGGTCCCAGGTGAAATTATTCAGTTATATGGCAACTGGGCTTCAGATTGTTATCTTCGCTATATAAGATTGTCCGAGGCGTCCCTGGTCCGTGATGCATCACGCGTCTCCAGTGCTCTGACCGTGTAGTCTACTTTGTTTGGCCGTTTGTTTTGGCGCTGTTGGACGCGATATGTTTAATATGTTACTATTGTGTATCTGTCGTCTATTATTTCAAACATATCGCGTCCAATATTTTCGGCCAAATAAACTTATATATGTTAAGTGCTTTTCGCGTTTATTCTGCATTCCATAATTTAAGACATTTTGCACAAGGAAAATGTTATAATTATATGCACTGACCCTTTAATCGTTCGACGTTGTCACACGTATGTTGAGTTACCGTGCGTAACGATCCATAACTGACCGGTCACTCAATGTACGTGTAATTTTCGCCTTACTTGTTTGTGTAATGGGTGGTCAGTTGAATTCATTGCTTGTCACCCGTGGACGTATTAGTGCTTAGAAAATAAAAAAGTGCATGGTTTGGGAATAATCAGTATTCAAGTGGAATTATAGCGATATACTAGTACTAATATTCGAGTGTGGATGCATATGACGACATATTTATGTGGACATATGACGACTGTATATTCGTGTGGATATATGTGATGACACGTTCGTGTGAATACATGGACTACATACGCGTTCGGATATATGTGACGACACATTTGTGTGGATATATTTTATGAAATAGTGATGTGAATATAAATGACGACATATTCTTGTGGATGTATATGGCGGCATTGTGCGGATATACATTGTGTTTCAATATATTCGTGTGGATATCATATCACCGTGAGAATATAGGTTTATTAAAAGTAAAGTTTATTAAAATTAATATAATAAAGACGTGATGATAAAGGTATTATTCTCTCTATAAGAAATAGCCGCGTGTTCCTGTGGAATTAAAGATCGTTGTGATTTTGAAAGTGAGTTTGGCGTATTCGCAATGTGGATTTATTGTGATATATAATATTCATGTGGATTTACGTGACGTCACGTTCACCGCGGAATGACCAACGCCGAATGGGGCTACACATTGAAGGTAAGTGTTTGAAACATATACCAACATAAATCCTGCATTAAACATTATGTCGTATATGTGGCTTATGCATTTTATTACCAGTGTAGCTCATGATCAAATAGCACACTCTTGTAGCCCGATCAAGGTCTATATTGCTAGCTAGAAATAGCATGCGTGTTTCATTTTTGGAATGGTGAACAGTGCAGACCCTGATCAGACCGTGCGGACGCACGGGCTGATCTGGATCTACACTGGTCGCAAAACTGATAAGCTCCATTTACCCAGTGACAGCCGCATATATACAAACCTGTATGGCATGGATAAGTAGGTACCATTTTGAGAAACAGGGCATTACAGCGTACACAACACAGCGTAGTCAAAGACCATTATGCGTATTCGAGCACACAGGTTGAAGTAACGGACCAATGTCTATACATACACTACATACCTAAACGCATCAATAAGTAAACAATATGCTATTTTCTTTCTTTACACCCTCCTATCGGTATAATTGATAGGAGCGAGTACAGAAAAAGCATAACTTATTTCTTTTCAGGTATTGATGATATGATTTTTGGTATATTTAATGTTTAGTTTAGACCTTGGTCCGTTCCTTCAACCTGTGTCCGAGCAGTGCGAGCAGTGCGATCAGTCACGTGAACATAGTACAGTAGAACCTCCCTAAACCATACGGATCCATTGCTGACTCCATATTTGGTTTAATTTAGACATAGTCAGTTTGCAATTTTATTTCATTATGGTGTCTGTTCATGATTGAAAATGATAAATACCGTCCATGGAATGCTTAATTACAGTGGAACCTCTCTAAACCGGACACTCTGGGGACTCCATTATGTTTAATTTATACATGTCAGTGCAATTTATTTCATTATGGTGTCTGTTCATGATTGAAAATGATAAATACCGTCCATGGAATGCTTAATTACAGTGGAACCTCTCTAAACCGGACACACTGGGGAACCCATTATGTTTAATTTAGACATATGTCAGTGCAATTTATTTCATTATGGTGTCTGTTCATGATTGAAAATGATAAATACCGTCCATGGAATGCTTAATTACAGTGGAACCTCTCTAAACCGGACACCCTGGGGACTCCATTATGTTTAATTTAGACATATGTCAGTGCAATTTATTTCATTATGGTGTCTGTTCATGATTGCAAATGATAAATACCGTCCATGGAATGCTTAATTACAGTGGAACCTCTCTAAACCGGACACCCTGGGGACCCCATTATGTTTAATTTAGACATATGTCAGTGCAATTTATTTCATGATTGAAAATGATAAATACCGTCCATGGAATGCTTAATTACAGTGGAACCTCTCGAAACCGGACACCCTGGGGACTCCATTATGTTTAATTTATACATATGTCAGTGCAATTTATTTCATTATGGTGTCTGTTCATGATTAAAAATGATAAATATCGTCCATGGAATGCTTAATTACAGTGGAACCTCTCTAAACCGGACACTCCCAGGGTGTCAGGTTTATAGAGGTTCCATTGTATATACATCTTTTGATCGTTTTGTTATCAATCTGTGATGGCATGTGGTTGGGACTGGAGAAATGGGGCTTATTGGTTTTCTGCGACCAGTGTAGATCCGTATCTGCCTGTGCATCCACACAGTCTGATCAGGACCTGCACTGTTAGCCATTCCATCAATGAAATATACATGAAAATTCTAACAAGGAATACATATCGTTATCAAGCTACAGGAGTGTGCTATTTGATGAGGACCTACACTGATCACAAATCCGGCTACAGGCCGTAATCAGGAGCTACCCTTGTCTATACGCCCCATTTATCCAATCACAGCCACGTATACGAACCATCTTTTCAACTGTGTGAAAGCTGTATTTTATACCAACAAAAGTATTATTGTGCCGGTGAATAAAATCGGTTGTGTTCAAAAGTACTGCAAAATCCTCTCTACTGAAAGTAGTGGCCGGAAAGATGTGAATCACCAACTATTTCCCTGTATAAGAAAGTTATTTTGTTACTTGCAAGTGACACGGGTATTATACCTAAAATTGTATACCTTTCTATAGAAAGCTTCCTCGCCTTCGTAATGAGACCATTTTGTATCGACTTTAATGGGCTTTTGATACAAAGCAGGTATTTTCTACTTGTCTTTGACTGACACTTTATTGCAATATATCGCATTACTGAATAATAGTATCCACCCCGGTAGAATGAACTGCATATATCATGCATAGTGTACTCATTTTTACAATGTTGATTTGTGCATGTTACATTTCGTCATATTTCTTCCGATTTATCAGGTACATGTAGCTGGCTACACAGCCACCTGTGTTAATCTTGTCCAGTAGCATATTTCACCAAAATTGCAAAGTAAACTTATATTGCTAAGTTCACTTTGTGGGATAAATTTTCAATTTAAGGACAATTTTGTTTATTATTATACTGAAGTTATTACATTATCACAGCCATTCAATTAGTGGCAAGGTTAGCGCAGGCGGTGTTGAATAAATAGACCGAGTACACGTTGACTGATTACAATATTTTATTACACTCTTGCAAATTAATCCGTAATCAACTCCTTACAAATAATACACCGTGAGTATACCACCCGTAATTGCGCGCCCGTTTTCTTGGAAACCGCGAGCTACCGTGACAAATGTTTAATTTGTATTACAGTCAAAATAAAGTTATTTGAACATTTGAAAAGGGTGTCGACTAATCTAGAATGTCAATGTGATTGAACACATTCCAAACATGCACTCAAATGTATCTGGCTAATAGAAACAGCTGCGTAATTTGGATTTCAAAAAGTTTACATGACGTCACATTTGACGTCACACAACGTAACGTCAAAACGCGGGAAAACACGTCACTGAATAACTATTCATGCGCACATCAGAATTCATTGATTATAATCTCAAAAATAGACTGAATGTGCATATATATATGTTCGAATAGCGGAACTAATACACTAGTGATAAATTACGCCGTCGGCGTCCGTGGAAGCCACTCGTTCGCTACGCTCACTCGTTGCTTACGCGGAAGCCGACACACACTCGTGTATTATTTTCCACTATTCAAAATGTACGATGAAATATCCTCTATATCGTCTCCTGCATTAACTAGATACGTACATCCGGGTAACAACGGCTTCAAAACTACTTTCGCTGACGTTTAGTTGGTCAACAGACGTCACATGACGTTTCCCATATGACGTCAGAGTAATGACGCTAAGATAAACAAGTCCGCGTTGTTTTCAACGGCAATCACGTCACATTTGCTCATTCAGTGGAACAAAACGTTTCTGGTAAATAGAATGTTGATATGAAGCTTATCAGGCACGCCTCGCAAACGGTAGGAATTCCTCGGCGAGCATCGGAATTCCTACGCGTTTCCTAGCCTCAACTTTTTACCTTGATATAAAAATACAGTACATGTAGCTTGGTATTTTCTATATCCATGATCCTTATCTGTCGCTGGAGAAATGGGTCTTGTGGGTTTTTGCGACCAGTGCAGATCAAGATCAGCCTGTGCATCTGCACAGTCTGATCATGATCTGCACTGTTCGCCATTCCATCAATGAAGCACCCGTCATGCTTCTAGCAAGCACTCATATGACATAAACACACAGATAGAACTGTATATTAAACATATAGCGTTTAGGGGTAATTTCACTCACCGCCTGTAAAAGCATAAACATTGGAATCACACATTGAGTTACAATGTCTTTGACGACTGGATCGTGCCGTCTTCTCACCAACTTGTCAACACCCGTTGATCATTTCGTTTTTCTGACAGGAAAGGCAACATGACAGCGGGGTCAAAAATCATCACGTCACAACAGACGCAGAGCCGCATCACACTTCATTTAAATGTGTCCTGCCGCACAAAATAATCCATTCCAAACTGCAGATATATTTTCCATATGGTGCCAATATTGAACTAACAAGTACCAAACGTTACATATGTCACATATTCAATCATCTAGTACAGCAGACAATGAAGCCATGGCGACTTATAACAACACTACGGATATTCATGTTATGATTTTTCCTGCATTGTCGGGTCACCAGTCACGAGTCACATTGCCTGCATGAACGACCAACACTAGCTATGTGCCAATCTGCCTCCTGTACCCAATGTTAACCCCAAATTGGTGAAACAAAATTCTCATATGGCGTACATGTAATTGTTTTATACTTTCTATGCTGCATTAAGTGGGTGTTCGGCATGTTTGTCCGCAGATATACCACCAATACTAGACTCAAACCCACAACATTAGCAGTGGTGTGGCAACACAGGCAAATGCATTTGCTAATCTGACCTGTGTGGCATGCAGCAAGACTTGCCTTCAGATATCGGCTATTGCAGGTGTATTGCAGACCACAAACACAGCTTTTCCCATGCAGCAGGGGAGATAATCACTGCAGGTGAAGTGTATTACTATTGCAGGAGTTGATGTTTCAGAGACCAATTTGCTGCACACGTGTGCGGTCGGATCTGGGTCTACACTGTTGGGTACAGACAGGTCTACACTATTGGGTACAAACAACATTCTGGCACTTGATATTTCTGCATAGCAAACATTGTAGACCCTGATTACGATTTGACCAATGTAGATACCTGCATGATATCCCGGATGATAGATGCGACTGTATCTTGCTACGCTGACGACCACTACAAATGTGCTCCGGACTCCGTCGTTTGCGCTGGCGATGAAACCGACAACTGGTGGGCACGTTCGAAGTTCCTGGGCCCAAATCCGCTAGCTGCCACCACTGCAAATGAATGAAAGCGACAGTCAGCTGATGAGAGATATGGATGAAGCTGAGCGATCAGGCATTCAACATGACACGATACGGCTTATACAACGTAGAAGAATGAAGCATTCAACCGATCATGTGGAGTAAACCTGCCGAAAAATGTAAACTATTCGCGGAATTTCACAGCGAGGGTATCATCAACAATACTGAAATATAACTGTGGCATTGCAGACTCTATACGACAAAAAGCGGAGTCGCACATCGGGAGGGCGCTCGACTTCTATGCACGTACAAACACTGCATTGAACCGTCTGAACACCGAGTACAACTTTCACAGAGACTATAGTAAGCGGCCAGAAGTTTTTCGAAGGCGTCATCTGAAAAGAGGCTACGTGGAGAAGGCACATTTCCAGTACAAGCATGATGGGAGGATCTCGGACTACAGGAAAGGACAACTAGACAATGTGGACCACAGCTACTCCAAAGTACAGAAGTTGCCACAGGACCAGGATGAGATGCCGTCAACATCAGGAGATGCATAGGGGATCTCATGACTGCGAGACGGGGTATTCCTTGCTGCATGGCTGACAGTATTATCTGCCTTGTACTTAATATTAACATGGAGACACTGTCAGTTAGGTAGCGGGTTATTTGCTTGCGAGGTAGTGGCTGTGTGGTTATAAAAACATCGCCAGTCATTATCAGCAGACGATTACACAACCCAAATGCTGCAAATGGGATCCACAAACTGAAGATAACATTGAATGTCAGTAACAAAGAGGGCATTATGGAATTTTTAACCGGCCAGTGTAGATCCAGATGAGCTTGCACTACTTCACCGAGTGATATATATGAAGTGCGTGTTTCGATGACCAGAGTAGATTAACCGAAACTTTCCGCTGTGTCTGCACTGGTTGCAAACTCAATAAGGTACCTTTTCTACAATTGCATGTACATGATCACTGCATGCTGTCTGTTTTTGCATGCCGGTTACACCTGAAAGCAATGGAAACATGTTGATTAATTATCTAACAACATCAAATTCACCAGGCAGTCCGGATAGGCGCCACGGCCGACACAACAGCCATTCTGGAAACACCATTTTCTACTATTATTTGTGGCCCGAGTCTCAAGGCTGAGACATTAACATGATTAATACAAAGTTTCTTATTGCACAAGTGGCTGCAATCTACAGTTGCAGCCACATGGATCCGACCCTGTGCAGCCATTAGTACCACTCTGTGGACATTTTTCTTATGCCACACGCCCGTCTCAGGGTCACGGTATGAAAATACACCATATCGACCCTTCTTCCATAATGGGCCTGTCCATAGCTGGCAGGTACCATTTTCGGCAACTACACTGTTCATAGAAAGTTTTTCATTCACTCCTAAACAAAAGGCATCCATCTTGATGATGTAGCTGGAAATGTACATGCCCAGCTGTCAATCAGTGTTCTAGAACAACATTGAAACATTGCAATTTCTGCAAAAAAGACAAAAATGCCACATTCAAGCAATAAAATGCATTTAAAATGCTGAAAACAGAAACAAATACTATTAATTACACTTGTCTCTGACTTCGTAGGCCCTACAGACTAACTGCTGAAATTTCATTTCATCTGGCTGCAGAACTTTCTTGTCAATGTTGATTTTGCTTTCTATCTAGTGATAGTGCTTTGTTTTGCATACGACCCAAGGTCAAGGTCACTGAGGACTTGTAAGGAAAAACTGTTAAAGTTTTTTATTATCAAGGGGCTTATGGGTTTTGCGACCAGTGTATATCCAGATCAGCCTGTACTTCTGCAGGATCTGCACTTTTCGCCACTCCATCAATGAAATACCTGCCATGCATCTAACTAGGCTACACCAGTGCTATTTGATCAGGAGCTTCACAGGTCGCAAAACTCATAAGCCCCATTTCTCCAGTCACATCCACAGATTTGGCGTACCTACCTCTTTGACGCGGAACTTCCTGAGTTGTGTGGCCATTCTATTGGTGTCTTGGGCGTGGCCATTCAACAAGTGGGAGGTCCCGATGTGTGTCCAGTGGTGTTCGTGGAGGCAGCAAATGGAAAAGTTCACACGTATCTTCATCGCCGCGATGTTCGTCTGTGATTTGGTTACTGGAGATCGGGGAGAACATATGCATTGTCGTGATAAAAATATTCACTTTGTGATAAACCAAAATATCCCTATATGACAAGTCGTGTGATTTTGTTCCTAAGAAGATGAAACATATTTACAATGTTACGATATTTTCTGTAAATGTCGTCGAAAGTGGATGAAATTTACATACCGTATGTGGAATTCTATTCCGCTTTTATTTACAGAAAATATCACAGTTTTTGTAAATATTTTTCATGAAAAATCGCACACATTCTTGGGTACAAGAGCACATGACGTGTCTCATAAATTATGGTCTATGTACACCACATTTGTGATAAAATGTTCATTTTGTAACAAGCCAACATATACAGATATAGAGCATCTTTATTTAATGTGATATTTAATACGATAAATGATGCAATGAAATCTGTTAACTATTTCCTTTTGTAGTAAAGTCATTATTTGATCGAATTTCATGAAATAAAAAGAAGGAACATTGTTAAATTATGCTTAAAATTAATAACCTTGAAAAAGAAATAGTGGTTTCAATTTTTAGATAGGTGTAAAATACGGGCTTCACAAGACATTCATTATTTGTGACTGGAGAAATGGGGTTCATGAGTTTTGCGACAAGTGTGGCACCAGATCACCTCTCCTGCTTCTAACAAACAGTGTACATCCATATAAGACTGTAGCAATGTGCTATAAGATCAGGATCTGGACTGACCAGAAAAGTCATAAGCCCCATTTCTACAGTCAGGGCCACATTTATGACTGACTGGAGAAATGGGGCTTATGGGTTTTGGCGACCAGTGTAGATCCTGATCAGCCTGTGCATCCGCACAGTCTGATCAGGATCTGCACTGTTCGCAATTCCATCAATGAAACGCCCGTTTAGCTTCTAACAATCAATATAGATCGCTATCAGGCTACAGGAGTGTTCAATTTGATCAGGAGCTGCACTGGTCATAAATCACATAAGCCCCATTTCTCCAGTCGGTGCCATGTATGAGGCAAGCCATGTGATTTTGTACCTACGTTGTGCAATATCATCAAACATTTATACAACATTTATGATATTTTCTGTAAATGACACTGAAAGTCGCCAAAATGTTCAGAGCACATGCGGAATAGGATTCCACATTTACTATAAACAGTTCGTCAATTTTTGACGTCATTTACAGAAAATATCACACGTTCTGTACGGTATATATTACGGTAAGTCACTATGGAGAGGAGGTGTGTATCTATGCCTAGTTAGCTCAGACGGTAGGGCACTCGTATGATCCTTAGTTCGAGTCCTGCGGCCAGGTGCACTTTTCTCTTGCTCTGTGATATTTGACACCCGATGTGGGACCGTGACGGATAAATACTCAAGATCGTTCCACAGACGACCACTGTCCCAAACAGTATGAAATTCGTGAACGAATTTCAATTTGGTGGAGGAGTATGTCACGGTTGTTATGTAGGTCACTATGGGGAGGAAGTGTGCATCTGTGCCTGGTTAGCTCTGTCGGTAGAGTACTGGTATGGTAAACCAGAGGTCCCGGGTTCGAGTCCCGGCTGGATGCGCACTCCTCTCGCTCAGTGACATGTGATGCCCAACGTGGATTTTCAACTGGGTAGCTTGAACATTTAAATTTAATCCTTTCACCACTACATACCTCTACCATACTGTTTACCTGGTGTGGCGAGGACCTGGCATCAGATCAGGACTATTCTGATTTCAGGGCTGAATGTATAGTTTTTTTATTGTAAATACTCAGTTCTGATTTTGGGATTTTCCCTCCATTTGTACACGTACTTGTACAGGTAATATATGAGATTTAGTACTAAACCCATTGCCCCGGCCTTAAATGATCTTGGTTGTTGAATCCAACAAACAAACAAATAAAAAAAAACAAAAAAACACCATACTGTTTGCAAACAGTGTAGATCACGAAGAGCCGGTTCGTAAGGAGCCGTCAGGATCTGCACAATGTGTGGATATTTTCTGATTTCTAAACCAATACCTCTTTCTGATCAATGGAATAGTCTGAATGACATGGGAGGGTCCATTCCACACTGGTCAGAAATTACATTTGACTGGTGTGTCAGCCTGTGACCTTGAATATGACCTTCACTGACCTTGCAGACATAGTTGAATCTACGTAGATCCTGCCCAGCCGTGCTCATATCGAGATGGATGAACGCTTCACTGATGCTGGTCAATACCTATCTATGAAGTACAACATGGTCCTTCACTGATGCTGGTCAATACCTATCTATGAAGTACAACATGGTCCTTCACTGATGCTGGTCAATACCTATCTATGAAGTACAACATGGTCCTTCACTGATGCTGGTCAATACCTTTCTCTGAAGTACAATATGGTCCTTGTTACTTCACTGATGCTGGTCAATACCTTTCTCTGAAGTACAACATGGTCCTTGCTACGGCGAGAGAAAATATTACCATAATAACCATAAATATTCTATTTTCGGGGCTGAATATATTTGTTCTCGATGTAAATATTCCGTTCTGATTTTGGGATTTTTCCCCCAATGCAGCAGGTTAAAATGGGATCGAACCCGTTTGACCGGCCTTACATGACCTTAGCTGTTGATAGGCCGTTAAACACTTATAAACAAACAAACAAACAAAACCATAATAACCATAAATATTCAGACATGATTTATTCTACAAAGATTGTCCCAGTAGTGTGTGTGATTGTGTACATTAGAACATGTGCCATATCTCATGCTATTTACACAATTTACAATATTTTCCGTAAATGACGTTGAAAATTGATGAAATTTCCATGGCAAATGCTGAATTAATTCTTTTGCTATGAACATTTCGCCATCTTTCGATGTCGTTTACAGAATTATCACAGTTTTTGTAAAGATATTTTATGAAAAATCACTTATGTTCAAAATCACATGGCGTGTCTCATATTTGGGTGCAGTTTGTTTTGGTTGGGAAACCCCCTATTAAAGTGGTTTGTTTCCCCAAATAAATGGGTCCGAATATTTAGGTTTGTTACGGTAGTAGATAGCTTCTTATCCAATCGTCTTTGAAATAAAAAAAATAAAGATTTCAGTTGTACGTCTAAATTCACGGATACTGGTCAGCAGTTTTCCAGTTTTCCTCCCCGTCATATACTTGAAATAGTCATTACATCCCACCCGTATTTGGATGAGACTTAAAACCGAGACCCTATCACTTTTGACCTTGGCTGGGACACAGATAGGCCGTTAAACACCAATAAATCAAATCCCACCATAGTTATGAAAACATTCTTTCATAGTATTTCATTTCAATGATATTTCAGATTTGACCTCAAACCAATGTTGTCTCTTAGTATGACCTTAGTTGTTGCTGGGACGTTAAACCTTTTCACATTGTTTTTGTATCGCCCGCTTGCGGAAAGCGCGATATAGTCGGCACTTTGGCATACGTACGTACGTACGTACCTACTTGTCTCCGGCTAAAGTTTTTGGTTAATGTTTTTTGGTTAAAGTTTTTCGTTATACCATATCTCTTTTTTTAGTGTCCATGCCTCGCCCCAAGGCGCGACATGTAGGCCGCGGCCATCTAGTTTGCCGTTTAATACATCAATCAATTCTGTTCGTGTCAGAAAGCTACTGTCTGGTGAACAGTGTATACCCTCATCTGATCGCAGTGGTCAGAAATATTTTATTCTGAGCCAACGACAATCAATTGATCCAATCTCAGCCGACAGCCAAGCATGAGTGAATTCGTGACTGCATGCGAGCGACTGGGATTTCCCAGTTCAGTTTAGTGAACGAGGAAGTCGCGTGATCATCGACCACATAACGTATGTCACCTGATTACAGTTTGTCATACAACAGGTAACGACATACAATACGAAACTATGCCGTGTCGCCAGCCAATAAACGTGACTTGACTTAAAATGGCGGCGGGTCAAGGCAACATTGAAAATAAAATAGTTTGGAAATCGGCTCCGAAATCTGGCTATAGCGATTAAAATGATTTAACTATGAAAATCAATGTTATATTTTAGAAATCTGTGAAGACTTTGTAAGGATTTAATCCGTTTGGGGTTTAAAATAGTGGCCGTTACAAATACGTTTGTTATGCCACACCACGATAGTGGAGGGGGCATTTAGTGTTACCCTTGTCCGTCCGTCCGTCACAAAACTTTAACGCTCGGGTAAATGTCTCATAATTTGTTCATCCTTCGACCGATCTACTTCATATTTCATTTACACATTGATCTAATGGTCCTCTACCGCCCTGTGCTAAATCCACATTCGTCCTGCCCCCACCAAGCTCAGGGTCAAGGTCACATACTTAGTGCTTCATAAACTTTATCTCTCAGGTAAATATCTTATAATTTCTGTTTTCTTTCACAGATCAGCTTCATATTTCATATACGCATTGCTCTAGTGGTCCACTACCGCCCTGTGCCAAATCCACGTTCGTCCTGCCCCCACCAAGCCCAGGGTCAAAGTCACATATTTGGTGCTTCAAAAACTTTAACGCTCGGGTAAATATCTTATAATTTCTGATTTCTTTCACAGATCAGCTTCATATTTCATATACGCATTGCTCTAGTGGTCCACTACCGCCCTGTGCCAAATCCACGTTCGTACTGCCCCCGCCAAGCCCAGGGTCAAGGTCACATACTTGGTGCTTCACAAAATTTAACGCTCAGGTAAACAAGAAAATTGACTTGGAATTTGGCCTCATTTATTATCAAAGCGATATGTGGGGCATCTGTGTTCTATGAACACATTTTCTAGTTTTGTAGAGAGGTGGTCGTTGTAGAGATGAATATTGTAAGGTTATCCATTTGGGGTATACAATAATGGCCACTACAAAGAGGTGGTTGTTGTAGAGAGGTGACCGTTGTAGAGAGATTGATCTTGTAAGGAGGTTAATATATAGGCGATAGTCCGTTTGCTGTATAAAATAATGGTCGCTACAAAGAGGGGGTTGTAGATAGATGGATATTTTAAGGAGGTTAATATATTATCCGTTGCGGTATAACATAATGTCCGCTAGAGAGAGGGGGTTGTTGTAGAAAGGTGGCCGTTATGAGAGATGTTGTAAGACGATTAACGCTTTCAACAATACATGCCTCTTTATCAGTGTTTGCAACCAGTGCAGGTCCAGATGTGCCGGTTCACAAAAAGCCGTCTCTTCAGGATCTGCAGTTTTTGCAAGTTATCATACTGTTTATAGACAAAAAAACCCTATTCTTATAAATGGACCGGTCTGAAAATCCCTTTGTGGCGGTTGGATGTGTCCTTAAATAAACATATGACAGTCCATTCCAGTTATTTATGGTGGCTAGAGAGGGGGTTGTTGTAGAGGCGGCCGTTTACTCACAATTCAGGAGAAATTGGCCTGTCATATATATCCAAAACGCGCACCTCCATTCGGGTGGATTCCCTGACCTGCTGTGTTATATGGTGAGTCTGCCCAAACAATATATCTGCCTGTGCGTGTATACCCCTTTGGTGAAGTAGATTTGAGCTGTATGTATGTGATATATTCACAGCAACTCTTGATATTTTCTGTAAATGACGTCGAAAGTTGACGAAATTTTCATAGCAAATGCGGCATTTACTCTAAACATTTCGTCAACTTTCCACGTCATTTACGGAAAATATCATAAATGTTGTCGATATGTTTCATGAGACATCGCACATCTATCTAGGTACAAAATCACATGGCATATGTATTATATAATTATATTGTACTTTGTACTGCGTGTATAATTACTGTGTGTTTGTTTGTTAGGGTTTAAAGGTACATGCCCACTCAGTAGGCACAAAATGTTCTTTATATCAGAGACATCACCTGAGACATTCTTCTGGCAAAATAAACACTCGTTCACCATTACCCCACATACTGATTGACATTATTATACATTTTATATCAAATTAAATTTCCACACTGATATCAGGGACGATAACCGTGTTTCGTTAAAATGTTAACAGGCATTACTATTTATTCTCTGTATATATTTGTGGATGTGTAGTCATCATACTTTATAATCTGTCGAAAACATTATTTTTTCAGGTGACGTATTTAATTAGTATAAATAATAAAAAAATAGCATGCCTCATTATCATATGAATTTAGCCTGATACCACCGCGCGCGTCACTATAAGTAAAAATAAATGTTACTAAATGATTATATCTATATAGCGGGCATTCGTAATTTTTAGAACTGGTGGAATAGTGACACAATTATACACTTATTTAATTCCTATAAATCACATTTTGTGCCTACTGAGTGGGCATGTACCTTTAACTTAAATACAGCCGGGTTTATGCTAACTAATAAAATATAATTCGACCACGTAGTCCTGGCGTTGTTTACATGCCTTTATTGTTTACAATAATATTTATACTAACAACGCGTGGGTGGTGGTCGGGCGAACAAGACCGCGTAAATTAACGGTAGGCGTTCCTCCTTATAGGAATCACGATTTGCCTGGTTTGGCCCTCGGGTACGTTTTTATGTTTGGCTCTTTCATTACCTGGGAGTTGAATTGGGTAATTACCCATATACTGAATATATAATTTTGTTATTGTAAATATTCAGTTCTGATTTTGGGATTTTCCCCCCATTTCTGCATGTACTTGAATTTACTTGTACAGGTAATATATGGGATTTAGTACTAAACCCATTGACCCGGCCTTAAATGACCTTAGATGTTCATAGGCCGTTAGACCCCAACAAACAAACAAACAAACAAACAATGTCACAAACTTAGCACATACATAAACTTAACTTTGGGGTAAATGTCTTAAAACATATGTTTCCTTTCAAGGAACGCCTTGATATTTCATACATGCTTTCCTCAGATGACCCTCTATCATGCTGTAGAAAATCCACAACCCACCACCCAACCCTTAGCCCAACGTCAAGGTCACAAACTTAGCATGTTCATAAACTTAACGTTGGGGTAAATGTTGTGTAACTTCTGTTTCTTTACAGGGAACGCTTTGATATTTCATACATGCATTCATCTGATGATTCTCTATTGTGATGCAGCAAATCCACGACCCACCCCCACCCCTTTCCCCAAGATCAACGTCATAAACTTAACGTTGGAGTAAATGTCTTTTTATAACTTCTGTTTCTTTACAGGGATCGCCTTGATATTTCATACATGCATTCGTCTGATGATACTCTATCGTGCTATAGCAAATCCATGACTCACCCCAACCCCTTTCCCCAAGGTCAAGGTCACAAACTTAGCACATTCATAAACTTGACGTTGGGGTAAATGTCGTATAACATATGTTTCCTTTCATGGAACGCCTTGATATTTCAAACATGTATTCATCTGATGATACTCTATCGTGCTAAGCAAATCCATGACCACCATTAATCCCTTACCCCAAGGTCAAGGGCACAAACTTAGCACATTCATAAACTTAACGTTGGAGTAAATTTATTTTTATAACTTCTGCTATTTTACAGGGAACACCTTGATATGTCATGCATGCATTCATCTGATGATACTATATCGTGCCATAGCAAATCCATGACCCACCCCTTACCCCAGGGTCAAGGTCACAAACTTAGCACATTCATAATTTAACGTTGGGGTAAATGTCTTACAACATCTGTTTCCTTTGATGGAATGCCTTGATATTTCATACATGCATTACTCAGATGACCCTCTATCATGCTGTAGCAAATCCACAACCCATCATCCAACCATTACCCCAAGGTCAATGTCACAAACTTAAGCATGTTCATAAACTTTACGTTTTGGTAAATGTTTCTTTACAGGGAACGCTGATATTTCATACATGCATTCATCTGATAATCCTCTAGTGTGCTACAGCAAATCCATGACCCACCCCCACCCCTTTCACCAAGGTCAATGTCACAAACTTAGCACATTCATACATGCATTCCACATGTGAATAGCTATCATTCTGTAGAAAATCACCAATGTTGGGTTAAATTTTGTTTTACTTCTGTTTTCAGGGAGCGCATTGATATTTCATACATGCATTCATCTTAATATGCTATATCATGCTATAGCAAATCCATGACCCACCTTACACCACTGACCTCAATTATACAACTGTGCCAAGTTTGAGTGAAGGCTGCCAACAGGCGAGCTTCGTTGTCTTCTGACAACTCTTGTTATATTTGGCTCTTTTGTTACCTGGGAGTTGAATTGGGTTCTTGCCAATTATAAAAGTAGTACGATTATTACTGATCCTACTGCTTTTGGGAGGGGGGGGGGGGGTCAAGTGATTCTGGTGTGCGAAGGACATGGCATCATCTCAGGATTATTCTGATTTCAGGGCTGAATATATAGATTTTTAAATATTCATTTCTGTTTTTGGGATATTCCCCCCATTTGTACAGCCAATATATGGAATTTAGTACTAAACCCATTGGCCCGGCCTTAAATGGCCTTAGCTGTTGATAGGCCGTTAAAGGTACATGCCCACTCAATAGGCACAAACTGTTCTTTATAGGAATTAAATAAGTGGATAATTGTGTCACTATTCCACCAGTTCTAAAAATACGAATGCCTTCTATACGGATATAATCATTCATTAATATTTATTTTACTGATAGTGACGCGCGGTTGTATCAGACACATTTTCACATGCAAATGAAGCATGCTATTTTTAAGTATTTAAACTAATTAAATGCGTCACCTGAACAAATCTTATACAGATTATAAAGTATGATCATTGCACATCAAACAATAAATACAGATAATAAATATTAATGTCCGTCAACATTTATGGAAACACGGTTATCGCCCCTGACAAAGTGGAAATTGACGTCTGATATCAAATGTATAATAATGCCAATCAATACGTGGGGTAATGGTGAATGAATGTTTATTTTGCCAGAAAATGTCTCATATGATGTCTTTTCATATAAAGAACAGATTGTGCCTACTGAGCGGGCATGTACCTTTAAACCCTAACAAACAAACACACAGTAGTTAGGCGTAAGTAACGAAATGGCTGCCAGTGGTGGCATGCGTGCCCCATGGACACATTTCTAGTGTTACCTCCAGCCATAATCGTTTTATGTTGCCATGACGAAAAGTCGTTCACCCACATGTGGCACATATTAGTATCTAAGATCCGGGGACTTTATATTAACCTATAGAATGAGGGAAACGTAATTATATTATGTCATCCTTTTAAATAAAAACATTGTTTGATGGCACATTAGAATCATTTCCTATGGAAGAGTAAAATGGAAATTAAAATTAACAGCAAGCAACACTTATTTAAATTTATTTCAGCATTGTAAGAGATATCGGTGAACATAATTATATGCGTTGTAAAGTGTGTCAATACAATGGAAATTCTTTACAATTATTGGGATCCCAACGCTATATTTAACAAACATGTCATCGTGTTGCACGCATAAACAGGATACCCCGGTGTGAATGATCGTATTCAAGGGTAAATGTATGGTATTACACCCTTGACGCGCCACTTTATTGTCGAAATTTTCGTGGTTTTTTATCTTATATTTAAGGGTAGGAATTGGCTCGAGGACCTTCCAAACCCGGGCATTTAAGCCCAAAAAGTGTCGGGTCAATGACCGTTGGCCCGTTTGTTTCCGAATTTATTATCTACCATACAGTCGATATATGTGCATTAAATGAAGGAGGCAATGAGGCTGTTAATTTACCTACCTAGATCATTCTCCTACCGCACGAAGCCGGTATGTCAGACCGTGAACAGGGCTGAGTGTGAGTGCATGTTATATATGGTTGTTTCTCTCCTTTATATACAAATGTCAACACAATGCTGAACACGAAGTTCGTCGTCTGCTGTTGCTTTATAATTTTCCTTCTTTCTCAATAATATTCGCGATGGGATAAACACATATTAATTAGCGATTTCAGTGCCGAAAAAATGTGGGTATATTTGTTGTCGCTGTTAACGTCAAACATGGTTTGTATTTATGTTGTTAACAATGTAAATGTGTCGTATTAGCGGCAGTCATACATTATTTTTAATACTAGTAAACTTGTCAACGCCCTGGTGGAGTTAGTTGCGTACAATACAAAACAATCAAAGTACTGAAAGTACTGAAATATGTTATCTCCACAAAAACTGATCATTTGCGGAACTAGAGAGTTGCATATTTTCTCAATCATCATCCAGAGGCAAATGTACTGTACTAGTGCAAACCCATTCCCATTAACACGTGCTCTCTAGAATAAATTACTGTTTGTAACTCCCAGAAAAAATATACGAAATTGGCGGCTAACTTGTCACTGCTACCTAACTGTGAGAACTAAAGATAATAGCTGCTGTATTCATACGCACGAAATGTCTTGATTCATATTTTCCAAAATTTAACTGATAAACTGAGCCCAAAACTGTGCTATCTCAAAGGAGATGACATACATGTGTACTCAAAGTAATGAAAGTACCGAAACTAGGTTAGCTCCACAAGATTACTAACACTTATTATTTGTTTATATAATGATGTTTAATGGCTTACCATCAGTTAAAGTAATTTTAGGTGGGTTAACAGGGTCAAATCCCATATTACATGTGTATGGATAATTAATCCCAAAATCAGAACAGAATATTTACATAAAATAAATATAGTCAGAGTAAATGGCTTCGCATACTTTACATGTATTTTGATAATAATCAGATACAAGTTGAAGTATACAAATAAAGTTCGCCTTTGTTTGTATTTTGACAGATATGACAGTCAACACCGGAAATATGTGTCACATGTCAGACAGTTCATGCGAGATCAAGGATCCGCAATCTAACAATTAAAATTGATGTTCAGCATCAATCAATTATATGTTCAAATAATACATACATAGTAACTACATATTTATGAAGACACCCAACTACATCAACAGACTGTTCAAACGATTGTTTCATCGTGTATGAAAACAACAAAATTAATATTATTGACCAAACACCCACACCATCGCAGTGACGACAATAAACCAACATTACTATCCTACTATATGTGCCTGGGAGAGAATGAGCAGAAACAGTAACGGCTGGATCAAATCAACAGCGCAAGAAATAATAATCCCTCAATACACCGTGACAGCATCGGTGTGTCTGGTATGGTATGCTGCGCGGTTTCCGGCAGATCATCAGGCAATATGAACATATAGTTGCTAATTCATACGCACGAAATGTCTTAAGAATATGTTCCAAAGAGATCTTTTACAACGTGCTATCTATTCTAGTCAGCCGAAGTGAATATTTGTTTCTGATTTCAGGCACAAATGTGCCCCTTTGTACGACGTACTACTCTACAACATTTGGCGATATATAAATGATAGCACCTTGTGAACAATTATCTCTGGAACTTGTTACACCAAATTATATTAGTTTACCATAGTATTTGTTGTGTGTGTTTAAATGCTACAATGGGTGAAACTACATGATGGCTGCTAGTACTAAGATGGCTGAGAAGGGAACGCGATTCATGATAAAGAAACACTAAAACTACCATTTTCAGCTACATATTATTCAAGTATACCACCACCCCTAGGAAGTAAATGTATTTAAATACATAACATTTGTATGAAGAACAGGGGGTGTGGCTTGGATAGGGAGGGGGTGATGAGGAACATATATATGGGTGTTTGCTGCCATTCTATATTTTGTCTTTTTCTCTTCAATATGCTTTGACAACATTTTAGAATATCATTCCCATTAAAAAGGGGTCACTGAAAGAAGGGGACTACGTCCACGAGGGAATTAGACCCCTTCTTCCATTGTCCCATTCCTAGTGTGATGTTCAACATTAGAGGTAAGGACGAAGTTAGTAATATGGAGTTGACGTGGTACATTATGTACATGTAGAGTGTCCTATGTAGTACAGTATGGGCCACCAGTTGAGTAAAGAGTAAAGAATTTCACAATTATATCAAGGTCTATTTCTGTTTTCTGATGGCAGTAGGTACGTCTGAGCGACTGAACGATTAACATCGCAGACTCTGATCCGAAATAACAAACGCGTGGGCCAATCTGGGGCTATGCTAGCCACAAACGTCAACTGATCCCTTTTTCCGGCCGGGGTCCTATGCCATATACGTGGCTGTGACTGGAGAAATAGGGCGTATGGGATCTGTGACCAGTGTAGCTCCTAATCAAATAGCACTCCTGTAATCTGATGTTGCGTGTTGGCTTGTTGTGTTTACTTGGAATAGCGAACAGTGCAGATCTTGATCAGACTATGCCGATGCATAGTCTGATCTGGATCTACACTGGTCGCAAAAAAAACATTAAGGTCTATGTTTACAGTGACAGCCACATACAATTCTCCAAGATAGTGCCCATTAGCAGATAACAGATATGCCAATACAGTAGAAGCTCTCTTTATCATGTAAGTTACAGTGGAAACCCTCTACACCGGACACTCGGGAAAATATGGATATTTAACTTAGATGTGTTACGCTGCTATGTATCTGTGATTACAATGACTTGTCATGCTCACAATGCATTATACTGTGTCTTGAATCGCTAACATGTCTGATTTACAGTGGAACATCACTAAACTTTGTATGACTAAAATGTTTGTAAGTGCAAAGTTATGATAGTCTGTAAATTTCACATTAAGGAATTAGGTCATAGAAATATTCACTTGGCTTCAATCATAAATCCTTCATAAGAGTGGTGTGATATATGAAATTAAGATATGTGAATATTGTCTTGTTACTGTATACTATATGGTACATTGAGTTGCCATCTCCGCCATCTTTGTTTGTACAAGCCATCGTACAGTTTCACCACTTCGACCGTTTGACACAGACATCAAATAATATAACAGTAAAGGTAATAAAATGTGCGCAATACATCATAGACAGATATGAAAACAGCGTGCTATAAATATTATGCCAGAAAACTATGCAAACGACCAGATATCTGAGTATTTATCACATCAATCTCAATATATATTTTGTTGTGTAAACTTTTCTATCTGGTGCACAGTTTATTGTTAGTGTACACATTACTCATAGGTAAAGCCATATCTACTCGCATAGTAGGCGAATAAGACAGCAGTGACACTGCACTCAGATAACTGCTTACATATCGCTGGATTTGACACAGTATGTATGGTAATAAAGGTATACAATGTATATTGCCAGCACTGTGTATTTATCACAATGACACAATGTGAAGTCCATTTACTTTTTATCAAAAACAAAGATATGTCTGCCCATCCTCTAGCGAATCTGATAAATAGAATAGCATACAATTGTCTTTCGATATGAAGTTTATCAGTCTCGGCCTGAGAACAGTCGGACGCGTTTCATGATAGACATGAATGCAGAGTGCGAAAAATAAAAATGGCCGCCAACGGGAGATCAGTCTTCGGAAATGTTTGAAAATCAATAGACTTCTTCGTCTTGCTGTGCTAAACATGTATGAAGTATTTGGTTACAATCCGTCAAATAGAACTCTAGTTATTGCGTGGACAAGCTGTGCCCGTTCGCCTGCCCGTACAAGGTGTATACATAATACGTCCCGTATGGGCGTATAAAAATGGCCGCCAAGGGGAGATAAGTCATCCGAATTATTTTACTATCAATAAACTTCTTCATTTTGCCGTGCTAAATATGTATACGGAATTTGGAATGCAATGGTGTTTAACGGCCCATCAACACAGATGTGACCGAATTTGATTACGATCCGTCAAGTAGAAGTTATTTATTGTCTGGACAAGCTGTGCCCGACTCCCCGATGCCTGCCCGCCCGCACAAGGTGAATACATAATACGTCCCGTTTTTTAGCTCGACTATTAGAAGAATAAGTAGAGCTTATGTTGTCACCCCGGCGTCGGCGTCGGCGTCGGCGTCGGCGTCGGCGTCGGCGTCGGCGTCACCGTCACGCCTTGGTTAAGGTTTTTAGTCAAGCTTGTATATGGAATACTACTGGCCCTACACCCACCATACTTGGACAACTTCTTCTCCTAGTGATGTCATTCATAACCCTGATCTATATTTGACCTTCACCTACATTTTCCTCTTGAATTACTTGGTTAATTCCCCTTGTTAAGGTTTTTAGTCAACCTTGGTAAAGGTTTTTAGCCAAGCTTGTATATGCAATACTACTGGCACTACACCCACCATACTTGGACAACTTCATCTCCTAGTGATGCACATCAATAACCCCTCATCTATATTTGACCTTGACCTACATTTCCTCTTGACTTACTTACTTAATTCCCCTTGGTTAAGGTTTTTAATCAACCTTGGTTAAGGTTTTTTTTCAAGCTTGTACATTGAATTACTATTGTGCATCCAGACACCATACTTCGACAACCTTTTCTCATAGGTATGTACATCAATAACCCCTGATCTGTATTTGACCTTGACCTACATTTCCTCTTCAATTACTTACTTAATTCATTTTGGTTAAAGTTTTTAGTCAACCTTTTATATGGAATACTACTGGCCCTACACCCACCATACTTTGACAACTTCATCTCCTAGTGATGTACATCAACAACCCCTGATCTATATTTGACCTTGACCTACATTTAACCTTGAATTACTTAGTTAATTCCCCTTGGTTATGGTTTTTAGTCAAGCTTGTAGATGGAATACTCCTGGCCCTACACCAACCATACATGGACAACTTCATCTCCTAGTCATGTACATCAAACAACCCTGACCTATATTTGACCTTGACCTACATTTAACCTTGAATTACTTAGTTAATTCCCCACCTTGGTTAAGGTTTTTACTCGACCTTGGTTAAGCTTTTTACTCAAGCTTGTACATGGAATTCTATTGTGCATACAGACACCATACTTGGACAACCTTTTGTTATAGTGATGTACATCAATAACCCCTGATCTATATTTGACCTTGACCTACATTTCCTCTTGAATTACTTACTTAATTCTCTTTGGTTACGGTATTTAGTCAAGCTTGTAGATGGAATACTCATGGCCCTACACCAACCATACTTGGACAACTTCATCTCCTAGTGATGTACGTCAACAACCCCTGACCTATATTTGACATTGACCTACATTTAACCTTAAATTACTTACTTAATTCCCCTTGGTTATGGTCGGCACTTTGGCGTACGTACGTACATACGTACGTACGTGTGTCCGGTTAAAGTTTTTGATTAAGTTGTTTGGTTAAGTTTTTTGGTTAAAGTTATTGGTTAAGTTCTTTGGTTAAAGTTTTTGGTTAAGTTTTTTGGTTAAAGTTGTTAAAGGTTGGTTAAAGTTTTTCGTTATACTATATCTCTGCAACTGCTTTGCCCATTACCTTGAAACTTCACATGGGTGTTTATCATCGTCTATATTTTCATTCTACCCCCCCTCCCGTGCGGCCCCTGTGCCCAATGTCAAGGTCAAATTACTTTGAAGTTTTTGGTTAATTTTTTTTGGTTAAAGTTTTTGGTTAAGTTTTTTGGTTAAGTTTTTTGGTTAAAGTTTTTCGTTATACTATATCTCTGCAACTGCTTTGCCCATTACCTTGAAACTTCATATGGGTGTTTATCATCATCTATATTTTCATTCTACCCCCCTCCCTCGTGCGGCCCCTATGCCCAATGTCAAGGTCAAATTACTTTTGAAGTTTTTGGTTAAGTTCTTTGGTTAAAGTTTTTGGTTAAGTTTTTTGGTTAAAGTTTTTGTTTAAGTTTTTTGGTTAAAGTTTTTCGTTATACTATATCTCTGCAACTGCTTTGCCCATTACCTTGAAACTTCACATGGGTGTTTATCATCATCTATATTTTCATTCTACCCCCCCTCCCATGTGGCCCCTGTGCCCAATTTCAAGGTCAAATCACTTTGAAGTTTTTGGTTATATTTTTTGGCTAAAGTTTTTTGTTAAGTTTTTTGGTTAAAGTTTTTGGTTGTTTTTTTTTTAAGTTCTTTGGTTAAAGTTTTTGGTTAAGTTTTTTGGTTAGTAAAGTTTTTGGTTAAAGTTTTTCGTTATACTATATCTCTGCAACTGCTTTGCCCATTACCTTGAAACTTCACATGGGTGTTTATCATCGTCTATATTTTCATTCTACCCCCCTCCCGTGCGGCCCCTGTGCCCAATGTCAAGGTCAAATTACTTTGAAATTTTTGGTTAAGTTTTTTGGTTAAAGTTTTTGGTTAAGTTTTTTGGTTAAAGTTTTTCGTTATACTATATCTCTGCAACTGCTTTTCCCATTACCTTGAAAACTTCACATGAGTGTTTATCATCATCTATATTTTCATTATACCCCCCTCCCGTGCGGCCCTTGTGCCCAATGTCAAGGTCAAGTTACTTTGAAGTTTTTGGTTAAGTTTTTTGGCTAAAAGTTTTTGGCTAAGTTTTTTGGTTAAGTTTTTTGGTTAAAGTTTTTGGAAAGTTAAGGTTGTTTTTTGGTTAAAGTTTTTCGTTATACTATATCTCTGCAACTGCTTTGCCCATTACCTCGAAAACTTCACATGGGTGTTTATCATCATCTATATTTTCATTCTACCCCCTCCCGTGCGGCCCCTGTGCCCAATGTCAAGGTCAAATTACTTTGAAGTTTTTGTTAAGTTTTTTGGTTAAAAGTTTTTGGTTAAGTTTTTTGGTTAAAGTTTTTGGTTACGTTTTTTGGTTAAATTTGTTCGTTATACTATATCTCTGCAACTGCATTGCCCATTACCTTGAAACTTCACATGGGTGTTTATCATCATTTATATTTTCATTCTACCCCCCTCCCATGCGGCCCCTGTGCCCAATGTCAAGGTCAAATTACTTTGAAGTTTTTGGTTAAAGTCTTTTTCGCTCCCGCTTGCGGAAAACGCGATATAGTCGGCACTTTGTCGTACGTACGTATGTACGTACCGTACGTACGTACGTACGTGTGTCCGGTTAAAGTTTTGCTTAAGTTTTTTGGTTAAAGTTTTTCGTTATACTATATCTTTTTTGTTAGTGTCCATGCCTCGCCACAAGGCGCGACATGCAGGCCGCGGCCATCTAGTTACTCAACCTTGGTTAAGGTTTTTAGTCAAGATTGTAGATGGAATACTATTGTGCATACAGACACCATACTTGGGTAACTTTTTCTCATAGGGATGTACATCAATAACCCCTGACCTTTATTTTACCTTCACCTACATTTAACTTTCAATTACTTGGTTAATGTTTATAGTCAAGCTTGTATATGGAATACTTCTGGGCCTACATCAACCATACTTAGACAACTTCATCTCCTAATGATGTACATCAATAATCCCTGACCTATATTTGACCTTGACCTACTTTTATCCTTGGATTACTTAGTTATCTCCCCTTGGTTACGGTTTTTAGTCAAGCTTGTATATGGAATACTCCTGGGCCTACAGCAACCATACTTGGACAACTTCATCTCCTAGTGATGTACATCAATAATCCCTTGGTTAATGTTTTTAGTCAACCTTGGTTAAGGTTTTTATGGAGGCCGCAGCCACCTTCGTTGTCAAGCTATGTGTACATCGACAACCCTCGTAGTCGAGCTATGCTGTTCTCCTACAGCTCTTGTTTTCAATCGGGCGTATAAGAATGGCCGCCAAGGGGAGGTAAGTCAGCAGAAAGTTAATAGAGTTCTTCGTCTTGCCTTGCTAAACATGTAAAGCAAATGTAGTTATGATCCATCAAGTAGAACTCCAGCTAGTGCGTGGAAAATCAACAGCTAAGGTCATTTAAGGCCGGGCCAACTGGTTTGACCCCGTTTATAACTTGCTGCATTTCATTTTTTTTGGGGGGGATATTTACATTGAAATAAAATATAGTCAGCCCTGAAATTAGAATAACCTGACATTGTGCCAGGCCAAAGCCACACTAAAGCCAATTAATTGGCTCCTTCCTCTAAAAGTAATAGGATTATGAACAATCGTAATACTCATATAAGGGGGACACCTGATTCAACTGTCACATACAAGAATGCGAACGACGTACGTGATGGTCAAACCAGGTCTCTGGTCGGGATTCCGGTAAGGATGAACCCCGATCGTTAAATTACCCATCGCATGCACCCATCTGCCACCTACAGTTAGAAGCATGAACGTTCTTTGCCTGACTGAATGGGGATAAGTGCATTCCCTGTACATCTGTGCAGTCTCATCAGGGTCTGCATTTGCTGCATAAGATATCCTCACTTCTACAGTGACACACACGACTTTAACCATTTCAACACCACAGGCCTGTATAGTGGTATTGGCAAAAAGTGTAGATCCAGATGAGCCGGCTCGTGATGAGCCGTCTCATCAGCATTTGCACTTTTTGCAACTAATTTTCATACTTTTTAGAAGAAAAAAACACACCCTCTTTTTATAAATGGACTAGTCTGAAAATCATTTTGTGATGATTTGTGTGGTTGGAAAATTAACATAGCGCAATCAGTTGGGGTGAAAGGGTTAATTAAACACTGAAGGGTCAATTTCAGACAATTTGTGATGAAAAGGTTGACAAACACAAATGGATGTACATTTACAATGTGTATCTAAATGCATGACAAGTGTTATTTGCATATGATCAACAAAGTGTGTAATACATATAGCGGTATCGCTTAAACAGTAATTCCATAACTTAACTAGTGTAACACAGGGCATGCAATATAAGACAGGCATGATTGATTGAATGATTGATTTATTATTTCTTTCTTTCTTTGATCGCCTTCCTTTCTTCATTCCTTCCTCCCTCCCTGATTGATTGATTGATTCAGCAGTGGCCGGCATCTTTATTACATCTGTTCACATGGCCCCGTATGTGAATACCAGTAAAATACTTGCTTAAGATACGACACTGCAAACAGTGTAGATCCAGATGAGCTGGCTCAACAAAAAACACCCCCATTTTATAAATGGAATAGTCTGAAAATCATTTTGTGATGGAAATCAAAATCGGGAAATTAAAATATCAAAATCCATTCCAGTATTTAGGGGTGAAACGGTAAATATTTATGTAAGCTGACCCAGATCGGGGTTTAGTCCCAGAACGGGAGCCAATCCCAGAACGGGGGGCTGAAAAAAAATGTGACATCAATCCCAGAACAGGAGCCAATACTGACAATTGCCGGAAACTGCAGGAAATATGAATTAAACAACATATGAAACAAGCAAGGCATATGTTGTTTAATTAACATTAATATCACAATGGGTAATGTACGTTTAGTCTCGATGACAAACCCGGCGTCGTCAACAGTAGCCGCCATCTTTGAGCTGGACGCCTGTAGCCAAAGCGTGACGAAACGTCATTAACTTTTGACATAATTCCATATTCAGAACGTGCTGAATTAGCCCTCGTTCTGGGAAAAAACAGCCCCCATTCTGGGATTTGTCAGAGTACATCTACTCGGAAAGTTTTATCAACTTTTGACTTTATTTTGAGCAATATTGTAAATTTTGTAAATATATTTAATGAAATTACGCAAGACAAAATTGCATGGTGTGTCTCATATACCCACATAACTTCACATCAACTGGTAAACAGGCAGGAATATTAACCTTGACATGAAGTGTCTCATATATCCACATAACTTCACATCAACTGGTAAACAGGCAGGAATATTAACCTTGACATGAAGTGTCTCATATATCCACATAACTTCACATCCTCTGGTAAACAGGAAGGAACATTAACCTTTACATGAAATGTTACCTATCGGTATGCATGAAATTAAACGTGGGTGTGAACTTTTACCATAGGACATTAACGATGTCAACACCACAGGCCTGTATAGTGGTATTGGCAAAAAGGGTAGATTCAGATGAGCCGGCTCGTGACGAGACGTCTCATCAGGATCTACACTTTTTGCAAGTAATTTTCATATTTTTTATAACAAAAACACCCGTTTATCCTAAATGGACTAGTCTGAAAATTATTTTATGATGATTGGATTGGTCAGAGAATTAAATATGAAATCAGTGTAGCCCCAGATACAGAGTATGGGATCATGTGGTCTATTGTGTTGGTGTTAATTGGAGCAATGGCGGCGCCCATGATGTCTCTTCTTTTTCATCAATACGACTGTGGTTTCTTCCTCTTAATGATGTTCCAGCCGTTAAAATTAGTAGTCTGCCAATACCAAATCTACAAACTTTTTCATATGTAGTTAAGTCTGAACATGCTGCAAAGAAATTTGAATCAGACGTTCGATTCCAGAGATGGTTTCGTCTGGATTTACAATATTTGCAATCATTGGGATAAAGAGAGCGGAGTTGAAAGGGTTATTCGATAATAATGTTTGTGTAGAATGGATATTTGCGACAATTCGTAACTGCAAATGCAATAAGCGTGTTTTTGTCAGATCACAACCACCTGATTTATCATCTATGTATTCAATTACCGGAATCATCTGTATTTTAATCTAGGACATGAACAACAATTTGAGGCGCAACACACAGTCCATAATATAGATTTACTATGTATAACAGCCTATCAACGGCTAAGATCATGTAAGAGGGGATCCCAAAATCAGAACGGAATATTTACATCGAGAATAAAATATATTCAGCCCTGAAATTTTCATCCATATATTAGACATAACATTGTTCGGGCCAAATGAACAGTCATGAACCATTTCCGGACGATGCAATTGGCATTTTTAGCTCACCTGAGCGAAGCTCATGTGAGCTATTTTTACCGCAATGTGTCCGTCCGTCGTCCGTCCGCAAATTTGCCCACTATTCACAGCTATGTCATATTCCGTCATAAAGTATGGAGTTTGGGTTGAAGGTCACCAATGACGTGAGGTTAGCTAATTTTGAAGACTAGGTTGACCAGTTTGTGTCACCAGGGCATATTTGATGACTTGATCCGGCTTCCAACGGATGTCGTTTTTGGCCGAAAACATAAAAAAACATTATATCAAGTAACAATTGGTAAATTTCATTAAAAGTCATCTGAATGTTAAGTATATACACTAAAATGACACTTGTCAGCAAATACTGTAGTGATAGTAGAGATTTTTCTGCGGTCCAGAAGCTTCATTAGCAATATTTTCTGTGACACAAAGTTTTACTGCAATATGCAATTCCTATTCTTGTCGCTGTATCGACATATTTAAGAATTCATATCCCTGACCTAATTATTCTCCAGACAGCTGAATTCAATATGTTGGCCTTATTGATGCTTAGAGGTCCACCACCACCATTGAATTTCCTATATAAACTGACAATGACCACATATTTCGATATCTCTGCTACTTTCATTTTGTGTATGGATGTTGCGGGACCTATTTCCCCATAAACTGTACCCATTCTGCTCTGAATATTCACTAATTAAAATATAGCTTTAATTATTGTTAAGAAAGATAAATTCAATCTCCTGTGACCACCCTGGTGGTGGTGTAAAACAACGTCAGCAGTTGGAATTGAAACCGCCTCACATGACAAACATGTTCCGGCTTACAAAATAATCCCAAAGCTTACTCTTGAAACTGATGCGAATGATACATTAACATGCCTGTAAAGTAGATTAGTCTATCAATTGACTGGCTTCTGCAAGCAAAGAGTGTCTATGGCACAACAAATCTGGCTTATTATATCTTATCTCCCTTGAGATAACATATTGTGTCACGCAAATGTCTATGGGGGCAGCCATTGATCGTGCTACGCCTAAACGGCGAGTACGACCAAGAAAATAGTGCCCTGTGCCAACTAATCCTATGGCGTTTCGGTCTGTCTTGCTTTGTATCTAAAACTCTACATATACTATTCTCTATTGTTTTCGCAGTTTTGTGCTCAGTTTATCAGTTAAATTCTGTAAAATACGAATCGTGCGTATGAATACAGCAGCTATTATCTTTAGTTCTCACAATTAGGTAGCAGTGAACAGTTAGTCACAGCTTCGTACACTTTTTCTCTGGGAGTTTCAAACAGTAATTTATTCTAGAGAAAACGTATATATGGGAATGGGTTTGCACCATCACAGTACATTTGCCTGTGGATGATGATTGAGAAAATATGCAACGTTCAGTCTCTGGTTCCGCAAGTGATCAGTTTGTGCGGAGATAACATATTTCAGTACTTTCAGTACTTTGATTTGTTAGCGTGGTTAAACCTAAACTACAGCGGAAATGTGTATGCTATGTTTATTCAGTGGTTATGCCAGGGCAATACGTGGTGTGTGTTGGCTAAATATCGAACAGGTAGGTATATGTGCGTCACTCTACCAGACGGTGTCGCGCTGACAAGTCGTTTTGTTTTTAAGGAAATCGTTTGTACATCGGGGGCCCGTTTCACTAAACTTCTTACGATAAGAAATTATCCTGCGAACATCTTAGGCGCATTTTACCGTTTCACTAACGTCAACTTCGTGCAAGCTTTTTTGCGAAGTTCGTAACTTTCCTCGTAAGTCTACGATAGGTATTGCGCTATCGCAAGTGTCGCGGCCGCCATACATATATTCATGAATAACAATGTCGTCAAATTGGCGGTGCATATTTCGCCCTGTAGGTTTCAGTTAGTCCAGCAAATGTAGCCTGATATAGCGTGGCGTATAGAATAGTGACTCACTATACTTATAGCTGTTGATCAGTTAGCCCAACAAATGCAGCCTGATATATAGCGTGGCTTATGGAGTAGTTACTCACTATAATGTTACCTTCTGATTTAATTTAGTTTTTCTCGATGTAAATATTCCGTTCTGATTTTAGGATTTTCCCCTCCAATGCAGCAGGTTAAACCCGGATTGAACCCATTTGTCCGGCCTTACATGACCTTAGCTGTTGATAGGTCGTTAAACACCAACAAACAAACAAACCTTCTGATCAGTTAGCCAGCAAATGCAGCCTGATATCATGTGATTTAAGGAGGGGTGATTCTCTATAGTTGTAGTGTGGGGTAGGGGTGAAATGGATGAAAACACAAATCAAATAATGTTCAAATGTAATATATGTAATTTGTTTGTCATATTAGGAATATTACCCATGTCCGTCTAATGTTCGCAGCCATTTCCAAAACAGTTTCAGACAACAACATTGTTGGTTACTGTATACTATATGGTACATCGAGTTGCCATCTCCGCCATCTTTGTATGTACAGCCATCTTACAGTTTCATCACTTCGACTGTTTGACACATACATCAAATAATGTGACAGAAAAAAGTACTACAGTGTGGTGCAATACAGTATATACAGATATGACAACAGCATGCTATAAATATTATGATAGAAAGCTATACAACAGGTTAAGGTCATGTAAGGCCTGGCCAACTGGCTCGATCCCGTATTCAACCTGCTGCATTGGGGGTGGGGGGGGGGGGTCCCAAAAATCAGAATAAACGAAATAATTTACATAGAAAAAAATGTATATTCTGCCATGAAATTAGAATAACCCGTACCACACCAAAGCCACTTGGCCTCTTCCCCTAAAGGTAATAGAAAATAATACTTGTATATAAGTGTGATGAAAACAACCAATAGGACGTTGCACAAGCTTGCATTTATGGGTATGTCAAATTATGTGTGGTATGTGTCAAACGTCACAAGAGGTAAACGTTACTGATGGATTTCATACACTAAGATGGCCAATATAGCAACTCCATGCCCCGTATAGTATACAGTAACAAGCTAAAGCAAATAAAAATCACATTTGAGATCATCAAAGACGCAAGCACTTGAAACTTTGCAGACATTGGTTACCTTGCGCTACCTAGCGAAGGGTGAGTTCTACTCCGAGGCTGGCGACATCCACGGAGTCTCTAGGAGTTCAGTTTCTCGGTGTCATAATTGTGTTGTCTCAGCCATCAATAATCGACTGGACAACATCAGTTTTCCCACCGATGAGCAATACCTGGCCAACTGTACAAAAAACCTGTCATAGTGAGGCCAGGATTCCGAACACCCTGGGTACCGTGAATGGGACAGTCAGTGTCAGTCCAATTCACTTTCCTGGTTTTAAGCATGCTGGACTAAGGAAGTTGATTTGAAATGGCTTGATGGATTTCCAATACTGACGAGTTCTTAAGAAGTTCTTAACTTAAGAAATTTCGCACGTAAGAAATTCGCAAGAAGTTCGTACGAAAAGTATCGTAGACGTAAGAAAGTTCGTATCATAAGAAAGTTCGTATCGTAAGAAGTTTAGTCAAACGGGCCCCGGGGGCGGATCCAGTATTTCAGGTTACTTTAGTTTAAACAATATTTAGTTCATACAATACATGGCACAGCATTACATGTATATCATTACATTATACATGGATTCGAAAACAAGCTAATAGCTTATATGAATTCATATCCATAAGCGTCCTCAAAATAACGACCCCATATGCATAAGGAGGTTATGAAAAATTCAGACTGGACTTGACTACGGAAATTATCATAGTATTTCACCACATTTTAGTAGCCGACGACTGATTGGTGTCACCATGAACGAGTTCATATATTTCATCTCTATACGATCTCCTTTGCCTTCAAGCGTTATGAAAATGTTCTTACGAATTGCTAAGTAATCACCAGTTCAATCACCGTCGTTACTCAGATATTGAAGTCACTATGAACATTTTCATAACATTCTGTTCTCAGATAAACAATAGTCATTATGAAAATGTTCATAGCGACTACAATATGTGGGAGCGATGGTACGTTTTATGAAAATGTTCATAGCGAATAATATTTGTCTTCATAGTGCGAGGCATATGGACATTTTCATAATGACTATTGTTTATCTGAGAACGGAATGTTATGACAATTTTCATTTGAATGTGTTACTAATGTAGAATTGGTCTAATTATAGTAAAGTGCTTTGAACCCGACATGCCATAAGAAAAAAACATAACAGCATTAAATTTAGCTCACTTGAATATATCACGCTGAAAATGCCGAATGCTGCACAAACGATTTTGGACACGTTTTCGAGCTGGAAACATTTCTTATCATATTTAGAACATATTGTTCCAGTTTCCACCCCGCCTGCCATACCAAATCAAATTTAGGTGGGCTTTTTAGAATTGGGCTATAACGTAAGAATGTCGACAGGCATGTTGCCAGCTCTTCCAGACACACATGGTAACAATCATCGGGCACCACTACTCGATGCAGCGCAAGTTGACGTACGAGTCGTGTTCTATGACAACGACACAGGTTCACGTAACGGACCAAGGTCTGTACATGCATTAAATATAATCTCTAAGCGTATCATAAATTGAAAACAATATCACTTAATAAATGTTCTGTTTACTCCCCGTTATAACACATACTGTGTTATTTCCCACATCCGATTACCACAGGTTCATGCAACGGACTATAAGGTCTATAAATCAATTAAATATACCCAATGCATACAGTAACAGTAAGCACAAACAATTGGTTAATATATGTTTGTATTACCCCCTGTTATAACACATACTGTTATAACAGGGAGTAAAACAAACATCCATTAACTAACTTGTTGCATTTCGGTTCGAAACGTGAAACTGTGGTCATCGGATGTGGGAAATACGATAATAGCGGATCCTTATTCTCCGGATTGGCTGCTCACAAATCACTATAGGCACGCGTTTTCCCTTTCTGTGAATGAACTGTACTATTATGATATAATATGCGATATTTATTTTTGCATTAATACTGTTACAGTAATTAATTAGTATGCTTAATCATGTTAATGACGTATCTTTATAAAAATGGAATGGTGAACGGTGCATATCTTGATCAGACTGTGCGGATGCACAGGCTGATCTGTATCTACACTGGTCACAAAACCCAGAAGCCACATTTCTCCAGTCACAGCCACATATGTTCTGGGGCCTGGCACGAACTGTCCACATAGCAAGACCGTTCGTACCAATTCATGTGGGACTGTTACCCCCACCTCAGATTCACCATTCAGATTGATGCAGGACTGTTAGTCCCACTACCTGCGATGTTTCGTCCCAACAGTGGGACGAACAGTCCCCGGACTAAACGTCATTGGAACGAGCAGCTACATATAACAGTCTAGTGTTTAACGAAATTGATTCAAGAAAATATCAAATACTTAATTCACACCTTCGCCTGACGCACATATGGTTCCATAGAAACAACCGGTCATGTTTTCCATAATTGCTACAAGTACATGTAACAACATCAACAATAGGCCAGGTGTGGGATCACGTGGTTTCCGAACTTGATTTTTCGACGTGAAGTAATCTGTGATGTTATTTTTACAGCATTGTTTTGTTTTAATCTTCCTAACAAACGGTCGGATTTTGATGATATGTAACGAACCAAATACAATGGCATTTTTGTTTTATGGGTGCTCTGAAAGTTATTTACAATAGTTTATATCTTTCACAAATAATTGAGTACCGTTTATTTCTTACATTCACGTGCTCCAGCTTTCATTTACATTTACATTTACATTAACACATTCTTCATTAAAATGACAGTATCCTGAGATTAAAGCCGCCTATGCAACAAAGGGCAACGTGTACCGCATCTACTGCGGTATATTTCATAAAAATGTCATTCCATTAGAAATATATCTTAAAAAACATGTCGTCACGCCGTATCGGACACAACTGATCCCACACCTGGATAGGACCTTTCTGCTGTTTACCCATTTGTACATTTGTAGTAACTTAGGCAGACATTGTCCAATTTCCAAAATCATAGTTTTATTTGAATTTATGATTTTGTCAAAATATAGAGAATAACTGAAAATGTTACATTTTAAACAATATATTTGCAGCAAATTGTGTTTATATTCAACAGGTTTATTTTTCGCTTGCCTTACCATTGGTATTTTATATTTATAGCTTTATTAAGAATGTGGAAAAACAGGTTACTGCATACCATGTGAAATGTAACTCCGTAATAAAAGGATACGTAGCCAGGCGTGAAAGACACGGATCGTGTTTAAACGCGACGGCGAATATATTCACTTCCTGATTGGTGTTTCATGAAACATCCCGCATTATCGTAACACACTCGTTTGGTCACGCGACGGAGACACATTTGCTTTCTTGTGTTTGTCTGATGATAAAAGTGACGGCCGTTCCTGCGATTTACTGGCTACACGACTGTCAGTTAAAGTAACATCGATCGCAGGTAAGTGACTGGTTTAAACGGGTTTATGCTTCATGAATTTATAGTTGTGCGTGTTACTACATGTAGTTCTCACTATGCAGATACATGTATACTCAGTCTCTAAATTACAGATAAAGCCGTGCTTTAGGTGTGTGTGTGTGTGTGCGTGCGTGCGTGCGTGCGTGCGTGCGTGCGTGCGTGATTGTGTGTGTTAAACTAAGTTAAACATAGTTTCGATAACTAGGCTTTCCATACAAAGAAGTCATCGCACAAGTTTTGGCTGTGACTGGAGAAATATGGCTTACGGGTTTTGCGACCAGTGTAGACCCATAGTCTGATCAGGATCTGTGCGCCATTCCATACATGAACAACAGTCTTGGTTCTAACAAACAGTATAGATCGTCACCAGGCTACGTAGTTCGGTCAGTTACCTAAAGTTGTGCGATATTTCTACCGATGTTGGTTGTATTGGTTAAAAGTATTGTCCAGGGACCCATTAAACCGAAAAAAACTATGGTTTATTTTTATTGTCATATTTTAACTTTTACGGGCCCACCAATATATTACGATATATGAGTATAAAACCAAATATTTTGAGCTTGTTCAAACATTCCGATGACGGCGAAGTGACTTAAACAATGATATCTCATTAGGATCTGCAGTTGTTCATGTAATTGTCATATGTTTTGTGCCACATCCAAATAGCAGGTGCCCATGACGTACTACATGTATACCCACAGTGGGGCCGGGCGGAATATTAACATATCAAATACATTCCTGGAGCCCGTTTCACTAAGCTTCGTACGACTAAGAAGTTTGTAAATGTACAACTAAAATGTACACATTAAGTTCGCATTAACCGCCGATTGTGGGGAATCTTTGGGGCGTTTGTTCAGATTCAATGAACCCTACTTGTAGGTGAAAAAATGTAGCTTTAACCCTTTCACCCCTAAGTAACTGGAATGGATGTCCATATCTGATGACTCATCTGGATCTACACTTTTTGCCAATGCCATTGTACAGGCATGTGGTGTTGAAAGGGCTAAGGAATTAGGTTATAGATATATACACTTGAATGGAATCATGATTGCTTCATAAGAGTGATGTGATATATGTATATATCATATGTGAATATTGTCTTGTTACTGTATACTATATGGTGCATTGTATTGGCATCTCCTCCATCTTTGTATGTACACGCCATCTTACAGTTTCACCACTTCGAGCGTTTGACACATACAGCAAATAACATGACTGTCAACATGGTCAAAGTAAACCAAATAAAATTTGGTGTAATACATAATAGACAGATATGACAATGGCAAGTTGTACATGTTATGCGAGCAAGCCTATTGTTAGTGTACACGTTACCCATAGGTAAAGCCATATTTACTCTCATAGTAGGTCAGTAGATACAGGGGCAATACACTTACATGTCACTGGATTTGATAGATAATAACAGAGTACAATAGTGTGTATATATGGTATGTGTTGTGTAGTTGGCCAGGTAAAAGTGATACACTCTGCGATTTTCTGTGTTTGAGCGTATTTATAATGGTAGTTTATGTTTTTAAAGACACAGGCACAAACCTGCCCAGAAAACTGAGATATTTTACAGTTTAGTGTAATATAATCGACAGGAGTCCGTTCTCCTGGATGTTCTACATGTGACTAGCTACATTATGTCATATGTTCTACTTTACATTTTGAGTTCTTTTTCAAACGGCAGAACAGGTGAAACTGGCTGATTGCTCGAACACACAAAGATGGCCGACTTGGCCACTCCATGTGCCGTATAGGATACAATAACAAGGCAGTATTCACATACATGTTATACATATATTCTATAACATTTACGAAGCAATTATCTCTGAATCAAACGATGATTAAGTTACCTTGCGGTTCTCTACGTGTACAAGCCATCCAGCAACATACTGGCTGTTTCAAGAAACCTACCCAATTGGTACGGCTGTATAAACAATGTAAAACTAATATTCCTTTGGATAATATTAAATTTTATCAAATATTCACGGCTATATACAATGTGCAAAAACAGTATATTTATTGATAATATTAAATTTTATTAAATTTAAGAATGAGTCTTCTTTTTATTTCGTGATTTTATTACGAAAAATGATTTAGCATGGGGGAACGTACTGGAGAACCTTGAGGCGGACTTGGAAAACGCAAAAAAACAAAACAATAATGAAATAGATATACGTTTTCCCCATGCTAAATCCCCTGTGAATATGTATATGGGGATTTAAAATGGGGAAATTGTTTTCGCAATCAAATGAATATTAGATAAAATTTCACGAACGAAAAAGTAGGCTGATTCTTAAATTGTGATAAACTTTAATATCAACAAATACACTGTGTTTGCACTTTGTATATAGCCGTAAAACTTTGGTACGTTTCGTGAAACATACAATAACCGCCTTCTAACTTATGGCAACAGATATGACGGAGTAAGCAAAATAATATTTAGTTTTGCTTAGGGTCAACCCTACATACAAATATTATGATGATCGTACCTACATGTATACATAATGTAATGTGGGCGTCATTTGCGCTTGATGAATTTCATATGTTTTGTTATATGCGACTTTCTTACTAGTTTGCACTATTTTCAATCATGCCTTGTGACGTAATGTTTGCCATACATGTATAGTAGGTGGTCACATTTTAATCGTGTGTTTATATGTTCAGAGGAAATGACACTACATGAATACGTTAATCTATTTGATGGAACGAACGTTTCTTTCTGATTCCTGATGCTTAAGGAAGACAAATGATAGTTGGTAATGACACGTGTGTATACATGCAAATTGGAACACCATGTCCGACTCCACTGAACTGTGTTGTTACTTGGCAACACTTGTATGTATGTCTAGGCAGTCTGCTTTATTGTGCATGTCCCACATGAAAGTCCCAGGTTTAGTACTTATTCCATTGTTTGCATATAACAATTGTATTTGTGGATGAGACTGGAAACATGGGGCTTATGGGATATGCCACCAGCGTAGTATGCACATCCGTGTAGTCTAATCAGGGTCTACATCGTTCGCTATTTCATGAATGAAACGCCCGTCATGTTTCTAAATCAACATACATTGCATATCGTTAATTATTAGCATAAATACATGTGACATTTGATTAGAAACTACACTAGTCTTAAATCGCATAAGCACAATGTTGCCAGTCAGTCACATTTATTCTCGTATTTTTGTTTGTAATAGCTGTTTAAATCACTAACCAACTAATTAATGTTTAACAAGACTGTGTGTCTAAACACGATTCCTCGGTGTAAGAGTCATGCCAGTTCCTTTTTATTGCACGTGCCGCAGTTTAATCCAGTCCCCGACATAAAGACCCGTATACATTGAAATGTACCCGATTTTTCTCAATGGATTCCAGTAAAAGGTCCATTTTCACACATAATTGACCAGGGTAGACATTGGAACAATGGGACATTACTCTGCTGGAGACCATTTTCAAAATGGCCGCCATCGGCCATTTTGTTGTTGTTCGTTTCGGATCAAACTGGCATATAATCATGTGTAATATATCGTTTTTGTACTAATTTCAGGTCGATGAATTCGTTTTTACCATCATTTTTTCATTTCCACTGACGAGAGACATCAAAAATCAAAATGGCGCCCAAAAACCATATTTTATTGACAAAAAAATCATGACCGATTAATTTCGAATACTATTAAATTGCTATTACATTTTATACCAGATGCACAAATGTTGATAAAAATGTACATGTACGTTTTATATGGATTACTTGTTGTAATACAATGACTTCTTATTCAACATTAATCAATATTGAGACGCGCCGCGACATAACGTACCTTCAGGTAGTTGTAATTATCGCCGTAGATGGTTTCGAAAAGTTAACATAATTTACTGCAAATGACGTCAGAATTTGACACAAATTTCAGTCCAAATGCGGAATTCAATTCCGCATCGCGGAATTCAATTCCGCATCGCGGAATTCAATTCCGCATCTGCTCTTAAATTTGCGTCAAATTCGTACATTATTCACGATCATTACGTTCAATTTCCCTTACAATTTTACGGCGAAAAATCCAAATACCCGAAGGTACGTTATGTCGCGGCGCGTCTCAATTATGTGTGGCAATGGACCTTTTAGAAATCCATTGAGAAATTTCGGGTACATCTCAATGTATACGGGTCTTTATGTCGGGGACTAGATTAACTCGTCCTCCTGGAAACTACGGTCTCCATCAGTTACTTCGGCCATATGCGGATTATCAGGAGAAAATTGCAGAAAATTGCTGATAATCAAGAGAAAATCGCAGAAATTGTAGAACAATATCTTTATCGATTGAGCAAGCACAGAATCAAATAGATTCTAAAAATAGATTCTGCGTGTCAGGACATTACAATATGTGTAATTGGCGTTATACCATTTAACAACGCTACCATTTTAAAAGTACCAGCAGGCGTTAAAATGCCAGCGATGTTTATTGTGGAGTTTCTTCTTCCTGAAAGTTGAACTGAATGCTACTAGTTGTAAAAATACACTTGTGTTTATACTACTAATTAGTTCTTCAATATGAGTGACATAACTCCAGTACCATCAACATCATCATAACCTCAGCCGGTGCTGTCCTCGATGGTGTTAAACTTACACATAATGAATATTGTGATGTTGACTTGAAACAATGCATCATTTGTCAAAAGCATGACATAAAGAGTCGCGTATCATCAACTCCCAATGGTCGCGAGAAAATAAAACTGCTGGGACAGTTAGACAAGATGTTGTTGCTAAACGCCTTCGAACCATAGACGATCAAATCTATGTTTACCATGTTGACACATGCTATAAGGTGTATACAATGAAGAAAACCATTGAAGCTATTTCCAGAAAGGCAACTACAGAAGGCATGCGAGAAGTGGTAGAGATGGAGGTAGACCAGGGTGATGAATGTAGACCGCCAATGTCTCTACGCAGTGAAACACACGTCAGATCCAAGCCTAGTTCAAATATACATTCAAATTACATCCCCTGTGTCATATGTGGCAACCTTTCTTTGACAATTAAAGGACTAAAAAGCAGGGAAAAGTTCCGCATCTGCGAGAGGGAACGAGCAAAATTATTTTTACTTGCAACACATACAACTGTGATGACGTATTTGACAGGGTTTCAGATGTGAATTCCGTAGAGGCTGTGTTTGCGGCAGATCTATACTGTCACAAACAATGCATCAATAAATACATTCTCAACTACCAGCGCAGCTCGGAAGAAGCCAGCGAAGATAGCCATATTGTCGCTCCAAAACATGCTCTCTTTCAAGAAGCAGTGAAGCAGATAGATCCTCTCCTGGAGAAAGATTATGGTTTCACTGTAAGTGAAATTGCATCCTTCATGGTATCTCTAAACACTGGTGACGATGATTTGAATATCCGGAACAGAGATGTGAAACAACTCTTGATGATCACTATGGTGACAGGATCCAGTTTGTCAAGAACCCCAGGCGAAATGCATCAGAGATGGTATATTCGTCCCATGTTCGCCAAGAGGATCTTATTGTCAAAATCAAGAATCTAGACATCATGAGACAATCTGGTACGTTGCTGCGAGGACTCATCCAAAAGGTTAATTTTGGATTGGGCGACAGGTTCTGTGATTCTGAAGAAATCAAGGAGTCATGGGAGAAGACTCAGATGCCAGATGGACTATTGACATTTTTCTCATCTCTCTTCAATATTCCCAAAGCTCGCATGACAAGAATTCAAGCCCTCATGCATGATTATGATGAGGAGAATGCCCGAATGTAGTGATGAGGAGGATAATGACGATGAGGCAGACAAGTCAGTCAAAACACTTACACTCAGTTGCACTGTCTGTTTCAAATAATAACATACCACATACACAAGGGCCGACAAAAGACCCCAATGCATGCCATGGTTGGGCAAAGTGTGTACGGCAAGACAACGAGTCGAGCTCTCATCACAACACTGAATCGCATTGGGGTTTCCACCAGTTATAATGAAGTCCGAAGAGCTCGAAGCCTCCTTTCCTCATATGCGGTTCTCAAATCAGAAGCTGACGGTACCCAATTCCCAGTCATTTTAATAGCAGTGATTTTTGCATCGGGGCCATGGACAACAGCGACTACTCGGACGAGTCATCCCTTTCAGGCACACATAGCAAGCACTATATGCTATGGTATTGTTCCAGGAGAAAGTCAGTGCACCAGCTGCTAAGCCCAAATGTATCTTCAACAGGCTTAACAAAATCGTCTATCCCCACTGGTCAGAAGTTACCTTGTCAGATTGTACCACATCATGCAAAAAGTGTTGTTCGACCATCACTTTCACCAGATTTTGTCCTTCGAGAAAATAGAAACTTGGGTTTGTGTGATCCTGATCAAGCGCGAAAGACTCTGATAAAACTGAGTTTGTCATTACATTGTGCGCTCTGAACTTCCAAATTTAACGGCAAGTCTGCCAGGTGATCTTCCGACTTGGGGTAGCATTCATGCGCTTGTTTTCTGAAGCAAATGTTCCTCTGATGAGAGTTGGATTCCTACCAATGATTCCAAAACCTGTAACAGACTATGCTACTGTCCGCAAAGCTCTTACAAACTTCCAAAGTGTACGTCAACAGTTGAACCAGTCTATTCTACCAGTATTCAGTGATGAGGGGTGTTTCAGGTAGTAACAGAAGTGGTTCTGACAGAACCTGACACCTTTGCTGACATATACCCAATGATGGGGATGTTCCATTACTGCAAAGTACTCTTGCGCTGCGCTGGACGTTTATTGACAGGTACGGGCTTCGATGATGGATTGATTGAGGCTGAAGTCTTTGGAAAGAAAGTACTGCAATCAGTCCTAGCTGGTTCTCACTATGTGCGAGCATTCAAAGGTATGCTAATTGTGGGTGAAGTGCTCAATCTTCTGAAATGGAGAGCTTTCTAAATGAAATGAATTCGGATGATTCACACACTCCTTTCGTGCACTCTGTTGGTGATTTGAAGGATAGTCTCAGTGATCACAATATCCCCCCAGATCTGGTTGACAAGTTTCAATCTGTGGTGTCTAGCTCTGATAACTTGCGTGTGAAGCTTGAGGCATTCACAGCTGAGTGTGAAGCGAAGTCAGAGCTCTGCAAATACTTGGGCTTATTCGAGAACATTCTGTCTGTGATCAAGAAGATGATCACTGCTGACAGAGAAGGGAACTGGCCACTCCATATTGCCACTGTGAGAGAATCGATGTAAAATGTTCACAGTGTTTGATTGTATCAACTACCTTAGGTATGCATCATGGTACCTTGAGAGGATTGAAGTTATGGAAGTTGAGCAACCCATGCTGTTTCGCCGCTTCATGATGGGTCAGTTTGTGATCCAAGACAGAGAGGGGGGTAAATTCAGTGCCGTCTCACCTGACATGAAACTCGAGCAGACCATCAACAGATCTGAGAAAGGTCCGGGTGGACATGTGATTGTGGGCAGCTCGGGTGATGCTTCAATAGTGGCCGAGTTCGAACTCCTGTTTCACGAGATCACAGGAATCACCAACCTCTTCAACCATCTGACCAATGCTGGGTTGATGGCACACGTTGATGCAACAGTTATACATCATGAGCTCCGTGGCCGAAAGGCAATTGTCTTTGATGAAAACGTATCGCGATTACTGGATTTCATCTCACAGCGTCAGAATCCATTCGCAGTGACCACAATAAATGTTTCATTACATAACATCGTGACGCACCAGCTGGTTGCTACAGAAGTGAAGGCTAGGCTGCTCAGAGCATTTGAAATTGGTGAGCAAATCTACCAGGGATACCGGAATGAGCGATTTGTTCTGAAGACAGTCAAGCTGTCTGGCACTATTTCTAAGGTTAAGCTTCCACGTTTTGACACACAGCCAGCCGCCGGACAGTACCCGACAGGTACACCCAAGAAACCAGTCGTCACTACTAAACAACTTGCTGCTAGTGTACGTACTGTTGAGATAGCTAAGCAACGAGGTTACACAGTTGAGCAAGTCGTGAGTCACGACCTTTTCGACACCAGCCCACTGTTTGATGGAGATGCCACATTTCCTCGCTGTACCAAGCCAGAAAAGTCAAAAAAACTTGTAGCTGAACTTGAAAAAGCACTTACTTCCAACAGATTCTGTGTTCAACCCTTCACATATGAAAACTGATGTTGTTCTTGACTTCATGTCTAAAATTAGACAATATCCAAACCTGTCGATCTTTCAACATTTCGGCCAAGCCATTGAAACTGTCCTCAACTATGCAAGGAGCATCTGTCATTCTGAATGTACCCACCTTGTCTTCGACTCTTACTGCGAGCAGTCAGTCAAGGACGGAGAGAGAGGGCGACGGGCAGAAGAAGCCGGTGGCACGATAGATGTAGTAGCCATGACAGAGTCAGTCCCTATACCACAGCAAATGGGGAAGTTCTGGGTCTAGTTCCAAAAACAAAGAAAGCCTTCAAATCCTCACAAGAAACATAGCACTAAGGGACCACAGTAACATTGTTGTCAGTGGAATGGTAGTGGACAATGAAGTCATGAACGCACAGTTTCAAGCGGAACCTGGATCAGCTGTTGATGTGCCCACGTGTTCTAGCTGCCAAGAGGAAGCAGACTGCAGGCTGATTTCACACATAGCATGGAGCGTAGAGAGAGGATGTGATAGAGTTGTAGTCATATCCAATGACACAGATAGTATTGCGCTCATCCTGCGATACATGACAGTCTTCAAAACCAAAGGTCTCAAAGAGCTGTGGATTGAATATGGAACAGGAGAGCACAGACGAAAGATACCACTACACACACTCCATACCAGGCTAGGAGCAGATACCTGTAGTATCCTCATCAAAGCTCATGTTCTCTCTGGTGACGACGCCGTCAGTAAAGTTGGCACAAAACATGCCGCTCTTGTGTGCCAGCCCATGTCCCATGACCAACTTTGCAGAAACCAATTCACTGACTGAGGCTGACATCCGTGTTGTTGAACAATACCTCGTTCGACTTTGGGCAGGTGCTCGCTCAAGCACAACAGTTGACACATTCGATACACTGCGATATGATTGCTATCTGAAAGGTAAATCTCTAAATGAGTTACCTCCAACTTCCTCAGCCATATGTGGTCATGTACGGAGATGTTTCTTTGTGATACGGAATGCCATCACACTCCTGCAACCAAACCATGACAGTCTGGACCCCAAAGATTTCGGTTTGGACCAACGAGAGCGGTGTTCTCGTCCCGAACGATTTCTCTATCCCCTCCCATCCTAAAATTCTCGTGCTATGCCAATGCACTGGTAAATGTGACAGGAGGTGTAAGTGCAGATCCAATGACTCAAACTGTGTTCACTTTTGTCACAAAGGAAATGAACAATGTGTAAACAAGCACTAACTGTTGCGAGATTGTTGTTTCGTATCTAGTTTAACATCAGAAATGTCCTGCTTCTTGAAAGGGAGCATGTTTTGGAGAACAACAATATGACTATCTTCGCTGGCTTCTTCCAAGAAAATAAATGAGAAAATAATGAAAATAACATCGGAAATGTCATTACATCTTGTAATAATGCAATGTTAAACACATTTTTATTTTACAGAGTTCTAGTCTCTCTAAACACATGCATATACATACTGGAGAACAGCCGTTTACTTGTGAAGTATGTGATAATGAAGCACTGTGTTCAATACACCATCTGTTTTCTACTTCATTTAATCATTTAAGACATCAACCAGACAATTGTTTGAACACATTCTATACCTATCTTTACACTCAGTCCAAAATAACCGTTTTTCACTATAGCTGTTGGCAACCATTTTGTTTTTAGAGCTATCTCATCACTGGAAATGAGAAAATAATGGTAAAAATGACTTCCTCGACCTGAAATTAGTACAAAACGATATATTACACTGATTTTATGCCAGTTTGATCCGAAACGGAAATTTTTTTTTTTGACGATGGCGGCCATTTTGAAAATGGTCCCCAGCAGAGTAATGTCCCATTGTTCCGATGTCTACCCAGGTCAATTATGTGGGGCAATGGTCCTGTTGCTGAAATCCGTGGAGAAATATAGGGTACATCTCAATGTATACGGGTCTTCATATCAGGGACAGGACTAAGTTATGGTATAATTCAGAGTCAGTTAACTTGCCATATTTTTGGAACATTAACATAGTGACAATTAACCTGCCAATAGGAACAATTAGCAAATCTATCTGCATTTTATGAACAAGTTCATAGTGACAAATGCTTGTTTCAGAACGAAAATCTTATGAAACTTTTCATATTGACTGCATTACGTGTATGTGACGACTGTAGTTATACGAACTATTTTGTGTCGTAATATTACACACGGAAGTGTGTAATTCGGTGTCTTCCATGTGCAAATCACAGGGTGGCCCCCCACGCGAAAAAATGTCCGAAGAAGAAAAACAAAATAGCCAAGATCTGAACGAGACCCGCCAATATAGCGGGGGTGTAAGTCAGGATAGTGTTGTTGCGTCGTTTGTCGGACAGAATCGAGCGGCTGGAATTTGAGCTCCAGGAACAGAAGGAACAGTCGCGGCGGCGTATGTTGGGTGAACAAAGTCAGCCTTTTCAATTTGGTCCGGCGCGCTCATCCGGAACTTCTTTCCTACGCGAAAACCGAACAACAACAACAACAAAGTTTGAGAAATAATCAGCCAAACCAGGCCAATTCTTTTAATCAAACCCTGCCAAACCAGGCCAGTGGCATCGACTTCGGTCCTGCCTGTACTACAGAGTACGACACAGCCGAGGGTGTGGATTGGATCAAATCCAGGAACAGTTCAGTGGAATCCGTGCTTCGGTTGAAAAGGTAATTTTGCCTTCACATTTGCGATTACATGATTCGCGATCAGGAATAAAACGCGAGGATCAACAGGCTCTGAATGTGATGAGTAAGTGTGCTAGATACACGGAAACTGCTCTAAAACTGATCGGTCAGGCGACAGATGAAAAACCATTTGATGTTAAGCCAGTGATATTGTCATTAACAGCCAACATACATTACTTACAGGAAGAGTACGCTACACTCTTAGTAAAGGGACGCTTTGACGAACCAACGGCGCAGCTATTCCGTTCATTACAGAAAGGTAGTTCGGGCTTTGATAGCCGGGCAATTCACAACGTGAGGATAGCTGCAGAACTAAGTAGTATTAGTCAAGGCCAAGGCCAAGCACGTGGTGCACCAAGAGGTCGACCGACTAGGGGATATTACAATCCGCGTTACCAGAACTTCGGTCGAGGTTACAGAGACAGACACGACGACGTTTTTGGAAACCTACAAGGGTCAAGATTCAGAAATCCCGGGCCACCCGCGCCACGTTTCCAGAATGATAGATATTAGGCGTTTATTTCTACAACATGAGAAAACACTTTAGCGGCAAATTTTCATAATTGGCAAAACATTGGCTGTTCGGATATTGTGTTAAATTATTTGTTGCAGGGCGTTAAATTTCCTGTTACCGAAGACATACAACCTTGTGAATTTTCAAATAAACTATTTTCTGCAAAAGAGTCTGTGTTTATAATAAAGAACTAAACAATCTGTTATTATTGGGATATGTTGAGAAATGTGAAAATAAACCATATTGTGTCTCGCCTATAACTTGTGTGCCGAAAAAGAAAGGTGACTATCGTCTAATAACAGACTTACGTTATGTGAATTCAAAATGTACACCTGCAAAGTTTAGTAATGAAGACATTAACAAAGTTGTTGAAATCGTTCAGCCGGGAGATTATAGGTTACGGCTGATTTAAAACATGGATTCCACCATATTCCGGTGCATGATGAACACCAAGAACTTTTAGGTTTCAAATTTAACAACACTATTATAAATGGACAGTCTTGCTTTTGGACCATTGTGCTAGCCCGTATTTCTTCAATAAGGTACTACGGCCAGTTGTAAAATTTTTAAGAAGCAAAGGATTTAAAATTGTCTTATATGTAGACGATTTCATTTTGTTTGGCAGTCTCCAGTGCTAAAAACGCAAACAGAAGATATTCTTAGATTGTTTGAACAATTAGGTTGGTCTATAAATTTTGAAAAGTCATCATTAGAGCCGTCTTTATCTAAGAAATTTATCGGTTACATTATAGACAATTCCGGTGAAGAAACTATAATTCGCATATGTTCAGACAGAATAAGAAAAGTGAAAAAGGATCTTAGCAGAGCCTTGAGATACAATTCTGTTACTGCGCGAGCCTTGGCGAGGATTGCTGGGCAGTGTGTTTCCATGAGTAGGTGTGTACTTCCTGCAAAACTGTTGTTACGCAATATTTACAGACTACTAGCAAGCCGTACTTCATGGTCAGAAGTTTTAGTGTTAGATCCTTATTCTAAAAATGATCTTCAATGGTGGTTTGACTCTATTTCACAGTGGAATGCTATGACTGTAGTGAATAAAAACATTGACATACAGCTTTCTACTGATGCGTCAAAAATTGCATGGGGAGCATGCATCCCCGGAAACAAGCACAGGGTTTTGGAACAGCAGAATATCAGCACAAAGTTCAAATTACCGGGAGTTATTAGCCGTATTAATGGGGTTGCTCTCCTTCAGCGATCAGTTGAAAAACAAAACTGTTCAGGTGTTATCAGACAATGTTACAACTGTGGCCTTTATCAACGGAATGGGAGGTTCTGTGATGGAACTCGACAATATAGCCAGAACTCTGCACTTAGAAGCGATCGCGATGAACATAACGCTGTCGCAAAAGTATCTATCCGGACCAGAGAACTGGAGAGCAGACAGCCTGTCGCGGCTTCGTTCTACGTACGAGTGGCGGCTACACCCGAGTTTGTTCCACATGTTAGAGGCCAAATGGGGGCCGCATCACATAGATTGGTTTGCGTCGATTACGACAACTCAACTGCCCATCTACAACTCAATGTATGGGATCCTCTAACGTCGGGTGTGGACGCGTTAGCACAAACAGATTGGTGCGAAACGAACAATTATGTGAACCCTCCATTTGCGTTAATACCACGAGTACTAGATCTGCTTACGCGCCAGCAGGCAACAGCAACATTAATCGCGCCCAGATGGGAGGGGCAACCGTGGTTTTCGAGGCTGCTGGACATGCTAATAGACAGACCATTGCGTCTACCTATGTCAAACAGGACCCTATACTCGGTAGCGCCGAAACCAGAACCACTAAAAAATCTAAAGTGGGCGATCTACGCTTGGAGGATCGCGGGTCGTCGCGACTAAGATGCTTGGTTGGAGCGTACGAGCAGCAAAACAATCCATGTGTTCCATAGCACCTTCAACACTTAAAACTTATAACCGGTCAGTGGATAAATATATAGGATGATTTTGCCAAGAAAGGGGTGAAGATTTTACAAGTAAACATAATATCCACATTCTAGCAGACTTTTTTTTTGTGCAAACTGTCGGACAGCTTCTCAACGACCAGAATCGACTCTTAAAGTTACACTTGCAGCAATTTCATTCCTGTTTGAAGGCTTAGGTAAATGTTCACCTTCAAATAACACTGACATTAAGCGGTTAGTAACAGCATTGACGAAATCAGGAACACTTAGACCTATGGTTAGACGAAAACCAATGCCAATAGAGGCATTTGTTAACCTGTTTGAAAGCCTCGGAACTAATGACAAAATTTCCATTAAAGATCTCCGTATGAAGAGTGTTACTCTCTTGGCGATAGTTATGATGACGAGACCATAAGACCTAGCCCCAAAGGCTAAAATATTCGACCCCATAGACATGTCTTTGAAGTCGGTAGTGTTATCGCTCAACGATGTCGAATTCAACCAAGATGGATCATTAACAATACGTTTCTGGGGAATCAAGAATGATACAAATAGGCAGGGTTTTGAGGTTAATGTGCCAAGGAATGAAAATCAGTCCATGGATCCTAGTGAGTGCTTGAAATGTTACATAGATAAAACTGAGACAATGCGACCTACAGACACATTGCCAGTGTTCATTTCACTTAGAGCGCCATATAAAGCAATTTCCAGTGACACAATAGGAAATATCCTGGAGGATGCCATTAACAGGGCTGGACTAGCACATCAAGGATTCTCTGCGAAGTCATTCAGACCAACCGGCGCGACTAACGCGGTGTCCCTCGGTATTCTACCAGAAACTGTCATGAAGATAGATCGTTGGAAAACTAGTGAAGTGTTCTTCAATCATTATGTGTACGGACGGGTTCCAGAATCATACACCGCCAACATGCTGGAGGGAAATCAGTGATAGGACACTGTTGAATAATTGAGAGGTGTTACATGTACATAACATGTTGTTATAATTCATACAGTTTGCGACGTTAATAAGTTACTCGTTATATATTACAATGTATGTGTTAACACTTGAAAGTATCAAGTTCTATAAATAATGTAATCTCTAAAATGAAGCAACAGTGATCACAAAATGAAGTGAGTAAGTAACGTAGGTTTGAGATTAGATAAACTGTAGTTATACGAACTATTTTGTGTCGTAATATTACACACGGAAGTGTGTAATTCGGTGTCTTCCATGTGCAAATCTACTTAATATGGGAGATAAAATATGAAGATACGGACATGACTGGAGGGCCTTTACGGGAGGTCCCCTACATGGACCAGGACAAGCAACAGACACAAAATGAAGTGAGTAAGTAACGTAGGTTTGAGTTAGAGAAAACAACGTTACAGCAGTAGTTGCACCGGTGAATGTTGTTAATTAGTTCTTATGAAACTGTTCATATTGACTGCATTACGTGTATGTGATGAACAACGTTACAGCAGTAGTTGCACCGGTGAATGTTGTTAATTAGTTCTTATGAAACTGTTCATATTGACTGCATTACGTGTATGTGATGAACAACGTTACAACAGTAGTTGCACCGGTGAATGTTGTTAATTAGTTCTTATGAAACTGTTCATATTGACTGCATTACGTGTATGTGATGCACAACGTTACAGCAGTAGTTTGCACCGGTGAATGTGTTAATTAGTTCTTATGAAACTGTTCATATTGACTGCATTACGTGTATGTGATGAACAATGTTACAACAGTAGTTGCACCGGTGAATGTTGTTTAATTAGTTCTTATGAAACTGTTCATATTGACTGCATTACGTGTATGTGATGAACAACGTTACAGCAGTAGTTGCACCGGTGAATGTTGTTAATTAGTTCTTATGCAAATTGTCATAACGTTTGGAGGCGAAAACACGTGTAGAGCATTTTATTTTGAAATTAGTCTGAGAATATAATTGACAAGTTTCGTAAGTGCGCGTGATGCTTTCATAGTGAAGTTTATGCACCTTTTCATAGTTACTAATGCTTGTCAGAGAACGAACGGAAATTTCATAGCGACTACAATTTTTTATAGCGGATTAATATTTAGTCTGAAAACAGTAATGTTATGAAAATGTTCATAGAGACTTCAATATGTGAGAGTGACGGTTTATGAAAATGTTCATAGTGAGAGGCATATTACATTTTATGAACATTTTCATAGTGAGAGTGATATTACGCTTTATGAAAATGTTCATAGCGAGAGGGATATTACATATTATGAACATTTTCATAGTGAGATGGATAGTACGGCTTATGAACATTTTCATAGTGGGATCGATAGTACATTTTATGAACATTTTCATAGAGGGATAGTACGGTTTATGGACATTTTCATAACGACTATTGTTTGTCTGAGAACGGAATGTTATGACATTTTTCATAGTGACTTCAATATGTGAGTAACAACTGTGGCTGAACTGGTGATTACTGAGCAATTCTTATGAAAATGTTCATAACGCCTGAAGGCAAATGAGATTGTAGAGAGATGCACTCTATGAACTCGTTCATGGGGACACCAATCAGTCGTCGGCTAATAAAATGTGGTGAAATATTATAATTTTCATTGGCAAGTCCAGTCTGAATTGTTCATAACCTCCTTATGCTTATGTTATTTTGAGCAACTGGAATTATGTTGAAGAGGTATTTCTGGGCCGCCCCGCTCATGAATGGTAGCTTGTCTTGGAGCAGCAGCCGGATGAGCTGCCAACAAATTCCAAATGTCAAGGTCAAATGTCACAGCTGATGTACCAAAATATCCCTCAATATTCGGTTGTATGGTTGTACTGGTTTATCACATTAATAATATATTTGGATACAATTTGTTTTGGGAATCCGCTATTTAATAGAGGTTTTCCAAAACAAATGGTTTCCGAATATTTAGGTTTATTACGAGAAGTCACTATGGAGAGGAGGTGTGTATCTATGCCTAGTTAGCTCAGAGGGTATGGCACTAGTATGATCTTTAGTTCGAGTCCTGCGGTCCGGGGCACTTTCCTCTTGCACCGTGACATTTGGCACCCAATGTGGGGCCGTGACGGATAAATACTCAAGATCGTCCCACATACGATCACTGTCCCAAACAGTATGGAATTCGTGAAGGAATTTCAGTTTTGTGAAGGAGTATGTCACGGTTGTTATGTAGGTCACTATGGTGAGGAAGTTTGCATCTGTGCCCGGTTAGCTCAGTCGTAGAGTACTGGTATGGTAAACTAGAGGTCCGGGTTTGAGTCCCGGCTGGGTGTGCACTTCTCTCCCGTGACATTTGACGACCCAATTTTCGTGGATTTTCAACTTGTCAAACTGGGCGCAAGTCCTAGCTTGAACATTTAAATTTAACTTTCTTACCCTACATACCTCTATCATAATGTGTGCAAACAGTGTAGATCACGAAGAGCCGGTCCTAATGAACGTCTTATCTGAATCTGCACAATGTGTGGATACTGTTCTTATTTCTAAACCTACCCCTTTCTGATAAATGGAATAGTCTGAATAACATGCGAGTGTCCATTCCACACTGGTCAGAAATTAGATTTGACTGGTGATGTCAGCCTGTGACCTTGAATATGACCTTCACTGACCTTGCAGACATAGTTGAATCTGCGTAGATCCTGCCCAGACGGGTTTATATCGAGAAGAATGAACGCTTCACTGATGCTGATCAATACCTTTCTCTGACGTAAAATATAGTCCTCGTTACGGCGAGGGAAAATATTACCATAATAACCATAAATATTCGGACAGGATTTATTCTACAAAGATTGTGCCAGTAGTTAGGGTTAGTATGGTTGTACTGGTGTATCACAATGCCAATGTACATATGAGACACGCTGTGTGATTTTGTACATTAAAAAATGTGCCATATCTCATGCTATTTTCACAATTTATGATATTTTCCGTAAATGACGTTGAAAGTTGATGACATTTTCATGGCCAATGTGGAATTAATTTATTTGCTATGACAATTTCGCTACCTTTCGACGTCGTTTACAGAATTATCACAGTTTCTGTAAAGTTATTTCATGAAAGATCACATAATGTTCTTAGGTACAAAATCACATGGCGTGTCTCATATTTGGGTGCAATTTGTTTTGTTTTGGAAACCCCCTATTTAAAGTGGTTTGTTTTCCCAAGCAAATGGTGTACAAATATTTAGGGTAGTTACGGTAGAGGATTTTCTTTGAAATGAAAATAAATAAAATAATGATTGTAAGATCTGTGATTGAAACAAATGCACTATTTTCTGTAGAAATGAATGGCCTGAATTTGGTTAGAATTTGGATAGGCCTATGGCTGCACATATCAATGACTTCAGCGCCCGATGGTGTATAGCGGGTAGTCGGACACCCCCGGGGAGTTTTAAACAAATTAAAAATCGACTGTCCATACCCGACTCTCGGAATTAAATTTACATCTCAGAAAGCGGGAGGAACGTTTTCCTGTGTAGTCAATATGACTGACGGATGGTCTTGTGTACATGTACCTCGTACTAGCAGGTCTATGGGGAAATCCTGCACTGATCCCCACTCCCTCGGCTGCCCACCGCCGCGCCACTGCCCCCACACCGAGAGGGCAGATATTGTTAGGTGTGTCAGCTTTAAAAAAGTTATTGTGTGGGCTACCCGTCTCGATCATGTCTATGAATTTACTGCCGGTACTGATTTTTTATATAAGTTTCTTCAAATTTTATAAATGTACGCATTTATTAACCGTACTTTGTAGATTCCTTCATATGTTTGTATTTGTGTGACTGATGCCCGCGTGACAGCATGCGTATTTATTTAGTAAGTGGAAGGTATAGTTGTTAAAATCAAAAGTGGCCAACAGAACATTCAGGGAAAAATTATCCATTATTGTGTATTTTTAAATGTGTGTCGGTTTGAATTTTTGAGAATGGGTTTACCATTTGAAACAAAATATATATACATGTTATAAACCTGTCAATGTCGGGAAAATGTGTCGATGTGACATACATGATTGAATAATTGTTACAAAATGTTCTGATAAAAATACCGGCAGTCAGCATAATAGTACTGGTGCATGTATATGTATACATTGTATCCTCTCGTCGGGAATAATTAATTTGAAAACGAAATTTGCAATTTAATTGTGTTGCGTTTCAGAAAAAGTACATTCAACTGCCATTGTAAACAAAGAAAATAAATGAGTGGCCAACCAGCCATGCTAAAAAGCACCGTGGCGTACGTATAGTATTTTGAATTCATGTCTGCACACTATATAATCAAGTCAGTTATTTACACATTAATTTTTTACCGACCAAAAAATTGCGACATTTGTTTGAAGGTCTCGTTTGAATTTTTAGACGCGTTGAATCTGCAAATATAGAAGTTATGTATTCCAGGCGGATTCACGTAGGGGAAAACCGGCGCGCGCCCCCCCAGGGGCGCTACTTATTTTGCGAGTAAAGATATGTTAGCTCTAAAATGCGTTATAACGCAGCAAAATGGGGTGCAGATATCAAAGATATTCATGAGGGCATACCGCCGGACCCATCTAGCAGTCTCCCGAGCTCCGCTTGGTCGACGAACAAAACGGTGCTAGTTCGAAAATATAGTAAACTGTTTCAATTAGAAGTCCAGCCCGCCCCCCCCCCCCTAACCTGAAATCCTGGATCGCTCCTGGAATGTTTATATTATTTACAGCTCCGACTAGAACGTCCCTTTGATAAACAAAACAATAAAGCAGCCATCCAGTGTTTAGTAGTAAGTAAATTAACAACGATCTAAAGTAGGACTTTTTAAATTTGTAAATGTTGGAGACTGTGGCATCTGCGCAGCCTGATCAGGGTCTGCACTGATTGCAAAAATACTAGTAAAATATATGCCATACATTAATATAACCATATTTACAAGTCGTCAATTAAAATAATATTTAACAGTCATCAAACGGCAATCGTATGGCTGACGTAATGTGATATTTTTGAAAGTCGCTAAAAATTACGTGACATTAGAAGGTACATTACATGCAAGTGGTTTCAGATACATATACAAATCACTTGGCTACGTCCCTGGGGCCCGTTTCACTAAACTTCGCAAGACTAAGATGTTCGTAAGTACAAAATTGAGATTTTCCTGTAAACAATTATTGGATTTACATTTATTGAGCAGCCTATGCTCAATAAATGTAAATCAATCAATTGAAATTTCCAGACGATCCTAGATTTGCACATACGAACATTTTAGTCGTACGAAGTTTAGTGAAACGGGCCCCCGGTGGCTACAATTATGTTCGCAGTAAATATGCCTGTGGCACAATACCAAAACACGAAATACTAAATAATAAAACATGTTTGGCCCAGTGTCAACATGATGCGATATGCCAGGAGCCGAGTAATTAGCACTACCATATGTTTTATCTGTGATACGATTATTTTTATGACAATTTCCCAATTTATTTTATGTTGATTTTCGAAACATTCGACGGTGAACCATTAAATCATATGAATTAAGACCTAGGTCCAGTTCTATCCGTGGCTAATGTTATCCAGAATACATGTACGTGTCACAGTTAATGAGCCAACTGTTTACATTTTCTTTAATAAAAGTAACGGTTGCGTGCACACTTTCACGTAGAGAGGGGCCGCGTCTGACCGGCCGTCGGCACTAACCGCCCCCATCAGTAAACACGTTTAAACCTAAGTTGATATCTTATATTGAGCATGTTCATTTCCCCGTGAGTTTTAAATTTGCGACAAACAGAGCAGGAAGTATTCACGGCCATTACAAATTAAATCGTTTTCCATAGAACGACATCTGTAAACCAAGACCTTTTCATAAATATGATCATGCGATATGAAGATCTACGTAGACACATAACTAAATCATGAATACATGAATGCAGTGTTATCCGAGTGTGTCTACATATTTCGAAAATCGGTTGTCACGTTCAAATGAAGGTTAGCGTTACTCATCAAAATGCGTAATGCAGTGTAATCTATAAATAAATCCCAAAATCGGAACTGGGTTTGTACAGCGTGTACGGTTCCGTCTTAGACGGCCGAAAATACCCGAACCTGCTTTAATCTGAACGGAACCGTATAACATAATTAGTAAAGAGCGCACACATGCGCCCCGGGTCGATCTTAAAGTTGTAAGTACATGTATAGCTGATGGTGGTCGCCAGACAGGATACGTTTGTTTTCTGTGAGTATTCCGGTTTCAACCCAAATTAAGAAACATGCAGACGCCTCCATCTACGCCGAATACAATTGTTCTCGCGTTTGTTTATAAGTGTTATATAAATATATAAATACAATTTAAAAGAAATAATAGCATTATGATTACATAATATTGATATTGTTATGTGTTATATAAACATACCGGTCGTATGGTTATTTAGTTTCAAATGTCATTTCACAAGTCCTCCATATAATATATTATAACAAGAAACGAGGCAAAGCCACGAAGGCCAGGTTTTGTCCAAGCATAGACACTTGGATAACATAATTATACCCACTTTTTGTAGACTAGATGGCCGTGGCCTGCATGTCGCGCCTTGGGGCGAGGCATGGACACTAAAAAAATAGATATAGTAGATGGAAAAACTTTAACAAAAAAACTTTATCCGGACAAATCGGACGAACGACGGACGTATGCCAAAATGCCAACGATATCGCGCTTTCCGCAAGCAGGTCTGACAATGAATGATAAACACCATGTGAAGTATCAAGGTATTGGGTGAAGCAGTTGCAGAGATATAGTACACGAACAAACTTTAACAAAAAAATTCAAAGTAATTTGACTTGACATTGGGCACAGGATCACGCTTTCCGCAAGCAGGTGCGACAATGATGATAAACACCCATGTGAAGTATCAAGGTATTGGGTGAAGCAGTTGCAGAGATATAGTACACGAAAAACTTTAACAAAAAAAATTCAAAGTAATTTGACCTTGACATTGGGCACAGGGGCCGCACGGTTGGGGTGGTTAGAATGAAAATATGGATGATGATAAACACCCATGTGAAGTTTCAAGGTAATGGGCGAAGCAGTTGCAGAGATATAGTATAACGAAAAAGTTTTAAAACCAAAAAACTTTAACCAGACGTACGTTAAAAAGTTAACGTTGAAAATGGCTAAGTCAATTACGTAGAAATAATAGGTGAAGGTAAAAAAATGGTCACATGTTGGATAGTTGTATGTGGTAGGCACCCCTTGGTTATGAAGCTGTGAAAGTTTGGTGGTCCTAGGTGGTACAGTACCAAATAAATGGACTTAAACACGAAAACTTAACATTGTAAACGCGAAAACTTAACATTGAAAATGGCAAAGTCGACTGCGCGGAAAAAATGGGTGAAGTTAAAAAAAAAGTAACATGTTGGATAGTGACATGTGGTGGGTACCCCTTGATTATGAAGCTGTGAAAGTTTGGTGGTCCTAGGTGGTACAGTACCAAAGAAATGGACTTAAACACGAAAAACTTAATAACTTGTAAACGCGAAAAACTTAACATTGATAAAATGGCAAGTCGACTACGCGGAAAAAATGGGTCAAGTTAAAAAAAAAGTAACATGTTGGATAGTGATATGTGGTGGGCACCCCTTGATTATGAAGCTGTGAAAGTTTGGTGGTCCTAGGTGGTACAGTAACAAAGAAATGGACTAAAACACGAAAACTTAACATTGATTGTGGACGCCGCCCGCCGCCCGCCGCCCGCCCGCCCGCCGCCCGCCCGCCCGCCCGCCCGCCGCCCGCCGCCCGCCCGCCGCCCGCCGCCGCCCGCCGCCGCCCGCCCGCCCGCCGCCCGCCCGCCCGCCGCCGCCGCCGCCGCCGCCGCCGCCCGCCGCCCGCCGCCCGCCGCCCGCCCGCGCCGCCGCCGCCCGCCCGCCGCCCGCCCGCCCGCCCGCCCGCCCGCCCGGCCCGACCCGCCCGCCCGCCCGTCCGCCCGCCCGCCGCCCGCCCGCCCGCCCGCCCGCCCGCCCGCCACCGCCGGCCACCCGCACGCCGCCCCGCCCACCCGCCCGCCCCGCCCGCTTTCGCCAATCCAATAGCCTGGATTTTTTTTCAAAAAACCTGGCTAAAAATCATAAATGCAATATGCCCATTTGTATAAAGATAATCGACAAAAGTACTACGTATTTCCTTGAAGGAAACCGAAGAAAAAAAAGACAACTATCTGAACCACTATGAAAACAACTGTACAATTCTGCCACGCATATCCAACATTAAAATAGTTGTGAGCCGTAAAGCGTACGGCTATAAATAGGACAACTTATTGCAAGACGCAAAAATTGTCAAAATCCGACGTGACGTTGGCAAATTTATTCGTAATTCTATTTTAGGGGAAGGGGCCAAGTGACTTGGTGTGGTATGCACCTGGCACCAGGTCAGGTTATTCTAATTTCAGGGCTGAATATATTTGTTCTCGATGTAAATATTCCGTTCTGATTTTGGGATTTTCCTCCCAATGCAGCAGGTTAAAATGGGATCGAACCCGTTTGCCCGGCCTTACATGACCTTAGCTGTTGATAGGCCGTTAAACACTAACAAACAAACAAACAAACAAACAAACAAACAAAACAAACAAACAAAAAACAAACAAACAAACAAACAAACTCAAAAAACAAACAAACAAACAAACAAACAAACAAACAAACAAACAAAACAAACAACAAATACAAACAAACAAACAAACAAACAAACAAACAAACAAACAAACAAACAAACAAACAAACAAACAAACAAACAAACAAACAAACAAACAAACAAACAAACAAACAAACAAACAAACAAACAAACAAACAAACAAACAAACAAACAAACAAACAAACAAACAAACAAACAAACAAACAAACAAACAAACAAACAAACAAACAAACAAACAAACAAACAAACAAACAAACAAACAAAAAACAAACAAACAACAAACAAACAAAAAATAACAAACAAACAAACAAACAAACAAACAAACAAACAAACTGCTATGTGGGAGTCTGGCTAGGTTTAATCGCATCATGACTAGCAACTTTTAGATTGTAACCTTTGCCATATGTGTAGACCCAGATCAGTCTGCGCACACGCGCAGTCTGATCTGGGTCTACATTTGTGTCAGTGAATCAGCCATCATGCTTCTAATAAATTGTTTAGTTCCGTAACAGACTGCGGGGCGTTGGTATTTTTCCGGGTACACAGGTCACTGTTTCACCTGCCGCTAGTTGCATTAGTAACACAACCTCCACCCATCTTGCCAAAATATTGGGGCCGCTGCGGCCCCAGCTGCGACACCTCTGTAATGGCATGTGCCAGATCCAGATATATAGTCCCAGATCCGCTGTACGGTGTTCCGTTTAGGCATCGTAGTATCGTACTATCGTCACCGAAGCATCGTCCTATCGTCATCGTATTATCGTCATCGTAGTATCGCTACCGTAGTATCGTACTATCGTAATCGTAGTATCGTACTATCGTTATCGTACTATCGCACTATCGTCATCGTAGTCTCGTACTATCGTCATCGTGTGCATGGCAGGTGGGAGCATGCGATGGGTAATTTAAAGATTGGGGTTCATCCTTACCGGAATCCCGACTGGAGACCTGGTTTAGCCCTCACATACGTCTTTGGCATTTTGTATGTGACAGTTGAATCTGGGTATACCCCTTAAAAGAGCTGAATATATTTTTTCTCGATGTAAATATTCCGGTCCGATTTGGGAATCCCCCCCCCCCCCCCCAATGCAGCAGGTTAAATGCGGGATCGAACCCGTTGGCCCGGCATTAAATTAACTTAGCTGTTGATAGGCCGTTGAACACCAATAAACAAACAAACAACAAACTATCGTCATCGTAGTATCGTACTATCGTCATCGTAGTCTCGTACTATCGTCATCACAGTATCGTACTATCGTCATCGTAGTCTCGTAATATCGTTACCGTAACAGCGCCTTCCGGACGAGTAGATGGACATGCACATTTGCGTCTGAGGCCAAAATATAATATAGTCTATAGTTTCATCCCGGTTGTGATGTGTATATTAAGGTTTTGCTACTATAACGACGTAGATGCTACGATACGATGTCGATATACAACGATAGTACGACGACTAGCGGACAACGTAGTAAACAGATTACATTCTAATGTAACCACATACGGTCGGCATGTTGGTATAATGGTGTAATATACATGTACTGTTTTACACTCGTAGAAAACAAAATCAGTTCTAGTCACTGTAGAGTCAAAGTATTTATTTTAAGAAATACGTTGACTATACAATGACCACAAGTGTTTTTGTTTTCTACATGTCTAAAACTATGCAATGGCTAGAAATGCTTTCGTTTTCTAAAACAGTATATTACACTATCCTATCAACATGCCGACCGCCTGTCTGTGAAGGTGACAATATGAATGTGCAAGAAGGCCAATATCTAGAATTGTTACAAGCATCGTAAGGTCCGATGTCTTAACCAGCGGTGATTAAATGATTTTTATCCCGTTAACACAGTGCGTATGTTCCGTGAAACATGTTTGATATCCTGTCATTACGACCTAATCACTGCCTATGAATATGTGCGGTTGTCATACTCGTCGATTCTCCGATTTTGAGGTTGCGGCTGGGGTTATTGTTTGCATTGTAAAGCTATTTGTAGTGTTGACGGGATAAATATAATAGTAGGTTAATGCCGTGAATGGGAAAACATATCTGACGCGGCACGAAAATGGGAGAGCCTCGCCCATCCGGTTTCCTAATAAAGCCTTGCCAGATAGTTTTACCCATTCACGGCACTAACCTACTATTCTCTATATAATTCTGACCAGCGACAGCGATGAAATGTACATATCATTGGCCTCGTTTCCAAAATAGAATTTTGATTGACACGTCTGGAAGAAAAAAATATAAATCGGGCAAAATTATATCAAAGTTTCAAAGTTTCAAACTGCAATAGGAAAATACCTCGTAAAGTTACAAACTGCCATGTAACTGTATTGAAATGCATATCAGCAATTGAATTATAATTATTGTCACTGGAAACTGGATTCTAAATATTAGTGGTTTCTACACAGATATGAGACACGCCAAGTGATTTTCGACCTAAGAACATGTGCGACATTTCATGAAATGTATTTGCAAAAATTACGATAGTTTCCGTAAGTGACGTCGAAAGTTGACGAAATTTTCATAGCAAATGCGGAATTCAATTCCACATTTGCTATGAAATGTTCGTCATATTTTGTGAATATTTATTTGTATTGCTTTACAAAATGACCCGCTTTTCTGCTTAATGGAACAGTCTCAAACTTAACACGAAATAGGCCCGTTACTTAGGGATATAAGGGTTGATTATGTTTTATTAACACAACATATAGTACTAGTATAACATGACAGAACTGTGAACATGGTATGTACGGCATAGATAGGTAATGGCCATATACTTGCAAACACGAATTTATTATGATAAAGTCGCCCAATATATCATGTATATATTGGCATTCTAAAACCCATTTCGGGCCTTGTTAAAATATTGAATACTTCAGTTAGAAAGTAAATACACGCGGGCTGGTTATTAATCTTCCATTGGAAAAGGTATCTAACTAATTCGTTCACACGACGAAATAACAATTTATTCCCTAGTAGTATATAGGGAGTCAAAATGATACCACATACGGTGATATCATTTACAACCCTCTACACTACCCCCACACCCCGAAAAATCCAAAATTGGTTAACGAGGAAATTGTCTCCCGACAACAAATTCATAAATTTGCAACCCCCTATAATACCCCCACGAGGAAATTGTATGAATTTTTGAGAAAATAATTAATGCAATTTCAATGTGCCCACGAGTGATAGTTTATATTCCAACACCCCATTTTTTCCCTCCAATATAGCTAATTTATTTCTACGATGTCGAATTGTAGTCCAATTATATTGGTGTCATAAATACCTTATGTTTTTTTCCCGTCCAATTGAACATATAAATTTAATAGGTTATAATAAAATATTATAACAAAATGGATAATAAAATATGCAATGAATTGGAATTTTGTAATGACTTTGATGAAGAATTTTACGCTGTTTCTACAGTATTAAAACACTGTAAAATGACAACACTATGTGGTATCGAATACATGAAATATCAGCGTAATTTATTACGCTGCCATAAAAACGTTGCATTTACAATATTAAACCGGCAATTATGTCGCCGGTATAAGGATCAAATTTGTGTAATGAAGCGACTAAATAGGATCAATTGGATCGGAGAAACACTACCGAAATATTATCAAACTAATTTTATAAAACAGTTTAAAATCAACGATTCGTTTACGGATATGCGTTTCTACGATTCACTTTTAACGAAGAAATTGGAAAATTATTATTAGAAATTGGAAATTGAACAGAAAAAAAACAACTATTAGAGAAAATTGATAATAAAATACAATTTGAATTGAAATTTTTTAATGCCTGTGTTGAAGAAGTTTACGAAGAATACGGGGGTTATAGTCCTATATATTCTTATATAAAATGAGAACACTAGGCGATATCGAATACATGAAATATCAGCGTAATTTATTACGCGCCGATAAAAACGTTGCATTTACAATATTATACCGACAATTATGTGAACTATACAAGAGGCAAATACAAACATTAAGACTGATAATGCGTATCGGATATAAAACTAAGGTGTATTATATAAAATTGTTAAAACCCAACGATTCGTTTACGAATATACATTTCTACGATATCGCTTATAAAGATATTTTGAACAAAAAATAGCAAAAGCCTCCACTCGTGCACAACACAGCGACTGGGCAGATTTCTAGCCGGCACCCAGCCACTGGGGTGTTGGGACCTTTCTTAAGCCCACGCATCTGTTGGCTCACAGTCTAGTTTTACAGGTCGCCTTGAACCCCATTGCCAATTCCTCTAATTTAAGAGAAACCAGCGAAGTAAGGCGAGCCTATGTGTGAATTTGGTTTCCGAAATTGCAAAGCTCTTAGGCAGAAATCTTTTAGGCTGGCACCTTTGAGCTACACAATTACATCACCAAATACACACATATGCATAGACTGCTACCATTAAACAGACGAGACGGACGTCATACCGGATCAACAACATAGCACACACGAGATGAGACTAACTGTTGTAAGGTCAACACACGTATATATAGTTATCAGTTTTTTCATGCGTAAATTGATGGCCGAGGGTTATTTATAGCCGAGTGTATCAATTACATGGGTTCCCATGAAATTGATAGCCGAGGATTACAGTGTAATTCTCAGTGAAAAACACATGTTGTATAGGTATGTAAATTTGTTTACTGCACCAATATAAGAAAATTAATTATTTTTTAAAATTTTTTATTTTTTTTTTATTTTTTTTTAATTATTTTATAATGGTGCTGTAACATTTCCTCCGACTTTATTTCCAAGTTTTACCCTAAATTTATCCCAATCAGTACACTCAATTTTGGGCATGGTGGCGCGCGCCTTGATTCTTATATCATTTTTTAATTCTTCATATCTCCCCATTTCTTCCACCACGGATTCAAACTCTAAATTTGATATTTTCTTATCGGCCAACGCTTTGGACACCATAACGTCGATGCTATTTTTCTTAGACCTAGCGAGAACGGATATTCTATCATGTTTTCTACTTTTTTTCTCGAGTTTTCCACCCGCCGCCCTAATTACTATACAAAGTATTCCAGATAAAACGGTAATTCCACTCAAAACACCTGCAAGTGGAACCGTTACAATTGTAGATAGCGTTGCAGCAGTCCCCGCCCCACACAACACAGAAACACTCGCCGGAGCCGTGCTAGATGCTTCAGCCATATTCGCCGTGCGCTTATATTTGTTACCGTGTCTTTTTCTATTTGCACATTCTCTAACTAAAATATCCTGCATAGCGACGATATTATTCAACCTAAAATATGAACTTCTTTCGTTAATTGGATATAGTGTTGGTGGAGTGGTATTGAGAGTTGGATACAGTGTTGGTGGAGTGGTATTGAGAGTTGAATATAGTGTTGGTGGAGTGGTATTGAGAGTTGGATACAGTGATTAGTATTTTACAAATTAAGTTCAATTAACAATGAGACAATAGTGGAAGAACTCTCTGGGTCACCGATTTTCGTAACAAAGTTAATAACACTACTTTGGGAAAGTCTAATTCGATCATCACCGGCGAACGCAACAATCGTCGAACTATATCCAGAGATTTTAGTGACTCCAACCCCCCGTTCTTCCCCATCTACTACAATATATATCGCGACCACGCCCACAGGTTTACCACTACCATTAACCGAGCAGACCGCCATTCGGACAACTTCACCTGCAGTTGTCATAGCGTATCCCCCACATGTATTACTCGCTTTGGCACCGAACGAATATTCATAGTGCCCCTCAACCAATGGGCCCCGCTTCTCAGCCCAAACTGTTATGACACGTTTTGGCGTTTTCATTGTTCGCACTATTCCGGAAAGCGCACTGTTTGCGTTATATGCCTCAGTACGAACTCGATTTACTTTATCATCAACCGCAACAAGTGATTCATCAATGGCGCGGATAGATTCAACCACTCGGGTTCCTAATCCCGCAATCCCCGTCCGATCCTCTAAGCGCAACACCCTATAAGCCTCCGTAAGGGCCGCCTGGTGGTCTTCTCGGACTTTCTCAATAACCGTTCGGGCCTCTTCCCGAAATTCTGTTATTTTTTCTCCTAGTTCAGTAAGTGCTGCTTCTCCGTTGGGAGAGTCCTCTGAGCGCAACACCCTATAAGCCTCCGTAATGTCCGCCTGGTGGTCTTCTCGGGCTTTCTCAATACCCGTTCGGACTCCATCAAGATCCAACCGGGTCTCTTTTTGAAATTCGGTTATTTTTTTGTCTAGTTCAGTAAGTGCCGCTTCTCTGTTGAGAGAGTCCTCTGAGCGCAACGCCCCATAAGCCTCCGCAATGGCCTCCTTGTGGTCTTCTCGGACCCCCTCAACCCCCGACCTGGTCTCTTTCAGAAATTCGGATATTTTTCCGTCTAGTTCAGTAAGTGTCGCTTCTTTACTGAGAGAGTCCTCTAAGCGCAACGCATCATAAGCCTCCGCAATGGCCTCCGCAATGGCCTTCGACTGGTGGTCTTCTCGGACTTTATCAATACCCGACCGGGTCTCTTTTCGAAATTTGGTTATTTTTTTATCTAGTTCGGCAACCGCCGCTTCTCTGACGAGAGAGTCCTCTGAGCGCAACACCTCATAAGCCTCCGTAAGGTCCGCCTGGTGGTCTTCTCGGGCTTTCTCAATACCCGACGTGGCCTCTTTTCGAAATTTGGTTATTTTTTATCTAGTTCGATAAATGCCGCATCTCTAATGAGAGAGTCCTCTAAACGCAACGTAAGGGCCGCCTGGCGGTCTGCTCGGACTTTATCAATATCCGACCTGCTCTCTTTTCGAAATTTGGTTATTTTTTTACCTAGTTCGTTTAGTTCCGTTCTCTGATGAGAGAGTCCTCTGAGCGCAACACCTTATAAGCCGCCTGATCTTTCTCAATTTGTGCAGTCGCCGTCAGCACTTCTACTCTAACATCTGATATACTCCTGTGAATCCCGTTTGTGACCTTCGATATAGTTTTATTGATCAGGGCCTTGGTTTTTCCAGTAGTTAAAAAGTCGCCCTCTGTCGGATGAATCCACCTTCTGCCGGTTCCAAATTCTTTGTGAATTTGTCACCCAATCGGAAGAACTACCTGGTCCGTATATACTCATTCTTAAAATTAATTCTAATATTGGGCACCTATACTCAATTGGAAATTTCGAGAACTACCGAAATCGGGTAATCGTTTTTCAACTTTCTCGCTTGATCATCGAGAATAGAGACCATAAATTCGTGGATATGTCCCGATTCCAAAACTTTCATCTCGGGGTGTGGGAAGTCTAAGGTCACAGTCTCGCCATAGAAACAGTCGCTGGCGGGCACAGTTTTCAGTAATGTGCTGGGGGATCCGTCTACCGTGTTGTACGATGTGTTCACCCGATCCAGGTGCACCCTGAGAGTTTTCGTGAAGGCGAAGTCCACCGGATTATCACCGACGTACTACACCCGGGGTAAACACTCCTTTGTTTGAGGAGTATGTCTCTCTAAAACCGAGTTGAATACCAACCCCGGGGAGACCACTACCTTATTATCACTGCTGATGGTCATTGTTGCGAGCCCGGTAGCATTCGATACTGTGAGGTTGATTATACCGTCAAGCTCTGAGTTGACAAAATCTATGAGCTGTCTTATTCCCCACAGTCCGTGAGGCAGCTTTACACCTAATTGTTGTCCATCCTTCACATAGTAAAACCCTTCGCTCTTCCCCACATTCTGCCATCCAACCGTGAAGGTGATTGATCTGAGGCCCACCCGGCGTTTTCCGCAGCAGTTGTCGATTGATTTTTGAAGTTCACAACTCTCTTTTTGAACATTAGTGATAGTAGCAAACATAATAATATCTTTCAATGGATACCAAAGCATTTAGCTTTAACTCTAATGCAAAGTACGCGGTCGGAGGTAAATACACGCAAAAAGACGTTGATAACCGCCTTGTACACCCAACCGTAACGGTTAGACCGGACAGCGGCTTTGCCACCAACTTCCCCGACATCTTTGAACAATATAGGCTGCCCAAGATTACTACGATGGAGGCGGTAAACGGGTGGAAAGCAACACCGATGCAGTTTTGGCAGAACCAAATAAATTTCGCTGTATGGTGCGCAACAGCCGGGTGTGGAGTTTTACATAAAGACCATCTGACATCCAAGAATGTCATGCTCCGAAGTGTTTACAACTTTCACGCGTATTATACTATTAGGAGGATTCTCAAAGAACTAGGTATTTCACTACCTCAAGACGACGCATGGGATCCCATTTCCAACGCATACGACCGTATGGCGTTTGAAAGACTGTGTGACGAATTTAACGTTTCAAAAGACGCGGACTGGAGAAAGCATTTCCTACCAGCACCGGCCTCGGGGACGTTCTCATTCGGGGCCAGTCTGGAAATTGGGCACAGACTGATTTTAGACACGATCACTCCGGTGACCACATCGTCAGTCGGAACGGCGGGAATTTTGACACCGCGACTATGACTTTCGGGCCGGAAGTGTCTGGAGGTCGGCACTGTGGCGTGTTTTCTTGTAAAATGTTACCTCCGAAACGGGCTCACGTCGATTACATACAGCAGGCTGCTGAGGTTCAGGACGCGTGGGGTACATTTATGTTAGATAAGGGTACAGGGTGTATATGCTCCACCGGATGGCGCGGGTGCTGGTGGTGGCGCGGGTGGTGGCGCCGCACCACCAGTGAAAGCTAGAACTATGGTTGATATAGTCATGCCGACAGCTGCGAGGATGCTTGCTATCGTGACGCCCTGCTCTCTGAACAGAGTGCGAAGACGCTCACCGAGTGTCGTGTCCTCGTGCAGGACCCTCGAGATTGTTTCGCGGATCCGACTTATTTGTGTGCGGAGAGCCTCACGGTTAGCCGAGGCGGCCTCCAAGCGAGCTTGTCTTTCGTCCCGCAAAGACCGCAGTCGTTCGGCGATCCGCTCGGTAGATTCTCTATCGTCACCGGCTTCCTCCAGTTTTCTTTCTTTTAGCGCGATATGTTCATCCAGCGCCGTGAGTTTGGAGAGGTTAAGGACCAGTTCGCCCCGGACCGTTTGTAGAGCCTTATCGAGTCCACGGAGTTCGCGAAGAGGTAACGGTGGGTCATCGTTGAGTATTTCCCCCATTTGTGATTGGACGCTGAACGTGGTCTCCATCGTGTTAATAACGTCGGTGGCTATTTGAGGGACCTCGCTGAGCTCGACCGTTTCTATCGCGGTGGCCGTCTTCGCCATAGTTTCGTCGGTAGACTGTAGGGCCTCTACAGCGCGGGCCGGCACAATTGTTTTACCGCGCGTCCAATCTGGAAATCCTAGTTCGTTCTTTATGATTTCGCCACCACCCCGGTTTCCGGCAATGGTTTTTAGCGATAGGGGTTTACCGGTATTCGTGTTGATGATCGGGATATTTGATGATTTTAGTCGCAACCTACCATGCATATCCAATTCGAACTTGGAGTAGTCGCGACCGACAGACGGGACCAGACCGATTTCTGAAAAAGTGTTGTAGTAGTCGTTTACAGCTCCCTCAAGTAATTCCTGACTTTGACCAACGCTGCTGGTAGCGCCACCTATTTCCCCCAATTGCGATTGGATTGGAACTGGAGTCTCTATGAAGGGCGTTTCGTTATCATCATCATAATCGTCTCTGCCGATTTCATCCATGTTAATATCGTAATCATCCATTTTAATAATTATGTATTAAAGACAAAACCATACGGGTTTAATAGTTTCAATAAAATTAATTATGTCTTCGAGTCAATACGGTCGCAAACTCAATCCATACCGCAGACTGCGCGAGCCCCTCGGGGCAAAAGGCGTGAGACAGAGTGTCGTTATTACGAACAACCCATCGACGATCGACAAGAACCAGCAGATCTTAGTCCGCTTCCCCAACCTCGGAACTCACGACGTCATTGTGCCGGGTACTGTTCGCCTCGCTTTCACTATTTCGCTAACATCGACGGACGCGAACCGAACGGTCGTTCAGAACCTGGGTCGCGCCATAGTCAAGAAGACCATGATAAAGATTTCTGGTAATGAGGTGATGTCGATCGACGACAGCGACGTCTACCATTGCTATCAGGACCTGTGGAAGACGGCGCAAGAACGCGAAAACGCTGTCTATCAAGGTATTGACACCAGCAAAAATAAGAACGTAACCAAACTTAGAATCGGGGCTGATAACAAGGTAGATAACGACGCGAGCGACAACGCGATCGCGGCCGCTTACGGTAACCGCTTCTACATCCCGCTCGACTTTGAGTTGCTGGAGAGTAACATGCCCTACTATCAGAGTGCTTTGGCTGACCGCCTCGAATACGAACTAACGTTCAACGACTACGGCCGAGTTCTCATAACCACCGACATGTTATCGACGTATACGATCGACAATGTTTCTCTGGAGTACGACATGGTCACGATGCCCGAACTCGCGCGATTGATCAGAACCCAGTACGCCGGGCGCGTTGCCATACTTTACGACCGAGTTCTTCGCCATCGCAAGATGACGAAAGACAAAAGCGACACATTGTGGAATATTAATGTCAACGTACCCGCCCGCTCGATGAAAGGTATACTGATGCTGTTTGAGGATGCTCGGTTCGCGTCCGGTGCTAGAAAAACCGACAAATTCTATAACCCCAAAATCACGAAGGTAGAGGTGACGATCGAGGGAGTCCCCGATCAACTCTACAGCGCGGGTCTTCGCGCACCAGCAGTGGGACGAAGCTAGAAAGCAGTTTGTTGCCGGCTCTAAGCGCTCTCCGGAGGTTGCAGCAGTTGCCAAAGACCTGCACCTCTCGGCCGTCTCCCTCTCGGAGTTCCTGACTACCAAATACGCCTTATGGCTAGACATGCGAGACAGCGACGACGACCAAATGCACGGTAGCGGACGTCAAGTTGAGAACGCTAGCGAGGGTGTGACGATCCAGATAACCAAAGAGGCTGATGGAAATGGCGCATTGAACGTGTACTTATATATAATTACAGACGCACAACTGAACATCGAAGATGGCCGATACGTATCAGCGATCTACTAAATCTAACGATTTATTTAATAATTCTAAAGATAATTTGGAACAAATTAAAATTAGCAATCAATACCAATTCACGATTGGAGATGCCCACTCTGCCATAATATGTGGGCAGACAGGATGTGGAAAAACGGTTTTCATCCTCGACTTACTCGAGGGATCCTACCGCAATGCCTTTCGTCACATTGTGATCCTATGTCCCACTGTGCGGCACAACGATACTAATCAGCGGCGCCCGTGGATATGGACCGACCCTGAGGTATACGTTATTGACCCCGGTGATAGGCTTCACGATTGGCTGCGTGGTTTATACCAAAGATTCCAGGGTGAGCCCACCCTATACGTGATTGACGATTGCTCAGCCAAGGCGGCGATGACCAAAAAGAAGGACATGCTCTCCGAGCTCGCATTTTCTGGCCGCCATGCTAGGCAAAGTGTATGGATATCCACTCAAAAGTACAACGACGTCCTCAAGGATCTGCGCGAGCAAACAAAATGGGTCGCCCTCTTTCACTGCAAGGACCGAGACTCATTCGATGACTGTCTTAGAGAGAATGACGTTATCCCAACGCGCGAGGAGCGCCTGGAGGTTCGACAGATGCTTTCCGAAACTAAGCACGCCAAGCATTTTGCTAAAGACTGATCAACCAACTGCTTACGAAGTTATCAATTAATTTATAATTAATTAGCAATTACTTAACGCCCGTTTAGTAACTGCCGAGTAAATGCTTAACAATTAATTTTAAGAAAATTAGCAATGCTGAAGAAATGCTTAGCAAATGTTGAACAAATGCTGAACAATGGTTAACAATGTTAACAAATTGGTGTTCCGCTGCGAGCTTTGTTGCGAGCATAACGGTGATCATAAGTATCGGGTGGTGCGCTTTTATTATTTTAATAATTTTGAAAAAATTAAGAAATCAATATGTTAAAGTGATGAGACTTGTTAGAATAGTTAAATTAATTTTAAGAAAAATGAACTGCGACGAACTTCTCGATCAGCTAATGGAAGAAACCTCAACTCCGACTGCCGAGAATAATGATCCGACAGAGCAATCGGGATCAACGGCAGTTGGTATTGGGTTGAGTGAAAATGCGGCGCGACGAGAGCGGCTAGCTGCGCTGGTTTCTGTTGGACAATCGGAGCATTATCTCGGTAGGCGTATCTCAGTTTTTCAGGTGGATAAGATGTCAGATGCGGAGATCGATAAAATGTATGCGCGATACGAATCCAAATTGGGAGCAGAGATGACAAAAACTCTTGGATCGGCGGCTATTCATTTGTACGCTACCGCCGTTAGTATACTTCTCCCTATACCAAACACCGAGGGGTTGATTCACGATCTAGAGACTGACCCTTTTATAGGACACACTCTTAGAACAGCCTGCTGCTCAATTTATCACAAGTTTGGATTGTACTTAGCTCCACTGACCACCGCGTTGACCACGGGTAAACACTGTCAATTTGGACATATATGCCCACGAACTATAAGCCCTAATTTTGAAAATGATGACACAAGACGACACACCTGCGAGAGTGACGGAGTTGAACCCGATTGCGCCAACACAATCGAACCCGAGTGTTACACCGCCACTGGATGACATACCGCATATAAAAAATCCCAAAAGACAGGCAGCTGGGCGGGCGGCGGCTGCCGCCCGAAAAGTTAAACAAGATAAAATACTCGCCGAGCTTCGAGAGGCTAAACTCCAATCGAGATTGGGGACGGAGACAGCAAAACATCTGCAATCGGGTTCAACTCCGATTGCTCCAACACAATCGAACCCGAGTACAACAACACCCCCAATTCACGAATTATAAGCACACCCAAATTCAAAGAATTTGTCACTGCCGTTGGAGTTGGACTGAACCCCAATTCACGAATTGGGTTGTTGGTGGTGGTCTGGCAGTTGTTGGTGCCCTGTGCGTGTGGAAATTACACCAATCCTTATCGAAAAAACAACCCCCAAAAACAGTTACGAAACACCAATTGCAATTGGATGCGCCCCATTTAAACATTGATCACGATCCCTTGTATATGCAATAATTATAACAATGGCTGAAGAAGATGGTAAAATGATAGTGAATGCGCTTTATCACGCCGTGGTGATATCGGGTTTCATTATCGGGTATGCTCGACTATCAAAGATGGCTCTAGGAGGGTCCACTCCCAAATTGGACTTTACTGTGAGAGACGCAGGGCTCGCGACCTTAGATGTAGCGGCCTCAGTTTGGACCCGAGATTATCTAATTAAAGTTGGAATTCTACCTGCTAATATATGGAAATAAATGGCTTCGATCGGAATAATGATAGGTGGCGCACTTGTAAACGCATTGGCGTTCAGCGGTAGCAAGTTTATATTCTCGAAAATAGGAAAATCGGACGTGGATGAGGAGAGCAAGCGTCACGATTTAGCTGTAGAACAACTCAATAGCGCAAAGGAAGCGTGGTCGAAAAAACGAACCGCCCATCTGGACTGGGTCAACGAAGAGCTGCGCCGTGAGAATCACGCCGCGCAAACTTTCCAGAACGTTGAAGAAGCCAACCGCGAGTACGCGCTGGCATATCCGCAGAAAAGTATCGATCCAATGGATCCCGAGCCCCAACTTTCAGATTTCTATGTACCGTCAGAGGCTCAAAAAGACCGCGAGATCGCGTTCATCGTCTTGGGAATGGGTGTGGTGGGGCTCGTCGGCTACTATATAAAATAATTAATTAATTAAAACAATTTATTTTTATAAAAATATATACGATGTTAGTTGACGAACTTTATTACGCTATGATCGATGTAGGCTACACTGCCCAAAAACATCGTTTACCTGGTGCAAAGAGTATGATTCGTCTGGCCCGAGATTGTCTCGAGACGTGGCGCGAGGACGAAAAAGCGGCCACCCTTTTCGCAAAGCGGATGTTTATGATTTCCTCCGAGTTTAGATTCCCCAGAATTCCCTCTCCTGTTCCAACCCAAACGCGATTGGGGCTGCAGCGAAACTTCCAACAAAGGTTTATTATTAACGACGCAGTTACCGGACGAACTGGCGAGGGCATGTTGGAGATTGTCCGATATATTAGAACACTTCGCATACGATGACACGCGCAAATTGATACCAAACTAATGCGCAAGCTGTCGAATACATACTATAGCCCACGTGGCTACTGGAAGGGACTCGCGGCCATCAAGAACCTCGCGGCGGCGACCAAGGTTTCAGAAAACGCTGTCAAGGAATGGCTCAAGAAGCAGGCCATCTGGCAGATCTATTTACCCGCGCCTCACAATATTCCGCGCCCGAAATTCGACGTACCGGTGCCGAACCAAGTTCACCAAGCGGATCTCCTGTTTCTCCCTCACGATCGCGTCGGTCGCAAAACGTACAAGTACGCACTGAAAATCGTTGAAGTAGCGAGTCGTTATAAGGGGGCTGAGCCGTTGGCCACTAAAGAGTCTAAGGAGGTGGCCGAGGCTCTTTCCCGAATATATAAGAGGAGTCCTCTCAAATGGCCGAATCTTCTCCAGGTCGATACTGGCCGCGAGTTCATGGGCGCGGTCTCTCATCTATTGTCTAAGCACAAAGTTTCTATCAGACGCGGCCGCGTCAACATCCACCGGGACCAGGCGATCGTGGAGCGGTTCAATCGAACCCTGGCTGAGAGGCTGTTCGGACACCAATATGCCAAAGAACTTGTAGAACCTCATTCGCGATCGACCGAGTGGGTGGCCAGACTGCCCGCCGTGGTCTCCGCACTGAACGGAGAGGTGACCAGATTGATAGGTAAGAAGCCCGTAGATGCCATCAAGTCTAAAAAGGTGACGAGCAAGCCCTCTGCCGTCTCGCGCGGGCGACCCGTTGGTTTAGAGGAGCAGCAATCGCCGATTGCGCTTCCATCGGATGTTGACGTCAGGTACCTCTATCAACCGGGAGAGCTTGAAGGTGGCAGCCGCCGCGCGACTGATCCCGTGTGGTCTTTGAATGTATATCATCTGGATCGCTCTATTACCAAACCCGATGAGCCCGTGCTCTATTATTTGGCTGATGGTCCATCTCGCGGTTTTGTTCGCGAAGAACTTCTTATGGTACCTTCTGACACCCAGTTACCCCCGATTGCTTAAATCAAGAGAGGTTCTGTATGTATTCCGTCTGGTAACACGCGTCTTTTATCGTAGTACGCCGATAGTCCTAATTTTCGTTGACAGTACGTTTTCATAACGCCGTCTTTCATTTTAAATCCTCTATTTTGCGCTACATCTATAATGTGTTTTCCATCTTCTGTAGTTTCACTTAGTACTCGTTTATATCTATCCCAATTTAAATCGTTAGTTCTCTTGGACATTCCTTTCGCAGAGTTTTTATTAATTTTAATTTGTTCCAAATTAAATTTTTCTACGAAATAACACTTACTAGATAACGCTATCGCCCTGTCTCCGCTGAATTCCATTTTGAAAAGTCCTGGCTCTCTTTCGCTCCATTTATCCCAAGCCAACCATTTATTTTTTTCTTTTTCAAACTCGTCTAGTAAGTTGGGTTTAATCAATTCCTCTATCGTTGTTCCACTAACTCCTATATACATACTATCCGTGTCCATCTGTATTAATTCAAAGTCTTCTCTTTTTACGTATTTGTCTAGAAATTCGTAGTAAAATTCCAACATTCTCAATTTAGCTAGTTGATAAACCGCTATTCCACAGTGGAAGGGGCTCTTTACTGCACACCGGGGTTTTCTGGAAGATATTTCGTACGCATCTCCTATCTCTTCCAAATCATCAAGGAATGCAGATCTTAACGCTTTGTCAACACAGGTTTCGTCTTGTGTATATGTCGTATTTAAATGTCTCTCTTTTGCCTCTATCATTTTTCCACAACACGAATTGCCTAATAATTTCATTATATCCGCTACTGGTTTCTTATTTGGTTCTACATCGCCTGTTCGTCTTGCGGCTGTAACTTCTTTTGCGAACCATTCGAAGGGTTTACCACTAATATAATCTATAACACGATGAACTCCCGTTATTTCTAGGCCGTGTTTTTAAATACCATTTCAATAGTGGCGCGTACAGCAGTACTTTGGTGGCCGACATAGACCCCACCAATTTTCTTACATTTCCTCTAGTTCTTCCAGTATCTTCCAAATATTTTATCATGTGTTCTGGAACCTCATCAACATCTACTTCTCTGTTTATAAAAAGTGGAGAACATTTCAGAAAACTTATCTTTTAAGTTGTGTGGAACTTCTATATCCACCTCCGCAAACCCAAACCAGTCTCCAGATAAAACTCTTTTACACAACTTTTTAATAAATTTAGGATTATGTGGGGTATTTATATGGTGTATAGTTTCTTTCCCACACGGCATATCTTTATTTAACGTAGATAAATATAACGCGTTTGCATCATACCCCAAAATAGCCTTGCAAGGTTTGTTAATTCCTGTAGAATGAGATCTAATATTTGAAACACCGGCTTTTGCATAGCGTGTAAATACGATTGATGGACCCCCGACTAGAGCGTCTTTCATCATTTCGTATGTTTCTACTTTTGGTGCATATAGAGCATCCTCCGGTATAATCGTCTTTGAAGATTTTTGTTCTTTAATGGGTCCTCTCAATAAATATTGTATAGCTACTCCAGGTAGTGTTACCGCATCTTTGAAAATATCCACACCTCTGTGTTTATAAAATTCACACATTTTTTCCACCGCTTCTAGGAACGGTGCTACATCTAAATCGTTATAATATTTCAACCAATCTCTGAAAGTTTTCATATTATTTTCTTCGAAAATTCTACGACATTCTGTTTCGTCTAGTAACATTTTCCCAGATAGTTTGGAATACCAATTCTCTATATCCGGTAGTCCCGGGTAATCCAGCTTGTCTGTAGAATCGAACCACTCGTAAGGAAAGAAAGATTTCTGTCCTTTGCAGTCGTAGGCTTTTATCCAACTATCGTAACTTACACCGGGTCCTAGATAAAGTATTACATCAAGAAATCTAAACTCCGGAGTATATAGAAATATTGTCGCGTTCGCCCTTTTTCCAACCATTACTTTCTTCGTTGTTGATGACAGTTCGCCTATTAAATATTAATTTATTAAGTTTATATCGTACTTACTGCTGTTAAAACCTATAACCGGTACTTGCTCTATCCACTGTTCGATCTTGGCGATTTGGTTTTTACGTAAATGTTCTGTATTAAACCCATATCTTGACCACACTTCTTCTCTTATAGCTTTTCCCCTGACTTTCAAATCTTCTACGAATTTTTCTATAAGTTTTGCGGGATCTTTATCACAAATATGAGTTACTGTACCTGAGAAATTATCTCCTATGCTAACGCTTACCGGAACGTGCTCAGCTTCGTACTCTAAACTATTACCTAGCGTTTTAAATTCTGGGTTGAGATACGCCTCAAAATCATATACAATCTGATATGGATAAAGAGTAGTGTCGCAACCGATCTTTATATCTTTACCCGTTCTTTGGAATTCGCATTCCCACATAACTACTAGGTTGAATTCTTTGCTTCTTCTAATAAATGTATCTCTTCTCATAGTGGATAAGCGTTCTTTTTTTCTATGCTTTGCATGAATCTCGCACCCGTGCCAGTAACAGCCGTGATATTGATATACGGTATTGTTTTCTTGGCAGTATCCATCTACTGGAGCTCCTAAAATCCATCTTTCACCCCCGTATCCGCACTGTTCGTGGTGAATGTGAATTCCCTCCCGCTTTTCCACAGAATACATCCAATCGATCGCCCCATAACTGTTAGAACTTTTTGGGTAGAACGCTTTCTCGAACGACGAACGCGGGCGCTCTAAATAATTACCATCACATACTATTTTTGTCTCACCTTTCATACATTTTGGTCCGTGTCTCTTCATATTACTCGCTTTCGTGAATTTCTGTTTGCAATTATCGCAGGCGTAAATTTTAGATAGGTTTTTAAGTTTTTTTTTATCAGAAATGCGTGATTATTAAACAGTCCAATTGTCATTGGTTTATTACCTATTTCCTTGTAGTGTGCTGGTACCTTTTTCAACCACCATACGTCAGATTCGGTCGGTTGATATACTTCTATACCGATTTTAAAAAACTCTTCAACCTTTTTCAGGTCTGAAAAAGGAATTGGTGAAACCACATTACTACCGAAATATTGCTTACTACGTTCTTTCGCTTTTTCTGTACATCTGTCAGGTCTGATACCTGTCATATGCATAGCTAAACACCTTAAAAGACAAAGGTCGTCATTATACTTATCTAAAGAATACATACCTTTTCTATTCCTCAACCATTCTGGAAGTTCTCCTCCCGCCGCTTCTTTGGTTTGGTTGTAGTCCCAAATCTATTCCCCTACTGCCCTGTATTAACTTTACAAAAACTTCTACCCATCTTACAAACTTCCACTTTGTATTCGGTCTGTCTATTTTATCGGACATTATTCCTGTTTGCTCCTTATCTGACAGCCATTTTTTAACGGTTTTCATTGATGATAGTGGTTCGTACCACCGAGATTTTTGTGAAATATTAGAGTTATAGGTTTTCCATTTTTAGTTTCCTCCATATGTTCTAGCTTGTAAGAATATGAATATCTCAAATAAAAATTTGTTGTTAGATACGGAGCGAGTTTATCGGACATGCGTTCAGACTCGTTGATGTCAATGTTTTTACGAAAGGATAATGTAACTACACGTCTTCCATTTTCTGCCTTTTCCAATGTTTCATCATGAGCCCCCAATATTTCTTCACCTTTTTCCACTATCGCGCGAACTATAGATCTTTTCTTATTATTTGCTATTGGGTGTCTAATTTGGGACGTACTTGAAGGTAATTCTTTAGAATTAATTATACTAGCCCTTAACCCCGCAATACTTTCTTTTTGAATTATGTTACCAACTTCCTCCGCTTTGGATATGTCTTTAAAGGCTCCTCGTTTGTGGGCGCGGGTAAACCGCTTCATAAACGCCTCATTCTTTGTGGAGTTTATAAGATTTGTCAACCCCCTAACTCTCAACCGTTTACTATAAGTAATCCCTAGAGATTCGGCTTCTCTTCTCAAACTTTCGATTTCTGGCGTTATCATATTTTCTGTAATATACTTTTGTATAACCTATGAAATTTATCTGTTCAATTGGTCGCGAAAACATTATGTTTTTTTCACTTCCAATTGAATATAAACATATATATATATATATAATGGAGTGTGAGACTTGTTGTAAGACGTTTACGCGTAAAGACTATCTACGAAGGCATCTAGCGAGACGTAGAAAAATTCCTTGTGTCCCCCCGCAATTTCAATGCCCCAGATGCCCTTGTAAATTCGTTAGTGCCCAAACTCTTTGTAGACATAAGCAACTACGCTGTCAGGTAGCTAAAGGTGAACGTGGTAGACTAGAGCTGGTAGAATTAGTTGCTGATCTGCGAAATAAATTAGCTATATTGGAGGAGAGATGGGGTGTTGGTAATATAAACTATCACTCGTGGGCACATTGAAATTGCATTAATTATTTTCTCAAAAATTCATACAATTTCCTCGTGGGGGTATTATAGGGGGTTGCAAATTTATGAATTTGCTGTCGGGAGACAATTTCCTCGTTAACCAATTTTGGATTTTTCGGGGGTGGTGGGGGTAGTGTAGAGGGTTGTAAATGATATCACCGTAGGTGGTATCATTTTGACTCCCTATATACTACTTCCCTCAATTTAACAATTCGTTCCCTCGAATTAACAATTTGTTCCCACGATATTACAATTCGTTCCCACGAATTAACAATTCGTTCCCGAGGGAACGGATTGTTATTTCGTGGGAACGGATCGTTAAATTGAGGGAACGAATTAATAAAAAAAAGAGAATTCTACGTCCCCTGCGGGACTCCGTACAAATGAGACCAAAAACATGTTTACTAGCTGGTCAGTAGAGCTGAAATGTTGTGTTCAAGTGATAAATAGAATGTATCATTTTGTGTGGAGTAAATATGATATTTACATAGGCGGCGGAACCGGAAAATGATTGTGAGGGGAGACCGAGTCTTGAGGGCCCAATTGGTCCTGATATTGCTAGGGCGTCCGGGGACATGCTCCCCCGGCCAAACTTTTGAAATATAAGAGGCGTGAAACGCCATTTCCTGCATTCTCAGGGCACTAGTCTTGAGAGCCCAAGGGGCCGATGTTAGAAGGTGGGTCCGGAGGCACGCTACCCCGAAAATGTTTGAAATCTAAGAGGCGTGAAACGCCATTTGCTGCATTCTCAGAAAGTTTGAGGATGATAATATGTGCTTTATTACCAAATTACAGAATTATTGAGGGGGCCAAGCCCTACCTATAACATTATTGGGGAGGGGGAGGGGCAGGGGGCCGCCGCCCCTGATTTTTATTAAACTCGTTGACTGGTGTCATAAGAAACGATGCATAATTCATATAATATGATACGCATAATTACTGTAATACTGGTATGTGTTGATGCCGTGGAAATGTGACTGTGACTGGAGAAATGGGGCTTATGGGTATTGTGTCCAGTGTATATCCAGATCAACCTGTGTTGATGCCGTGTAAATGTGACTGCGAATGACGGGTATTGTGTCCTGTGCTGATGCCGTGTAATCTGACTGACTGGAGAAATGGGGTCTATATGTATTGTGTCCAGTGTATATCCAGATCAGCCTGTGTTGATGCCGTGTAAATGTGACTGTGACTGGAGAAATGGGTCTTGTGTGTTTTGCGACCAGTGTAGATCCAGATCAGCCTGTGCATCCGCACAGTCTGATCAGGATCTGCACTGTTCACCTTTCCATAAATGAAACGCCCGGCATGCCTCTAACAGGCTATATAGATCGTTATCAGGCTATATGAGTGTGTTATTTGACCAGGAACTTCGTACACTGGGCAACTCCCATAAGCCCCATTTCACCAGTCACAGACACAGGTATGTCACCGTGAAAGTTATTTCGGCCTAAGTTTCCATGAACAGCGAAGATGCCGGCTGTGAACTACATTTACAACTATAGCAGCTTGAGCTGCATCAACGGTTTGAGCCTCAAACATTGATTTGATGTGTAACTAAGCTTTAGCCGAAGGTGTAAACTATCGGTTGCAAAAAGAATTTCTGAAGTTTTAGAATGAACAGTCCAACATTATTGTGTTCGCATCATCACACCGATTTGGGGCCGGTTAGCTTAGAGGTAGAGCGATGGACTCGGACCGAATGATACCGGGTTCGATCCTAAGCCAAAGTTTTAGCTAAAGGACTGAAATATCGACTACAGCAAAAACAATTGAAATCGAATGATAAATAACGAAGCTGACGTCACATCCGTTTGCTCTATTTTGAAAACTTGAAAAAATACGTTCATCTTTGACATCGAATAGAGCCGTAAGTAGTTAAGATATAGCTCTGAAAATTATCATCTTTCATGCGGCTGACACTCCCCTATCACCCTAGCAAGAAATTATGTTGCTGACAGTACTGTACAAATTGGAAAACGTTTGTAAAGATCACCCGTTATCAGACGAAATTCGGCAAAATCGTTGAAAAGTATGTACATTTTTCAAATTCAAATGCATATAGCTATTTTATTTGAGCAGATAGCCGAAAACTGTCAAAGAATCTGAGATAGAGAATTTTTTCAGCTTTCCAATGCAAAAAGAATTCTTGAAATCGGTTGGAATTTAAGGAAGTTATAGGAAGTATGACGTCACTTCCGTTTTCGTGGAAAGTAGCATTAAAAGATATCTGAAAATCTCTGAGTCTCTGCTCACACTTGATCCGAATCGGCATGCAAAATTTGAAGTCGATCCGACCAGCGGTTTGGTGTAGATGGAGCGAGCCCCTAAGACAGCTGATGATTATTTTTCGATAGTTATCGCCCTTATATTGCAGTTTACGCCATTTGTAAATACACCTAATAAAACGGAAATTAAATATGTGCAATATTCCGCCAGTGAAGTTTTCGTTTGTTTTTCACCATAGGCCGGGCACAAAGCGGGAAAGTTTTAGCTAAAGGACTGAAATATCGACCGCAGCAAGAAATTTTGAAATCTATTGATAATAATAACAAAGCTGACGTCACATCCGTTTGCTCTATTTTGAAAACTTGAAAAAAAGACGTTCATCTTTGACATCCAATAGAACCGGAAGTAGTCAAGATAGAGCTCTGTAAATTATCATCTTTTATGCGCCTGACACTCCCCTATCACACTGGCAAGAAATTATGTTGCTGACATTACTGTACAAATTGGAAAACGTTTGTAAAGACCACCCGTTATCAGCCGAAATTCGGCAAAAATTCGGCAAAATCGTTGAAAAGTATGTACATTTTTCAACTTCAAATGCCTATAGCTCTCTTATTTGACCAGATAGCCGAGAACTGTCAACGAATTCGAGATAGAGAATTTTGTCAGCTTTCCAATTCAAAAATAATTTTTGAAATCGGTTGGAAAATAAGGAAGTTATAGAAAGTATGACGTCACTTCCGGTTTCGTGGAAAGTGGCATTAAAAGATATCTGTCTCTGCTCACACTTGATCCGAATCGGCATGCAACATTTGAAGTCGATCCGACCAGCGGTTTGGGCTGTAGACTGAACGGCTGAATAAAAAAAAAACAAAAAAAAAAACAACGAATACAATAGGTTTTCGGCGCAGCTGAAAGCCGCCTCAAACCTAATTATGGCGGATATTACCTTCCATACGCATGTGCGTGGGTATCGTTACTATATATGAGTATATTAACAAAGGCGATTATGTTGTTTATTTCTAGTTCATCTCTGCTTAAAGCAACTATTGCCATTCCCCATTGAATAGTATAATTATAAAGCATCATCCTTTCTATGAGACAAGCCATAGTAATTTGTACCTGATAAGACATGCGATATCTCCTGAAAAAATGTTAACAACATGTACGATATTTTCTGAAAAATGACGTCGAAATTTGATAGAACGTTCAGAGCACATTTGAGATGAACATTTCGTCAATTCTCGATGTCATTTACATATTATAAACTATAATTTTCCTGAAAAGTCGCACATCTTCTTAGGGGCAAAATCGCATGGCCTGTATCAAATACACTCCTTGCTTCTGTTATCATATTATGTAGTTCACACATCACTGTCATGTGGTATTTTCTCGTAAACATATGTGGTCAACACTGGTGAAATTGGGCTTACTGGTTTTGCAACCAGCGTAGATCCAGATCAGCATGTGCGTCCATGAGAGCTGAGACCCTTATAGTGTAATATTTAGTAACAGCCCAATATATCACATGAACGTATACATACTTTGAAATTGGTTATCATTTTATTCCCATTTTTGTAAACCAACTATAAAATAATCCTGTCAAAGTATTGGCCTATGAATGTTTATAACATTACTGTGAAGTGTTCAACTTCTCACTCATCAGACTGTGTAGCAAAACGTCAGGACAGGTCGGGCTGTTATTGTGACTAAATTTTACACTCTAAGGGTCTCAGCTCTCACGGATACGAACAATATAAAAGACAGATGAAATAGTAAAACACATCCGTAGAGCTGCGATATTCTAAGCTATATCAGATAGTACACTTATGTAGCTTGATAAGTAATAGTTACTGCCCTAATCGAGGTGTTCATGTGTTTGAACAACCTACATGTGCCCATGGAACACCGAACTAGCGCTATATCCCCTTTTTGCCTATGAACGAACTACAATCAATGCCATATAAATGAAACGCAATGGGGTCCCCAGGGTATCCGGTTTACACCACGTTTACGTTCAGCAGTTCTCTGTCAAAACATCGACGAAGTGATAAGCACCCGGCCATGTAGACTATATTTGTAATTAAAGGGCCTCTCATCGCCTGGTGCAGTACGTACAACTGTACCTGTACGTGCAGCATATGCATGTGTATATCTATTATTGGGTGGTCAGTTATAAAAGTCATTTACGAGGGGTTTTCAACAATTAATTTCCCAACACATACATGATCCCAATAAAATGAAATGACATTAATTTAATGAATGAAAACTATTGGCATACTTACAACAACAATTAAATTTATAAAGATACGTTGTCTTATGTATGTGCAGAAAGTGATGAAACATGTTTAACTTAGTAACCAATAATATAATGGTAAATTTACATGGACTGTTTTAACCAAATTGTGCCTATAAGTCGTCTTGGTAAAATATGTTTATTATACCAAATCATAAATAGCGTTGCGAACGCTAGTTTTGTTGACAGTCGATGGTACTACATGTATTTGTATTTATTTGAAGTAATTTCACATGTGTCTATAAATAGCAACATCATATATGTGTGGAACAGTATATTGATTTCAAACTAAATAAAAAGTTATGTTTCACAAAATGTGCTTCCTGGTACTGAAATAACGAACGGAAGAGCGTTACTAACTTATCTCCCCTCTTCATCAGAGGCAATTGTAGTACATTGTATATAACAAAACACACAGTCCTTATATACGGCATTTGTATTCAATAATTCGAAAATTAAAGGAATATTGAATATCTTTGACAACATCTAAAACATCATGTGAGACACTGTTTCTTTAAAATACGTTAGGACATCTCTTTTGTCATATATCATCAGCTGGGTCTCTGTAGAGTGCACATCTTAACAATTTAATCCTTCATATGTTTAGCCACTGTATTTTCACATGCAGCTGCAGTAATAAACCAACTTAAGTGATTGAACTTAAGTGACTGATGCAGTTGTCATTCAACAATGAAACATGGCCTTTTTTACGATAAAAAAACTATTCTCAGTCAAAATACAGAATATATCATAGTTGTATGCCAGTTCACGTGTACATGCATTTTATTATGCATAAATTTGACTTTCGTAGGTGGCGTAAAACATAATATGTCCTATTTTGTATAATTGGGATCAAGTGAACAATGTTCTCGAGCCAAAAAAAGCGTTACAGCTATTTTATTGTATCTTAAATATGCACTGATCACAAGTTATCAATAAGCATAGCTTAAGTTCGACTCGTATGTCCTAAAAAGCCGGCACTAGTTTATATTCAATATCATTATACACTAGTGAAATAAATGTGCAACTCAGACGGGTACAATAAAACACATTAGGTGATCAGTATATGTATGATGCTGAGCTCCTGCATTAAAGCAAATCTAACATTTGTGTTGATGTATTATTATATGTATTAACATAATTAAAGCTCCTTCGCTGATTTATGAAGAAACTCAGCATTGCCTCTTATGACATCAGTAAGCTCGTTAATAAATATCAAAGTATCATCACGCAAGTAACATTCTCTCTCTCTATATATAGCACTGTTTTTGAGGCCTGATAAAATATGCCACTTCATGAGTGGGTGTATGCTTATAACACTTTCTGTCACTTACTGAACGCCCCTCAATGATATCCCTATTTGTGTCGTTGACAAGTGTCTTTCCACGTGCTAAACTATACGTAAACAGGAATATACTGTATACTACGTGTGAGAGATAGTAAGGTAAGCTTTTATTTAAAGTATTTCAACGATGTTACATTATAGTTTAGACATTTCTGCCGTCCGTCTGTATATATATTTTTGTTTATACATCTGTCCACGGCATTGACACGATTTGTGATTACATATGCGTCAATGGCACGGAGAAGAACCTTGCAGCATTTGTAAGGCGAATATGTGTACCTTTATCATCATTCACCATCCAAATTAGCGTTGTATGTTCTACATGTAATCATTACGCTGATCGCAAAACATCAACAACTGCTACACTGGTGACATGTAGTAAATATAGGAAATGGTATTGATCGAATGCCGACCAACACATGCAATGATCAAACTGCGCGGATGCACAGACTGATCCGGGCTACGCTATCCATCGTAAGACCGCTTTTCTAAGCCGGTGTTCCTTGTGTGAAGCTATCAATTCACATAATGACCATAGACCTAAAAATTACATACTTTTGCTTCATTTAACTTGCGACATCTCCTTCATCATCGTAACCTAACGATCATAAATCAATTTTAAGCCATCTGAATTTATAGCATATGATTAATTGAAGTAACGTGAAGTTCAAGTTACAATTCATAAAAATTACTTATTTTTGCTGACAAACAAAAATATTAACTTCCGAAATCTTATATCATACAGACGGAGAATAATTACATTGGAATACAGCTGAATAATAATTGAATTAACTTGAATTTCAAGTTAGCATTCCTAAATATTGCTTATTTTTACTGACCGCCAAAATATTTAACTAGCGATATCTCATTTCATACCGACTGAGGAAAATTAAATTGGAATACACCTGAATTCATAGCATAATTCATTGAATGAACTTGAAGTTCCAGTTCGCATTCTTAATAAGTTACTTATTTTTCCTGACAGCAAAAAATTTAACTTGCGATATGGCAGAAAATGGAGCTCGCAAAATCTCATTACATACCGACCGAGCATAAATAAATTTGAATACAGCTGAATTTATACCATAGTAATTGAATTATCTTGAATTTCAAGTTAGCAGTCCCAAAAATTACTTATTTTTACTGACCGCCAAAACATTTAACTTGCGAAATCTCATATCATCTGATCATACAGACCGAGCATAACAATTAAATTTGAATACAGCTGAAAGATTAATTGAAATAATTTGGATTTCAAATTACAAAAAGATTTAACCGAGGATAATTCAATGTGCATACACCTGAAATTATAGATAATTAATTGAATTAGCTTGAAGTTCATGTTAGCATTCCTCAAAATTACTTATTTTACCAGACCACCACAAAATTTAACTTGCGATATCTCATATCATAACGACCGAGGATAATTCAATGTGCATACACCTGAAATTATAGAATAAATAATTGAATTAGCTTGAAGTTCAAGTTAGCATTCCGCAAAATTTCTTATTTTACCAGACCGCCAAAAAATGTAACTTGCGATATCTCATAGCATACCGACCGATGTTAATTAAATGTGTATACACCTGAAATTATAGCATAATTAATTGAATTAGCTTGAAGTTCAAGTTAGCATTCCTAAAAATTACTTATTTTTCCAGACCGCCAAAATATTTAACTTGCAATATCTCATATCATACCGACCGAGGATAATAAAATGTTTATACACCTGAAATTATAGCATAATTAATCGAAGTAACTTGAAGTTCAAGTTAGCATTATTAAAAAATTACTTATTACTTTTCCTGACCGCGAACAAATAATTTAAAAATTGTTGCGATATCTCATATCATAACGACCGAGGATAATTCAATGTGCATACACCTGAAATTATAGAATAAATAATTGAATTAGCTTGAAGTTCAAGTTAGCATTCCACAAAATTTCTTATTTTACCAGATCGCCAAAAAATTTAACTTACGATATCTCATAGCATACCGACCGATGTTAATTAAATGTGTATACACCTGAAATTATAGCATAATTAATTGAACTAGCTTGAAGTTCAAGTTAGCATTCCGCAAAATTTCTTATTTTACCAGACCGCCAAAATATTTAACTTGCGATATCTCATATCATACCGACCGAGGATAATAAAATGTTAGTACACCTGAAATTATAGCATAATTAATCGAAGTAACTTGAAGTTCAAGTTAGCATTACTAAAAATTACTTATTTTTCCTGACCGCGAAAAAATTTAACTTGCGATATCTCATATCATACCGACCGAGGATAACTCAATGTGCATACACCTGAAATTATAGATAATTAATTGAATTAGCTTGAAGTTCATGTTAGCATTCCTCAAAATTACTTATTTTACCAGACCACCAAAAAATTTAACTTGCGATATCTCATATCATACCGACCAATGTTAATTAAATGTGTATACACCTGAAATTATAGCATAATTAATTGAATTAGCTTAAAGTTCAAGTTAGCATTCCTAAAAATTACTTATTTTCCAGACCGCCAAAATATTTAACTTGCGATATCTCATATCATACCGACCGAGGATAATAAAATGTTAATACACCTGAAATTATAGCATAATTAATTGAACTAGCTTGAAGTTCAAGTTAGCATTCCTAAAAATTACTTATTTTTCCTGATCTCGAAAATATTTAACTTGCGATATCTCATATCATAACGACCAAGAATAATTCAATGTGCATACACCTGAAATTATAGAATAAATAATTGAATTAGCTTGAAGTTCAAGCTAGCATTCCACAAAATTTCTTATTTTACCAGACCGCCAAAAAATTTAACTTGTGATATCTCATAGCATACCGACCGATGTTAATTAAATGTGTATACACCTGAAATTATAGCATAATTAATTGAATTAGCTTGAAGTTCAAGTTAGCATTCCTACAAATTACTTATTTTTCCAGACCGCCAAAAAATTTAACTTGCGATATCTCATATCATACCGACCGAGGATAATAAAATGTTAATACACCTGAAATTATAGCATAATTAATCAAAGTAACTTGAAGTTCAAGTTAGCATTCATAAAAATTACTTATTTTTCCTGACCGCGAAAAAAATTTAACTTGCTACATCTCATATCATACCGAGCGAGCATAATTAAATTGGAATACACCTGAATTTATAGCATAATTAATTGAATTAACTTGAATTTGTTAGCAGTCCCAAAAATTACTTAATTTTGCTGACCGACACAAACTGTGACTCGCAAAAACTCGATCATTACATACTGACCGAGCATATACATTTGAATACAGTTGATTAATTAATTTAATCAACTTGAATTTCAAGTTAGCATTCCCAAAAATTACTTATTTTTTGCTGATCGCCAAAAAATTTAACTTGAACTTGCGAAATCTCATATCATACCACCGATCATAAATAAATTTGAATACACCTGAATTTATAGCATAATTAATTGAAGTAACTTGAAGTTCAAGTTAGCATTCCTAAAAATGACATATTTTTGGTGACCGCGAAACAATTTAACTTGCGATAAATCATATCATACCGACCGAGCATAATTAAATTTGAATAGAGCTGAATTTATAGCATAATTAATTGAATTAACTTGAATTTCAAAGTTCGTGTTCCTAAAAATTAATTATTTTTGCTGACTGCCAAAACATATAGCTTGCGAAATCTCATATCATACCGACCGAGCATAATTCAATTTGAATACAGCGAAATTTATTGCATAATTAATTGAATTAACTTGAATTTCAAGTTAGAATTGCTAAAAATTACTTATTTTTGCTGACAGCCAACAAATTTAACTTTCGGCATCTCATATCGTAGCGACCGATCATAATTTAATTTTAATACACCTAAATTTATAGCATATATAATAATTTAATGGAATTAGCTTGAATTTCAAGTTAGCATTCCTAACTATTACTCATATTTTGGTTGACCTCCAAAAAATAAAATTTAACTCAGGCTTGCGGAATCTCATATCATACCGACCGAGCATGATTAAATTGGAATACAGCTGAATTTAAATTCATAGAATAATTAATTGAATTAACTTGAATTTCAAGTTAGCAGTCCCAAAAATTACTTAATTTTGCAGACCGCCAAAAAATGGAACTCGCAAATCTCATTACATACCGACCGAGCATAATTAAATTTGAATACAGCTGAATAATTAATTCCATTAACTTGAATTTCAAGTTAGCATTTCCAAAAATTAGTTATTTTTGCTTACTGCCAAAATTTTTAACTCGGTTGCAAAATCTGATATTATACCGACCGAGTATAATTAAATTTGAACACATTTAATTTTAACTAGCCGAATATCGAATGGCGGCCGACAAAATATTTTATTGTGAAGTCTCAAATCTTACAAATCGAGCATAAGTCTTGCAAAATATCACATTCATCATGTTCATAGAAATTAATTATTCATGCCAGCCGGCAAAATATTTTATTTGTGAAGTCTCAAATCTTACAAACCGACCATAATTTTTGCAAAATATCACATTCATAAAAATGATTTATGTCGGCCGACAAAATATTAATTTGTGAACACTCAAATCTTAAAAAACAATTTTTTTTTTTGAAAAATTATCGCATTCATAACTGAAAAATTAACTACGTATGCCGGCCGACTAAATATTTCATTCATGAAGTCTCAATTCTTACAAACCGAGCATAATTATTGCAAAATAATTAATGATCTTCTTCTCAGTGGTTTTTTGCAGAGAGTAATTAAGCATTTGTTTAATTTATATTGCAAACTGCTGAATTTACATGAAAAATGAGGGTTTTTTTCTGACCACAAAAAAATATAACTTGTGAAGTATCCTAGTATATATTGTATAGTATTATATATTATATAGTATTATATTTCAAGAAGATTGAATTATGTTATTCAACTTGTCTAAAACACTCTAATTAAGCAACAGTTTAAATTAATTAGGCAACAACTGAATTTCATTAGTCGAAGACACTAGCTATGCATCAATTTAATGTCTATTGGCTAAATATTCATAAAAAATGAATTATTTACTATGCCAGCCGACAACTATTTCATTTGTGAAGTCTCAAATCTTACAAACCAAGCATAATTTTTGCTAAATATCGCATTCATAAAAAATAATTATTTATGTCGGCATACAAAATATGTCTATTTGTAAGTCTCAGATCTTACAAAACCAAGTATAATTTTAATGATCTTCTGGTTTGTTGCAGAGAGTAATTAAGCATCTATTTAATATGTATTGGCAATTACCGCTGAATTTACATAAAAAAAACATGTCTGCTCACTGCCAAAAAATGTAACTTGTGAAGTCTCATAGCATATCGACAGAGCATAATAATTGGATTATCTTATTCAGCTTGTTGAAAACTCTAATTACAAACCGAGCATAATTTTTGCAAAATATTGCCATAAAAATTAATTATTTATGTCAAGTCAAAAATATTTCATTTACTCTTATAAGTAGAATCCCCACTGTATCCAGACTAATTAGGGACTACACTGATGTACATATTGTCGGTAGTCTAATCAGCCTTGGTAAATAAGCAAGCTGATCAGGGACTACTAGTACATGTGCTGCAGTGCATGGTGTCGGTTGTCTGGTCAACCTAGTTAGATATGGAGGCTGATCAGGGACTACGTTGGTATACAGAGTGTCGGTAGTCTGATCAACATAGCTAGGTATGCCGCGTGATCAGGGACTACACTGATGTACATAGTGTCGATAGCCTGATCAACCTAACTAGATGTGCCGCCTGATCAGGGACTACACTGATATATATAGTGTCGGTAGCCTGATCAACCTAGCTAAGATATGTCGCCTGATCAGGGACTACGCTCGTATACTATATGAATGTAGGACAAAACCCCCTTTCCTTTGACATAACGCCCTTCGTGTGAAAATGACAACATGGACAAAATCCCCTTCATGATTTTGATAGGGTGGACACAACCCCCTTCATGATTTATACAGGGTGGACATAACCCCCTTCATGATTTTTACAGGGTGGAAAAAAAACCCTTCATTAATTACCGGGATGAATTTAACATTTGTGTGCTGTTTATTATTATTGATGATATTATTTTACTAAAATTTAAAAAAAATCATAATATACAACAAACAAATACTCATATATTGGCTAATATATAGTGTCGGTAGCCTGATCAACCTAGCTAGATATGGCGCCTGATCAGGGACTACACCGGTGTACGGATTACCGATAGTCTGATCAACCTAGGTAGATATGTCGGCTGCTCAGGGATACACCGGTGTACAGATTACTGATAGTCTGATCAACCCAACTGGATATGCCGGCTGCTCTGGGACTACACTGGTGTACAGACTACTGATAGTCTGATCAACCTAGCTAGTTATGCCGGCTGCTCAGGGACTACACTGGTGTACAGACTACTGATAGTCTGATCAACCTAGCCAGATATGCCGGCTGCTCTGGGACTACATGTACACTGGTGTACAGATTACTGATAGTCTGACCAACCCAACTAGATATGCCGGTAGCTCATGGACTATACTGGTGTATAGATTACCGATAGTATGAACAACTCAGCTAGACATGCTGCCGCCTGATCAGGGACTACACCGGTGTACATATTACCGATATTCTAGTCAACCTAGCTAGATATGCCTGCTGCTCAGGGAATACACCGGTGTACAGATTACCGATAGTCTGGTCAACCTAGCTAGATATACCGGCTGCTCAGGGACTACACCGGTGTACAGATTACCGCTAATCTGGTCAACGTAGCTAGATATGCCGCCTGCTCAGGGACTACACCGTTGTACAGATTACCGATAGTCTGGTCAACCTAGCTAGATATGCCGGCTGCTAAGGGACTACACTGGTGTACAGATTACTGATAGTATTATCAACCTAGCTAGATATGCTGGCTGCTCAGGGACTACACTGGTGTATAGATTACCGACAAACTGAACAACTAAGCTAGATATGCCGCCTGATCAGGGAGTACACCGGTGTACAGATAACCTATCTAGATATGCCGGCTGCTCAGGGAATACACCGGTGTATAGATTACTGATAGTTTGATCAACCCAACTGGATATGCCGGCTGCTCAGGGACTACACTAGTGTACATATTACTGGTAGTCCTGATCAACCCAGCTGGATATGCCGGCTGCTCAGGGACTAGACCGGTGTACAGATTACTGATAGTCCGATCAACCTAGCTAGATCAACATAGCCACTGGCTGCTCAGGGACTACACTGTTGTACATATTAGCGATAGTGTGGTCATCCCAAGTTGATGAGCATGCTGATCAGGCACTACACTGGTCTACAATTTGGTGATATTCTCAGCAGCCTGTGTGTATATGCCAGTTGATCAGGGACTATACTGATCTACCGATTGTCGATATTCTGAGCAGCGTGGATTGATAATTACTGTGTTTATGACATTTTAATCCATTGTTTGCACCAAGGTGTGATACCCGGATGTTTATTGTCAATTGGTGATTATACAACTAGTACCTTACGATATAGCCCACCAGTATAGCCCAATATCACACTGCGCTTCCCGGCTGTCTGATCAGGCCATACGCTGGTGATCGTTGAGTTAATACAGCATTTGCTCTGTTTATTAGTAACAATCTGCTGAATGTAAAATAATTATTATGACTGCAAACATATATGTTCTAAGGTCACTCTTCTTAAACTGAACGTCACAGTTTAGCACCTATAGTATGCAGCTGCCGCTCATAAATTGGGAAAATATGCTGATTATGACAGGCAAGAGAGCAAGAAAACATGTTCATATTCGTGTTATGATAAGACAACATTATTTTTGCAATTATTAAAATATCCTTTGTTAATTTTTGTCACCATTTCAGAATTCAATTGTTGTTGTAGACGCGCGAAAACGCGTCAGCTAATGAAAACCTGACTTTCCAAATTATCCGACCAATATAACTACGCTTACAGCGGGAAGGAATTTCTGTCAGCCAATCAAAACTAGACATTGAGAAATGTTTCGTCCAATGAAAACCATACATTGAGCCTAAACCCTGGTTTAAGCTCAAACCGTGGTTTATTTGCTATCAGAAACCCTAGTTTGAGAGTCCAAACGGTGGTTTCTGCCGCCAAGTGCACAATAATTGCTCAAACCAGGGTTTAAGAAAACTACCGTTTGGGACCACGATTGGCAGTTTTTTTTTTAAACTGTGGTTTGGGTCCAAACTAGGGTTTAGGCTTTTTATTCGATTACGACCTCAAACGGCAGTTTCTGGCCAAATGCACAATAATTGCTCAAACTGGGGTTTGAGAGCCTAAACCATGGTTTAGACTCTCAAACTGGGGTTTAGGGAATTATTGTGCATTTGGCGAGCCTAAACTAGGGTTTGGGCAGTCCAAACTGGGGTTTGAGCTCAAACCATGGTTTAAGCTATCAGAAACCCTAGTTTGAGCGTCCAAACGGTGGTTTCTGCCGCCAAGTGCACAATAATTGCTCAAACCAGGGTTTAAGAAAACTACCGTTTGGGATCACGATTGGCAGTTTTTGTTCTTAAACTGTGGTTTGGGTCCAAACTAGGGTTTAGGCTTTTTATTCGATTACGACCTCAAACGGCAGTTTCTGGCCAAATGAACAATAATTGCTCAAACTGGGGTTTGAGAGCCTAAACCCTGGTTTAGACTCTCAAACTGGGGTTTAAGGAATTATTGTGCATTTGGCGAGCCTAAACTAGGGTTTGAGGAGCCTAAACTAGGGTTTGAGCTCCAAACCATGGTTTAAGGAATTATTGTGCATTTGGCTTGCCATAATAGACACATAACGTGTGTGGTCTGCCGTGACGCACGACTCTTTCGTGCCCAGCTTTGCATATAGATGCAAACTTTTCTTTTGTCTACAGAGATGTTCAAGTTGCTTACCAACCTCTGACAAACAATAGAGTCGATGTGTAATGATACATGTATATAGCGTTTGTTAAATTGTCAGAAGCATGACGAGTGTTTCATTTATGGAATGGTGAACAGTGTAGATCGTGATCAGACTGTGCGGACGCACAGGCTGATCTGGATCTACGCTGGTTACAAAACCAGTAAGCCCCAATTCACCAGTGTTAACCACATATGTTTACGAGGAAATACCACATGACAGTGGTGTGTGAACTACATAATATGATAACTGTGAAGCTGTGAGTGTATTTGAGACAGGCCATGCGATTTTGTCCCTAAGAAGATGTGCGACTTTTCAGGAAAATTATAGTTTATAATATGTAAATGACATCGAGAATTTACGAAATGTTCATCTCAAATGTGGAATTATATTCCGCATATGCTCAGAACGTTTTATCAAATTTCGACGTGATTTTTCAGAAAATATCGTACATAACATTTTTTCAGGAGATATCGCATATCTCATCAGGTACAAATTACTATGGCTTGTCTCATAGGAAGCATTCAGTTGCTACTTTATAATTATACTATTCGATGGGGAATGGCAATAGTTGCTTTAACCCTTTCAACCCTAAGGAACTTGAATGGACTGTGATATGCTAATGTTCCAACCAATCCAATGGTCACAAAATGATTTTCAGATTCGTCCATTTATGAAAAGGGGGTGTTTTTGTTCTCAAAAATATTAAAATTACTTTCAAAAAGTGCAGATCCTGATGAGACGGCTCGTTACGAGCCGGCACATCTGGATCTGCACTTTTTGCATAAACCGATATAGCGGGATTTCAGGTTCAAAGGGTTAAGCAGAGATGAACTAGAAATAAACCTTTCGCCTGCCTACAGTTTAATGCGTATGACTTGAAGGACGTACATTATATGTACACTGAAACCTCTCCAAACCGGATTTAGGCGGATGGTCGTGAGCACGCGAAGGATAATTTAACGGTTGAGGTTCATCCTTACCGGAATGCCGACTTAAATGTACATGATTTGGCCCTCATGTACATGTTCGGCCTTCTGATACTTGAGAGCTACATCCTGTTATACCCCAATTAAAAGTAATAAGTTTAGTATCGATCATATTTCTTTTGGGACTGGAGCTAAGTGACCTTGGTATGGTATGGACCTGGCTGCTTGTGCTTGTATTTGAATAATCGTGTCTCTACATGTGACACGTTCAATACATGTCAAGTAGCAATTTGTATTTTAATGAATAAAATCTCGATAGACATCTCCATACAAGACTTTCAACGCCTTTCAATAACTTTGCCTAATACATGTTAGACACTTGAATAATTGGCGATGTATACTGATACTTGCTTAACCTCCTTTCCCTGGAATGGGCTCTCCCATTTTATTCTTCATACATGTGCATTGTACTATTCCATTCATCAGAAAGGGTATAATACTGTTTTCCGAAATGCGACAATATTCGCAAAAAGTGCAGATCCTGATGAGACGGCTCGTTACGAGCCGGCTCATCTGGATCTACACTGTTTGTAAACATTATGATAGAGGTAGGTACTGTTCAAGCGGTTAAACACCTTTATTTATGTGACTGGTAGCTGTCTGTTCTGCTGCTGACACCATTTGCCTTTTTTGTAGACATCCAGTTCATTCCTGTAAGAGATCTCTATCACACGCTACCTATGACTTAAAGTCGTGCATTCACGGCGCATTGCATTGTGTCGTTTCAATCAAATACCCAATCCACTTGAGACAAACGCAAACACACTAATAATTAAAAACATGCACGATTGCCGTCAGGGACGAGTAAATCTGGGATTATTCTCTTAGATTGCATAGCCTTTCGGCATTGAACGCTTCAGATAATATTTACTTCTCCGTGGGGCTTTATTTCAACTGCCATACTCACATATTTTACCTTAAAATATTGCTACAGCGTCATCATGATCATCTGCTATTTTTTATCACGCCCCATCAATTACGGAAGGAGCCACTGCAGAGCAATTTGTTACGGTTATCATCATTGCTTAATCAAATTAGTGAATGCACTAACTCAAAGATGAGTGGACTTATTACCTGTTGAAGGGTATTATTTCACGTGAACACATTTGCCGTATAATATTGACGTATTTCACGCTTAAAGGTTACTTATTTTACTCCGGAATATACGCCTTACTTCACGGAGAGTGTTTAACTTAATTTAACGCGGGAGGATTTGCTTTATTTCACGCGGAAATATTTGTATAAATTGTATCTGACCCTGATGTCATGAATAAATGTTTTTACATGTGGAAAGGCTTACTTTATATCACGTGGACATTTTTGCCGAATTTCACTGGGAAATGTTGATCTAGTTCATGCGGGGTGGTTATGCTCACCTCTCCAGTAGCCGATTTCATCAACAGTGCAAAGTATACTTTACTAGCAAAGTATACTTTGAGGGAGTAATCATTTATTTTTTCCTGAAATGCATTATTTCATATAGAACTAACAAATGCATATATTTCATGATTAAAAGTATGCAGAATTATATACTGAATTTATTACATTATCACAGCCAAATTGGCTGTGATAATGTAATAAATTCAGTATAATAAAAATTAATAAATTTATCATAAAATTGAAAATTTCTCCCTCAAAGTATACTTTGCTACTAAAGTATACTTTGCAATGTTGATGAAATAGGCTACATATGTTGACACTAGAGTGGGAACACACTACGCAGAAACTTTGAAACCGCCTAATACTGATGACTCACTTAAGGAATAAAACCACGGGTTGTTGCGTCTTCTGGGGTGTTCAATACATTTGGTCTGTTTAAAGTCCGAAGGACTCCTCGCAAAACTTTAAACAGACCAAATGTATTGTCACCCCAGAAAACGCAACAACCCATGGTGTTATTACTTATATTTACACTGCATTTTCTGATAGTTTCAAAACTGTAAATAACCAAATATGGCGTTAAAATTAACAATAACCGTCATTTTGTCGCAATTCCTGGAACAGCGATGTTGCAAACTTTAACCAATCAGCAACATCGCGCGACGCCATGTGTGTCTAATGTATTGTATTGGGATGTAAACACAAAACGTCGAATGGGCGTTTGCATTATGAATTTATAGAAGGTGTAAATATTGTCATTTAACCGGACTCACAGCGTGAGCAAAGTAGGGAGAAATCTGGTTTATAGTGGGTACACTGTAATATTATACAGTAGCGCTTTTCTGCAGGTCAACTATACGTACTATACCAATACTATACGTATACTATGTTTTCTATACGATATGCATATAATATAAACGTACGGTATGTTTGTACCGTACATACCAACCAATATCGTATAGATATACCATTCAAATCGTACGTTTATACGATTGGCATACATGTGTATAATTCTGGTACGTTTGTATCGTACAAACATACCAGATTTGTGTACGGTATAAATGTACCAGAATACCGTAAATGTATACGAGATATTAACGGTGTTGCCGTGTACTATTTGCCCTAATATTTGGTCCGCCCCTAATATTTGGTCCTCTTTGGAGTTGAGAATTTCTTTAAAATGAGAGGTGTTTTCAGTAGAATGAAAAGCCACACTTCGGGTATGGTATATTCATACTATATCCGTACGGATATATCGTATATACGAACGGATATCGTATGTTTGTATAATATTCGTATAGTACGTTTGTACTATACGATGATACGGTACAAACATACCGATATTATATGATCATACAATATGCTCATTAAATATACCAATACTATACGATTACGATATGTGTACGATATTAATATATACAAATAGATAATTCCATCACAAAACTATTTACAGAATTCCCTAACATTTAATTGGCCCGTAGCAAGTCTCTGTCAAAAATTTATATTCCAGTAAACTCCCACGCCGAACTACTTTCCGTAACCGTGAGGAGCAGTTAAAATAATTCTTAAGAAAACGGAAAATAAACACATTTTCTTGATGAATTTATTTCGAATGCTGGAATTGTAAGTAATGAATGGCCTTTTTGTTGAATTTTTGGGGATATAAACTTGGAAAAGTCGCCGGAATACTGGACGAGGCCTTCCGGCCTTCGTCCAGTATTCCCGCGACTTTTCAAAGTTTATACCCCGATACATTCCACAAAAAGGCCATTCATTCCTATAGTAAGGAGCAGAAAAGCGCTACCATACTCAATGTGTTTATTTTTGAAAGTATGTTTAGGATGGCGTCATAAGGATCCGTGGGACCCCTGGGTGTCGTTTCACTGAACGTCGTACGATCAAAATGTTCGTAAGTGTAAAATCATGATAGTCTGTAAATTTCACATTAACAATGTTTTATTGTAAACAATTATTGGATTTACATTTATTGAGCATAGGCTGGGGACCTCCATATAATACAACTATGGCTCAGAATGATCAAATGCCTGATTTACAGTGAAACCTCTCTAACCCGGACACCCTGGGGACCTCCTTAGCACACAACTATGGCTCAGAATGATCAAATGCCGGATTTACAGTGAAACCTCTCTAACCCGGACACCATGTGAACCTACATAGCATACAACTATGGCTTAGAATGATCAAATACTTGATTTACAGTGAAACCTCTCTAACCCGGACAACCTGGGGACCTCCCATAGCACACAGCTATGGCTCAGAATGATCAAATGCCTGATTTACAGTGCAACCTCTCTAACCCGGACACCCTGGGGACCTCCCAGGGTGTCCGGTTTAGAGAGGTTTTACAGTGTTTTAAATGTTAAAAATATGCTTAAAACTGGTTTTAAAAACACAAAATGTTCCTCAAGTCAAACTGGGTAGTAATGTATCAATATTTGCAAACAAACTGTGTCTGTGACCTCATAACGCCCGCACTATTATGTTTTTTATACCGGACTACTTATGGTTCCATGTGCCAGACCTGTGTAGATAATTGTTTCTTAACTTTCTCATGAATATGCGAAAACCTTTGAAAGCTGGCAGAACTGACCAAATGATCACTACTGAGAGATTTCTTGACGGCTGTTCCCTTTGATGTCCAGCAGATATGTTAGCAGTAATACACCCTTTGTCATCTGCTGTTCAAATACTTCTCCACTAAAGCTTGTTACTCCAAAATATTAAAAACACCTCATCGATTTCGCCAAATACAGTTCATGCTTTGCATGACATTTCATTTGAGTTTCGGATTTCTCGCTTTCGCATTGTGCACTCCTTCAGGGTGCACACACAACTGGTAAATGGAACCCCGTCTGTGAAAAAGGACCATACGACACATACAACGGACATAGACCCAGATCAGCCTGCGCATCCAAGCAGTCTGATCAGTGTCTACGCTATTGATAATTTGGTCACTAAAGTATAATTGAGGACGCCAGGAAATCGATTGAACTGCGTGTATGTGCAGATGTTACAAATGCCGTAAGGTCCACTCTCCCCGCCGGTTCCTAAATAGCACATAATAAAAAAACTGTCATGTATAATAAATGTAGGATACAAAACGATCCATAATTCCACTTGGCTGCTAGTGTACTACTAGCCCAGCTTGTCGTCCTCTGCAATCATGGAGTGTAGGAGGAGACATAGGTAGACACACAAGTCTGTATCGCCTTGATACACACAATGGGCCTCTCTCCGTGTTACGAAAGCTAAAGTTCGAGAGAACCATAACAATTGTGTTCACGTATGTGACTCGCATTGAGAAAAAAGAAAAAAAAAGAAAAAAAAAAACCACCCTTCAATAACGGACTGTGTGTCGTGGATAGCATGATCTTAAATATTGAGTAATGTTCGTTAATATAAAAAACATTATATCTATATGTAGATATAAATAGTTTATACCCCAATCTGACCGCATATATTTACTGCCAGATCAGAGTCGACGCTAGGATTAGGTAATTTTCTCATCACGAATCACATACGTGCTAAGTAAATACTTATAGTGATTTATTAGTATCAAGCTCAAGTGTACACAATAAACTGAACGTGGACCCGAGTTAAGGACTATTGTACTCTGTACCTGTAACTTAACCATTAGGTATAGGTAAAAAACAGCCAGATTCTGCAAATATCCGGTGCTATGCTGGCTGAGACTGGCTGTGACTGGCTGCTCATACGTAAATTGAATGTATTATTTTAATTTAGATTAGTTATAACTGTCTATAGTAGAACAATACTAACGTATTGGTACACAATCTGGAAAACACACTTGAACTTACCGATACAATAAACTGCTTCCCCAATATTTCACCATGGTAACATACCTGTGTCTAGGCTATCATATAATATCAAATCGTTTAGTGGCAGTATATAAGTATATACATGCACTACGAGGTCTGTAATGGATGCGGTCACTGTACGAATTGTTGATGCATACATACTTATAATGAGTAAGTAAAAAATAAAAGCACATACATATGGGCCGCGCTCTGTGAAAACCGGCCTTAATGACAACATTTTCGATTTGCATTTTTTTACATTTTCTGATGCGGACACGTTTCAAAAACAATATTCAGAAAAGAAAATGCAATTATGTTTAATCGTTTTTGTATTATCTCACTTTTTGTAGCACCATGTAAATCATGCACGAAAAAAACGTAACGTCATCGAGAAAATGACGTTATTGAAACGTCGACGTTTGTACAATGCAACTCAACAGCCTACAGTAGAAATGAGTTTCATAGACTCATTGACTGTGCTTGCTGTAAACTGTATTTGCTGATAAGTTACACTAAATGTATCTACAAGTGTTAGTATGTATACTATCAAATGTTCATCAGAATAAAACTATGACATGTACATGTAGTGAACAAAACAAACGCACAACTATCGATTTTAAATATATAAGTAGTCGACCTGTGGCTTGGTAATTTGCCACCATCGCCATAATAGATTCATATACGTGTGTCGTCAGAAAGATACATTGTAATTATTTCAGAGTTGACGTCATTTACAGTTAAGTGTGACATCATTTATTGATTTAGACAATACGTCACCAAAGACCAAAAAACTAAACGGCATTCCTGGTTTTGGAAATTGTAAATTATATGCACATCGTATCGGTGATTGAAACAAATGCATTTTATTTCTGTATAAATGAATGACCAGAATTTGGATAGGCCTATGCCTGCACATATTAATGACTTCAGCGCCCGATGGGGTCAATAGGGTAGTCGGACACCCCCGGGCATTTTTAGACAAAATAAAAATCGACTGTCCATTCCCCGACTCTCAGAATTAAATTTACATCTCAGAAAGCGGGAAGACCATTTTCCTGTGTAGCCAATATGACTGACGGACGGGCTAATGTACATGCACCCCGTACTAGCAGGTAGCAAGTATATGGGAAAATGCTGCGCGCTGACCCGCACTCCCTCGACTGGCCACCACCGCCACTGCCGGGAAAATGTGGAGATGTAACATACATGGTTGTATAATTGTTACATGTCCCGATAAAAATACCGGCAGTATATTCTCTCGTCGGGAATAATTAATTTGAAAATGAAATGTGCAATTTAGTTGTGCTGTGTTTCAGAAAAAGTACATTCAGCGCTATAAACAAAGAAACAGCCATTCAAGGGCGGATTCACGTAGTGAAAAACCCGGCGCCCCCCCCCCCCCACTCCTAAAATTTTGCTACTAAATATATTTGTGCTCTAAAATGAGCCATAACGCAGCAAAATGGGGTGTAAAAATGGTAAATATCAAACATATTCCAGAGGGCATACTGCCAGACCCACCTAGCAGTCTACCCAGCTCCGCTTGGTCGACGAACAAACTGTACTAGTTAGAAAGTATAGGAAACTATTTTCAATTAGAATCCCCTCCCCCCCCACCCTAACCTGAAATCCTGGATCCGCCCCTGAAAAGCACCGAGGCGTACGTACATGCATTTTGCATAACTGCACATTATAACACAGTTAGTGATTTACAAAATAAAATTTGTCCCGATCACAACATTGATTTTGTTGAAAAGACAATACCACACCTTGCGACTATTGTTCGAAGCGGCTCATTTTAATTTAGACGCGTGTAATGTGTGCTTGTGCGTTTGCTTTATATTATTTACATGCCTCCGACTAGAACGGCCCTTTGATAACAAACAAAGCACGCAGACGGGCATTATTTAGTACAATGTAGTACAATGGAAGAAAATTAACAACAATCTGGCAAAGTCGGACTTCTTAAATGTGTAAATGTTGGAGACCTTTGCATCTGTGCAGTCTGATCAGTGTCTGCAATGATTGCAAATATACTAGTAAAATTACTATACATTCATATAACCATATTTACAAGTGGTCAGTTTAAAGAATATTTACATTGTTATCAAACGGCAATCGTAACGACTGATTCAATGTGATATTTTTGAAAGTCGCTAAATATAACACAGTCAGTGATTTACACACTAAATTATGAGTTATGTTTATGGTAATATTTCTGTGTCATATTGTTGAACTATTACGCACATTTTACTGTGTTGCGTGGTGTAGCGATATAGTGCAACCTGTTGCAATTGCCATATAAATGTGTGAACAATTATCATGATTATTGTGTCGCAGTAAATATGCATGTGCCACAATACCAACACACTAAATACTAAAACATGTTTGGCCCAATGTCACCATGATGCGATATGCCAGGAGCGGCGTATATTTTGGCACTATCATAATTATACCCCCGCAACGAGTTGTGGGGGTGGGGGGGGGGGGGTGTATACTGGAGTCAGGTTGTCCGTCTGTCCGTGGTTGCATCCGTGCGTCCGTAAACTTAACATCAGAGAAATATTGTTATAACTTCTATTTCCTTCATCTAAAATGGTTAATATTTCGCACATGCATTCCTGTAAGGCTCTACTACCATGCTGTGCCAAATCCACGACCTTCCAACCTCCGCTGATCCCAAGGTGAAGGTCACATACTTAGTCTGTTTACAAAACTTAACATCAGAGAAATATTGTTATAACTTCTATTTCCTTCATCTAAAATGCTTAATATTTCACACATGCATTCCTGTAAGGCTCTACTACCATGCCGTTCCAAATACATGACCGTCCAACCCCCGCTGATCCCAAGGTCAAGGTCAAATACTTAGTCTCTTTACAAAACTTAACATCAGATAAATATGTTATAACTTCTATTCCTTCATCTAAAATGCTTAATATTTCACACTTGCATTCCTGTAAGGCTCTACTATCATGCTGTGCCAAATCCACGACCGTCTAACCCCCGCTGATCCCAAGGTCAAGGTCAAATACTTGGTCGCTTTACAAAACTTAACATCAGAGAAATAAGTTATAACTTTTATTTCTTTCCTTCATGAAAATTCTTAATATTTCACTCGTCCATCCCTCTAAGGTTGTACTATCATGCTGTGACAGATCTACGGCCGTCCAATCCCCTGCTGATCCTAAGGTCAAGGTCACATACTTAGTCTCTACAAAACTTAACATCAGATAAATATGTTATAACTTCTATTTCTTTCATCGAAAATTATTAATACTTCATGCATGCATTCCTCTAACAGGGCCGGATCCAGGATTTAAATAAAGGGGGGGGGGGGGGGTCGTAGGTGAGGGGGGTCTGGGGGTCCTCCCCCATAAAATTTAGAAAATTGAAGTGCCTCAGATGCATTTTCCTGGCATTTGAGAACAAAAATCATTGCTTCGTCAAAAATAGGGCCCCCCCCCCTGGATCCGGCCCTGTCTAAGGCTTTACTATCATGCTGTGACAAATTCCCGCTGATCTCGAGGTCATGGTCACATAGTTAGTCTCTTTACAAAACTTAACATCAGAGAAATCGGTTATTACTTCTATTTCCTTGCTCGGATCTGCTTCACATTTCACACACGCATTGCTGCAATGGACCTCTACCACCCTGTGACAAATTCACGTTCATGCCGCTCCCGCTAAGCCCAGAGTCAAGGTCACAAGCCCACACACTTGGACAATTTTATATATTTTAGGGGTACCTGGGCCCACGCGGGGGGTATTCCGTAAGCCTCGCTTACTGACCGATCTAGTTAATATACATCTGTGATACGCTTATTTTTCTGAAAAATTCCAAATCGAATTTTTATGTTGATTGTTGAAACATTCGACAGGCGAAACAGTAAATTAAACGAATTAAGCCCTGTGCCCAGTTCTATTTGTTACACAATACTGATTCTGTGATGGTTTTATCTAAAAATTACCGGTTGTATGGTTATTTAGTTTCAAATGTCAGGGCACAAGTCGTCCATATATTATAAAAAATAATCAACCAAATCACTACGTGTTTCCTTGAAGGAAACCGAAAAAATAGACAACTGTCTATGGAAACAACTATACAATTCTGCTACGCGTATCCAGCATTAAAATGTTTGTGAGCCACAAATAGTAAAGCGTACGGTTATAAATAGGACAACGTCAACTTATTGCAATGACGCAACTATTTCAAGTGTCAAAAATTCGACGTGACGTTGGTAAATTTAAGCGTAACTTTGCGACGTCATTTTCAGGCTTTCATGACGTTGTCATTAAGGCTGGTTTTCACAGAGCGCGGCCCATATACATTCCTGTTCATACATACACATGCAAATTGACAAGGTATCCGCATGTCGTATAGCTGGCGGTGCCAAGGTTTAATATTAATTTCAATCAGGACTTATAACTGTAACACAACTACTGTCTGAACACATACCCGACCACGTGCTCGAAATCGGGTGATCAGATGGAACGAGCCTGAGCACTGCTCCGACTAGGCCGATCGAACCTCCAGACACGAAACTTTATTGAGAGTATATATATATACAGTCAAACCTGATAATAAAGGCCAACCATGGGAAGTGAAAAATCTGGCCTTTGTTCACAGGTAGTCTTCATTCGCAGGGTCATTTATATAGTAATTGTGTCATTGGGACAAGAACATTGTCGCCTTTACAGCCAGGTGATTGCTATTCGGAAGTGGTCTTTAGCACAGGTTCAGCTGTATATATATATATATATCATTGTAGGGGCGCTATAGCTGGCAGCGATGCGTTAGTTCATGCGAAATGACATTTATATAGTATTTGCTGCGTTTGCATACCAGTCTAGCCATACTGATCCACAATATCCACACCTGTCAATATAGTGTGAATGAAAGATACATATGCATACGAGTAGTGTGCATTGCTTTTTGAATGACCCTTTGTTGTGAGCGCTCGTGCTGTATGACAAAGCGATCATGTGTACGTGCGATTGAACAAAGGAATAAACTAGTATATATATATATCTATCCTGTACAAGAAAAAACGCATGAACATTTCGTTTACCACCATATATCTGTGTTGTAATCAACGTCTCCTGTATATCATCAAATATTTTTATTTTTAAAGTATGCAAATTGGTACAAAATATAGATATCATTCTGTCACCTATGACCATAGAGTCACTCGCCATGACAAAGGAGCAGTCCTGATAATTTTGTAACAGCTGAATACCCCGTCATATTACAAAAGTATCGTTTCGGAAAACGGTGTTGATCCATGACAATTTCATCTATGCGTAGGCTGATCGGGAGCTACATTTGTCACAATTTGTCCCTTGGACCCCCAGATAAACGGCACTAGGACACCGCATCAACAGTTAATACACACATTGTAAATATTTACATACTGATCTGAGTCCACAATATCCACACTTGTCAATATAGTGTGAATGAAAGATGCATAGGTAAAAAACAGCCAGATTCTGCAAATATCATATACATGTATATACATGGAACGATATGTAATAAAAGTGCGATATGCGGAACAGCCACCAGCCACCAGCTGTGCTCACTCCAGGTTCAATCATCAACCCGGAAGTATTGTTTATATATGTGTGTATTGTATGTATATAGCGTTCCTTGAATCGCTTTGGAAATGTAAACAGCTCAAACTAACCAACTGGGTCATCGTCCCTCCACCCAAAACAAAGAGTCTTTGCAAAATATCTGCTCCACCCGTTGATTCGCTCTCCACTTAATCATCACCTGGCCATATCTGGTCCAGCACGAGTCCACTTCCGGATTGTTCCTGGCCGCAGTAAAGACAGACTGATTTATTTGTGTCAGATCTTCGACGATGTATATCTCTGTTCCCCTAAGCTTAGTATTCCGATCTTTCATGCTCTTGAACTTATGACGTCTGGATAGGAATTTTACAATAACGTTTCTTTGTTTATTGGGTGCTTTCTATATCTATATCTGAAATTTGTATGTCTGCTCCCATTTTCTCATTGAGTAAAGTAACCACCTTTGCTGTAGTTTCATCTGATGTTTATAGTTACAGGATAGCCTGAAAAAAAATACTCCGATACTCACACATCTAAGAGTTCTTCGAAGTTTTCCGGCCGCCCCATTGTGTCAGTAATCTGGTAAACAAACCTACGTCATTTTATCTAATTTTTTTTGTCCCGCCCCTTTAGCACTGGTCTGCGTCACAGGTTCTTGAATAACGGTTCATATATCGGTGTTTTATGTGTTATTTCGGTATCTCTGGTGGTTTGTGGGCATTGTTACCTATATACATGTACAATGTACGTCACCTCCCGCGAAGCGAGTTGCACTTATAACTAGAAATTATCCACGCAAATACACCGAAATACCCATATGACACCAGCATAATGACCATCTGTCCAAACACCTTCACTGACGAAGTTCCGCCTTCTATCCGTCCGCAGTATTTGACAGGCGCGTGACGACGTCCAGCTGGTTACAAATCAAAATACACCAAGCGAATTACCCCACGCTAATTATAAATACACACTCTTGTGAAATCGGGTCAGAGCGAAGCAATCCGCGGATAATCCAGGCGACCGTGTCGTGAAAACGATACACAACAATCGGGTCAGCCAGTAGTACTCGATATCGCAAAATTGTACTAGTTCTCAAGCACCCCCCCCCCCCACCAAGTTATATTGATTGTGATGTAGATAGCTTGGAAATGATGTATTAAACTAAGAAAAACAAAATGTATATTTTGAAAATCGATCACACATTCCATTTTATTTTTTCAAATATATTTTATCCCCATGTTAAATTCCCATATAATTTTATTTTCACAATAAAATCATTATTTCATTGATATACTTACTATATTTCATATATTAATAATGACATACCTGATATTCTTTGTCTTATGTTCGCTGACGACATAGCAAACGGTGCAGAATCAGTTGTAAAATTGCAACAACAAATTAACGTAATCGAATTATTTTGCCAACAAACCGGAATGCAAGTTAACACGGATAAAACAAAGGTCATAGTTTTTCGAAATGGCGGTATATTACGATCATACGAGAACTGGTCTTACCAAGCGCGACAATTAGAAACTGTCTCCTTTTATAAATATTTGGAACTTTTATTCACCCCAAAACTGATATGGACACGTGCTAAGGATACGTTAGTAGCGCAAGCGCGAAAATCAATTATGGCAATACATAGATATCAACGTAACTTCGGTTACTTTGATTACCAAGATATTTTTAAACTGTTCGATACCATGGTTACACCCGTCCTTTGTTATGGGGCTGAGATATGGGGTTATGCATTTTCAGAACAGATAGAGTCAGTACAAACCAGCTTTTGTAAGTCATTTCTTGGATTATTCCGTACTGTAAATGATTCAATGGCGCTTGGAGATTGCGGTAGATATCCACTATGTACATCGTACTACTCTAAATGCATAGCATACTGGTGCCGTCTTCTACTAAATGCCAAACCATCGGTATCCTAGAAACTGTTATTTGATGCTAAAAGCACACGATGATATGGGACGGGTAAATTGGGCCAGTAATGTTAAAAAACTTCTATACAAATATGGCTTTGAGTTAGTCTGGCTATCTCAAGATGTAGGGACTTAACTATGTTTTTACATCAATTCAAACAACGTGTTATAGATTGTTGTCAACAAACTTGGCATAGCGATGTTGACATCTCTGCTAAATGTATTCATTATAAACATTTTTAAAAGTCTTTTGAATGTAGAAAGGTATATTACATGTTCTTTACCATTTAATTTGAGAAAAGCGATGGCAAAATTTAGGTGCTCCAACCACAAGTTAAACATTGAAGTCGGCAGACATGCTGGAATACAGAGAGAGCTCCGGATTTGTCCGTATTGCCTAATACATACAAATCGAGAAATTCTGGAAGATGAATACCATGCGTTTTTTCATTGTAAACTATACGATGATATTAGATTGATCTACCTACCTGCTCAAATGTATTCCAACAGGTCTTTAGACACATTTTATAGAATTATGGGTTCAAATACTCAAAAAACGATTTACACAATTTCCGTATATATTTACCATCTGTTAAACAAGCGTAACACGATATAATTCCATTAGATGTTCACTGATATTTGTTCAATTGTACATGTTATGGGCCAGAGGCCTACATCATCCAATACACTATTGTATTGTATTGTATTGTATTGTATGATATACTATCTAAGTATCATCAACAGACCTTGCTATACGTCAACGACGTTGTTTTATTGTGATAATGTGAACAAATATTGTTTGATTTTAAAGGTACATGCCCACACAGTAGGCACAACATGCTCTTTATATCAGACATCATATGAGACATTTTCTGGCAAAATAAACATTCATTCACCATTACCCCACGTATGGATTGACATTATTATACATTTTATATCAGCCGAAAATGTCCACACTGATATCAGGGGCGATAACCGTGTTTCCTTAAAATATTAACGGACATTACTATTTGTTCTCTGTATTTATTTTTTGATATGCAATATCATACTTTAGAATCTGTCGAAAATATAATTATTTTCAGGTAACGAATTTAATTAGTATAAATAATTAAAAAATATCATGCCTCATTTGCATATGAAAATAACCTGATACCACCGCGCGTCACTATCAGTAAAATAAATATTATTTTACGATTATATCTGTATATAGGGCATTCTTATTTTTTATAACTGGTGGAATAGTTATACACTTATTTAATTCCTATAAAGAAGAATTCACATAAGTGTAAAAGCTTGTTTTCTAATCCTGTTCTCAATTGTATGTATATATATATCACTTGCCACAACTTGAAATAAATATTGTTTAAACTAACAGTTTATGCCTACTGAGTGGGCATGTACCTTAATCTACATGCCAAGTGCTAGTATTTATTAATTTACCCGCCAATTACCATTGTCCTTCTTTATTTATGTCCAGCTAGAGTAATGAGTATTTTACTGTGCAAACTGATCAGGGCTTACTAGTCGCTGCATCACGTGTATGACCTCGTGTGACCTCTTGTAATCCAACCTCGGGCATATGTGTATTGCATGGAATATCATGCCGCTCTAATGATCATGATGATTGTGATGCTTGTATTTTAACACTGTCACGCCTAAGTAACTTGAATCGACTCAGAATTTGTGAATAAAGATCAAACTATCCACCATGTCCACAGTGCAGATACTGATGACACGATACATATGGTGGTTATATATTTGACATCGAGATATCGAGATGTTGACATAATTTATCTGTCGCAACTATGTCGACTTAAATATCACTACATGTCGACATAATGTTGAAACTCATTACGTTTTAATATTTGAGATCATTCGTTTCGCTTTGTCAGTTACCCTACGCCATCGGCCGTATTGTGAACAGTGTAGGCCATGTTCATAAATACTGCCCTTGTTTAGGATAATGTTACCCGACATGCAAAGTCATCGAGCCATTGCCGTCGTTAAATCAAAGTATTTACATTTAGGGGAATATTGTGGAGGGGAAATAATACATAATAGTCCTCTCAACCAAGGGTGGTATTTAATTTATTATACCGAATAATATTTATTATGAACATGATTAACGTCGGTATTTCAGGATCCCCTCTAATATTGCCCGCTGCGTTGTAATTGCCCGCTGCGTTGTGAAGCGGACGACTCTGTAGAATATTTTTATTCATACGTGATATGAAATTGACCAATGCAACGCCTAGGAATTGCAATTAGGTATAATAATATACTATGTAAATACCACAATCTACCAGATTAAAGGTACATACCCACTCAGTAGGCACAAAATGTTCTTTATATCAGAGACCTCATCTGAGACATTTTCTGACAAAATAAACATTCATTCACCATTACCATGATTACCCCACGTATTGATGGGCATTAGCATGACTTTTATATCAGACGTAACTTTCCACACTGATATCAGTTATTTTTGGATTTGAAATTATCATACTTTATAATCTCTCGAAAATATTATTTTTTCAGGCAACGCATTTAATTAGTATAAATAATTAAAAAATACCATGCCTCATTTGCATATGAAAATAGCCTGACACAAAAACGTGCGTCACTATCAGTAAAATAAATATTCTAAATTATTATATCTGTATAGCGGGCACTCGTAAATTTTAGAACTGGTGGAATAGTGACACAATTATACACTTATTCAATTCCTATAAACATGATAAAGAACAGTTTGTGCTTACTGAGTGGACATGTACATTTAAATAGCCAATAAAACATAGAGACATGCCGTGTGCTTTCAAGACTGGTCACATATAAACACTGAGCTACTGCAACGATTATCACGGATCTTGAAAGTTTACACAGAGACGATATACCACTCCGGATGTCGGGTCCACACTGGGTGTAAGAGCATTGCTTCTCGGACGCCCATTAGACGTGGCACTTCAGTCGGATTAATAGATATGACTGTTCCGAGTTGAAGTGTTCGGGGAACTGGCCGGAATGACTCGGAAGAGGCCAGCAGTCGAAGATTTCACACACTTTTACGCGGCCCGTGCGCTTTATTTCATCGAAATCGGTGGAATAATAATAAATTGTCAGTTCAAACCGCCAGTTGTGTCATCATCTGGACCAGTAGAGAGAGAGAGAGAGAGAGAGAGAGAGAGAGAGAGAGAGAGAGAGAGAGAGAGAGAGAGAGAGAGAGAGAAACTCGTGATACCTGACCAAGGTGTGACCAGGCATTGATCCTGTTCAGACTACACCACGCATGCGGCTTTTGATATGGGGGTACACTGTTCATAATGTTGCTCCGATCAGTACGAGCGTGTTCATTTACGGATCTGGAGCTTCACTGGCCTTACGTACAGACATCATCCCTTTTTTTCTGCGGAGTCGTAATAATTATTAATCTGGTAAATAATCACTCATCGTCGATAGTCAATAACCTGTTTCACGTACACGTGAGTTACTGTGCCTTTGCAGACCGTTACCGCCGGTCATAGTCTCGATATTATAATCCACTCCTGTACATCAGTATGTGACCTGAGAGAATGAACGATTATTATTATGATGACATTTAACCATTTCACCCTACATAACTTACATGGATTCGTCCATGATGAATTTTAGATGATTCCATATATTGAACAGGTTGTGGCTGGGCTCCAACAGCATATGCTATGCTATAGGGAGACCTATTTTTGTTCGTCCATTCTTTAGATATGATATTTTCGGGCAAAATAAACATTCATTTACCATTACCGGACGTGTTAATTGACATTATTATACTGTTCATACGCAACTTGAATTGCCACTTTGATATCATGGGCAATAACCGTGATTCCTTAAAATGTTAACGAAAACACATATTTATTCTCTCTATTTATTTGTTGTGTACAATGATGGTTTCGACATACGTTAAACGGATGATTCAAATATATTTATATATTTATCATATATTTAATGATGATTCAAATAAGTGGCGGATTTTTATATAGAAAACAAAGCTTAGTCCGATGATTATGTCCGGTCCCTAAATTATGTTCGCTCATTTATAAATGCACGCACGCATGGTACGGCTGTACTCAAATACGCACACTACATAGTGGATATCCATCGATATTTCATTGCCAGAGACGTTACCGCGGTTTATTTGATGTCGATAGCAATATCAGTGAAATACTGCGATGTGATAAATAGAGAATAGTTGGTTAGTGCCGTGAATGGGCAAAATATCTGGTAAGGCTTAGGAAACGGGATGGGCGAGGCTCTGCCGAGCACATCCCGTTTCCGTGCCGCGCCAGATATTTTTCTCATTCACGGCACTAACCTACTATTCTATTTATCCCGTCAACACCTACAAATGGCTTTAAAATGCAAAAAAGTAACCACAATCACCGCATATATTCATACGCGGTGATTAGATCGTATTGACAGGATATCAAAAATGTTTCACGGCACAGTGTTTCACGGCACATACGCACTGTGTTGAGGGGATAAACATGATAAATACGACAACTTCCATATCGCTTAATGTTGAGATGCACCTGTCATACTTTTCGCTGCAGATAATTGGGTTGTAACAATCATGCGGACTTTTTATTTGTGTCGAGTCATATAACGGAAAACTCGCGCGTTTGTTTGTGTGTGCTTCTGTCCATCAGAAAATTGGGTTTGTTTTGTTTACCCGTTTGGCGGGTTAATCAATGGCTGTGGCCACCAAATTTGAATTCATTTCGCACGTGTGTAATTTTAATAAACTCGCGGGTTTGTATGTTTATGTAGCTACGCTGGATTCACACTTTAACCGTCGTAGATTCAGAAGACAATAACAATTTATGTTCAGGAGTCACTGAGCATGCTGAGAAGGTGAATCAGATTGTTGGTGTTCATTAATTTTAGGTGCACCAAATCTCTTCGCCACCTCTCCCTTCTACTCGGCTCTTACGAGCAACAGGGGATACCATTCACATCGATGAAGAATTACAAACTGAATGAATATTGCACAATAAAATTAAACAACGCCACATACACGACACTTTTATTGACCAACCATAAAAAAAAGCAAATACATTTGCATTCTTCAATATATTGCGCAGACCGTCAATATCGCCCACAAACGGTCAATTTTATTGACGGGAATTTTATGGAATATTACGTGCTACCCAGTGGTTTACTGTGACTCTAGAGGGATTTATTTCCTTGAAGGAAATATTTACTCTCAGATGTTCGCGAGACGTAATGGACGTCATGTTTTGACGTCATTTCCGGCGAAGAAACAATTCATACGCTAACGTCAAAATGTTCACTTGTGAAAACGTTATAAGCTGGTCTAAGAGCAAATTTCACATTTTTTCGAGGAGCATGTAATATACAATTTATTCCGCTACTATTTTGAAATACCGGATTTATTTCCCTTAGCCTGCTCCGCACTCGTTTCTTTATCGGATGTCTCGGGAAATAAATCCCGTATTTCAAAATGGTAGTGGAATAAATTATATGTATCTCCCCTAGGAAGCAATATCTCCCGAGGCGATAGTCAAAGGGGATATTGTTTTTGAGGGGAGGTAATCCACAATATTTCCCTCAACCAAGGGCGGTATTTATTTTATTTAATTATGCCGAAAACAAATATGATGACATCGTCATCAGCCAGGAACAAATGTAACTTATGCAAGAAAATAAATTCGAAACCATCGATGTTCAGTTTATTTTAAGGTAATAAAGTAGACTTGCTTATTATACTGCTTTGCGTTCAGTAATTCAATAAGTTTTGCAACATTTCGCATTTTTTAGTTAGCAGAAAGCCAACTATAATTTAAAAACTTATGAACCCGGTGCGATTACAAACCGCTACCACGACGACGGCAACGTCGTGTAACGCAAATATCGTCGGCATTACCACTGCGCCACGACGCTTCGGGAATTTTCGGCTAACGCGAGGTTGATATTGTAATTTATCTCAACACAGTGCCTATGTTTCGTGAAACACGGTGCCGTGAGACATATTTGATATCTTGTCAAAAGACATAATCACAATTCATACGCGGTCACAAAAATGGATAATGTTGACCAGTGGCAGTGCTGGTTGATCAGACTGGTGAAAATGGGAATGTTCACAGTGTGCCGGTTAAATTTCGCAAATAAAAACGTTATCGCCGGAAAATAGAAATGTTAAAATTAAGTTCATGCTATTTTCTGGATGTCAAATCAATGTCCATTAAGACCCTCAATATCCAATCGTTTGCTCTGTACACCATTATGTGCATCATTCAGACATGACTGACATCATAATTATAAGTACGTCAATAAGTCTACGTCATTTGAAATAAAAAATGGCTGCTCCCAGTGATTCCAGTCAGGTATAGACGAATACAATTGTTGTTTGTCGTGTTGATTATTATTCGCAATCGCAGATCGCTATCCTTGCAGAACCTGCTCCGAATGAAAATGGATGGGTCCGGTGAATTTTGAGAGTATATTTCGGTGAAAAGAAGTTGTAATTTCACATTGTCGGTGACAAAATATAAACCATTCTTTATCGAACTATGTTCTGAGCGCCAAAGTGTGTTTGATGCAATTCGGTTCTAATTTATCTCTTTTTGAAGGCTAAATGAATTAAGTTGATTTAACTGCTGTTTTAGAAGTTTGACGGGATAAATAGAATATTGTCGAGACGCCAGTTTTCGGGTTAGTCTGAGATTTCGTGGTATTCACATATTTTGTAATTTATAGACATGTGTGCAGCCGCTATGTGCTTTACGTCAGGTGATTAAAATAGCATGACTTTACGTACATTAAGTCCTTTAAAAATGTCTGAGTCCGCCATTAATCTGCTCTTTAATATTGTTAAAATCATAAACAATAGAAAAGTTTCGAGTTTTCCTTCACTGTGTCTCATTCATCTGCGAGATGATCAACAGCCAATGAAAACTCGGGACGAATTAGCAGATTTATTGACACTTTCGGAACATACCTCGAAAACTCCAACTATAAATAGAGGATCTCAAACTAGTTTCCATTTGATATGAGATTTATGAAACGAGTCACGCACCGAGCATTTATGCACCGTGCCTCTGGCGAAACCAACACTACTATCCTACTCTCTATGCCTGGGAGAGAATGAGCCGAAAAATCAACGGCTGAATCTAATCCGCAGTAACTGTTGCTCCCTCAATACACGACCTCAATACACAGCATCTGTGTGTCAGGTGTGGTGTGTGTCCAACCACAGGTGAAGTGACGGACCATGGATTATAAATACATTAAATATACAAAAAAAGCATAAATAAGTGAGAAAACAAATAAGCTAAAACAATTCTCGACTCCCTCCTGTATACATTAATGTAGTATAAGATTGAGTAAACAAATGTTAGTTTATTTTTCCTCACTTATGATGCTTTTATATATTAGTTCGTTACTTCAACCTGTGTGTCCGGCCGGCGGCTCTGTTCAGAGATCATCAGGCAATATACAATTAATTTACTGTATATAATCCCCACCCGCCCCTAAACAGTAATGCCAGATTATTTTTTATTTGAATACATTTGAAGATACATGTAAATCATTAATTATTCTTTGTTAACACTATAAACAACAACTTTTAATACAAAATAAAAAATAAGACACACACACTGCCCTATCTTTCCTAAAAATTCTGGATGATATTCAATAAATTAACTTTATATGGCCTCACAAGTCGCCATAATGGCCGCGAGGTATCCTTCCACTAAACTGGTGCGATACCTCTGGTGACCGTTCAGTTAACTATTGTAAAATGGGACAGTAGGACAAAACATTGACTATAATGTAAATATATAATTAAATAATTCACAATGTGTGCTTTATTCATTTGTTTACATGCGCTAATTCAGTAAAATTCAGTAATGAAAACATACACATTCGACATTCATAATGGTAGTTTTAAAGGTAGAAATATTTGACATTCCATCTCTACGACTGCTATACCAGGTAGCTCCAAGAGAGCTAACCTAGTAAAAATACATGTGTATTGCTCAATAAAATATATCCTGTATGTGCCGCTTAATGGCGCGACAAAGCAATGATGTTGTGACGTTGAACATGTACATGTATATCAATTTTAATTATTGGCGATTTTGCTTGCATTTATAAAGATGCACCGATTGCTACAACGGCCATGCATCCGTTTAATAAACACACATACATGCATAAAACGTTAATACCGCATGGATTGCAAGCTTGATATGCACATTGCCATCAGCTGATATTGCGCTATAAAATATGGCAAGAACATCATTGTATTATTGCTATACAAATGTTCCAGTTTAGCAGAATTGATGTGATATTTATGGTGTTCAGTATATTTTATGATGTGCACATGTACGTCCATTACCATTACTAATGCTAAAGCAAGCAACGAAAAACAGGAAATTCTTACGGAGAAAGTAGTTCTCATGAAAACTTGCCATCTGCTTTGAAACTGTGAATAATGTTTGCGGCTTAATTCGAATTTTCCCACCGTCGAATGATGTTTGCTGGACATACCATCGTTCAGAAAGCCATACAATAATTAATTGGCAATTTGTAAACATGTGGAACAGACAGTAATCCGCTTCATCACGTTTTGCGCATATCTGAGACCCAATGACTTGAAGGACCCCACATACAGGTAATGCAATATTCTACACATCGATATCCATGATGTATAATCATGGTGTGTTAGCACCACTCATTTGAAATATTCCACTGAGATGGTTCAAATAAATGATACCACCATACATTATACTTCTATTTTGAAATAAACAGGATATAACAATAGTTTTCATAAAAATGTATCCTAAATAAACTGCAATTGAATATACAGTAGAACCTCTCCAAACCGGACACCCAAACAGATTTGTATTCTTAATTATGGTGGCTTCAGTTTAGAGTTATCTATTGTCTTAATGTGTGTTCTTGTTCTCAAATCACACTTCATTTCTTGGAGTACTTATTTGTTTTACACCAGTTGCTCGCAATACATAAAACTGTGAAACCACATGGGTTGTTGCTAGATGTCAGATAGCTATAGCTGCTCAACTGACCAATGGTCAGATCATATGATATTATCATATTTGACCGTAGTGGTTCAGTGGGTTTGTCGGTGGCGGTGAATTGGAGGATCTGAATGGGGGTCAATTTCTTCACTTCATTATTCATGCGTAATGGCTGAATCTGACACGACCGTGCATATAGACGAGGCGGAGGAGTACGTCAATTCGGTGATGTCATCACAGGGTGCTACGCTGGTCACGGTTACAACGGAAACGACCGGCAGCCGAAAGCGGCAGCTATCGACAGAAGGCGATAGTATTGAGAACAGTAACAGCCAATCGAAGAAGTCCAAATGAGAACGTCGTGGCGCCGCTGATGGTAACGGTGACGTCACTGTGGACGGCGTGCGTAGAACCGGACATGCGCCAGTACCAACGCCACGTACCGGAAAGGTTATACTGGCTACAGCTGATGTTCATTCGAGTGCCGAAGTGAGTGTACTCTCAATTTTACATAAAATGTCGGCTGATATGGCAATGATGTTTCAATCGCTTACTGAACGCATGGACGCGCTTGAGACGAATTTGGAGCATAAATTGTCATCTAAGATCCCCAACATCACAGATAAGCGAGTGAATGTAGAGATGAAGAACATGCAGAAACGTGTCGATGAACGACTTGATAACATTAGGATAGATCTTAACACCGACATTGAATCGCTTACAACCCGGTTGGATACGATACATGAGTCCATGAGCTCGATGAACCGTCGTAATGAATCGAGTAGAAGTGATGTGCAAATCGTCATACGCAATCTTCCCGAACGCGTAAATGAGAATCCGTCAGTGGCAGTCAAGACTCTGATTCGTGATGGAATGAAGTTATCGGATATGATAATGCCCGCCGCCGAACGTAAACAAACAGACAACCGTGGGAATGCTGGTGTCATTATTGCAACATTCTCTTCCGAAACGGACAAAGATAAGGTAATGAAGGCCAAGTCGCAGCTGAGGCACTCTAATCATTTCAAGCGCGTCTTCATTCACCACGACCAGTCAAGAGAGGAACGATTGATGGCCTCCAACTTGAGGGTTATTGTCGACGCGGTACGCAACAACAGCTCTGACATCTCAGTGATTGGATCCCGGGTCGTCACAGGGGACCGTGTGAATCACGGGGATCGTTGGGATCGAGTGAATCGCGAGGATCGAAGGAGTCGCGGTGATCGTATGGATCGCGAGGATTGAGGCAGTCGTATGGATCACGGGGATCTTGTCGAACGTCAGAACCATATATCGGACCGTCAACAATCATCAACAGGCGGGCAACGATGGAATGCCGCCCAATCGGAAACAATCACCGAGGTATGCGCGGAAATAACGACGGTCTTGGTTCCAACCGCGATAGACACACCAGTCCATCGAACAGATCCACGTCACGTCGCACTAATTCTGCCCGAGGTAGTCAAATTGGACGTAGCCGGAGTTAGGTGCGCATAGGGTTTTTGAATGTGAATGGCTGGTCAAATGATACACTCTCAGATAATCACATTCTCAGGGCATCATGCATTAACATGCTTAATTTGGATATCATAGGTGTAGCAGAGACACATTTATTAAAATCAGACACACTTCAACTAGATAACTACTTTTAGCTCTAACGATTTTACTTCGGTGTCAACTAAAGGGTGTTCAGCAGTTGACTATTGTCTAGTGAGTCACAGTGAGTTGGCACTGTTCTCAGATTTTCGTGTATCCAGAATTACCGAACTTGTATCAGATTATGTAGGGGTAGAGGTCCTCGCTTCATCATCGATCCCAGACCATTCTATTTTGTCATGGACACTGACTCTTGATCATAACATACAGTCTTCACAATTGACGACATCCGGTACAGATGATGCAGCTTACGATAGGTTTGACGTATCCACTGTACCGGAAACGTTTTTATACGAGAAATTACGGGATGTCAATACTGTTATAAACGGACTTGAATCGAGTTTAAGAGTACAGTCAGACCTTGATAAAGCCAATAGTGAATTTTGTGATATTGTGAAATCTGAAATGTATGAACGTTTGCCATTTAAACACGTACGACCCCTTTTGGGATGCTGTAATAAACGGAGGCGAATTGGTAAACCCTGGTGGAGTGAGGACCTCACAGTTGCATGGAATAATGTTTGTTGTAAGGAAACATCATGGTTGAAATGCTCTGATAAGAACAGGAAAGTTACACTGAAACTACAGTATGTTTCGGATCGAAAACTATTTGACCGATTGGTACAGCGAGCGAAACGAATATATTGGTACAAGTGTCAATCGGAGCTGTTAGCAGCAGTCGATACAGACCCAAACGAGTTTTGGAAAAATATTGGCAATGCTGCTATTGCTCAAGATAAGGTAAAGTGTATCCCTATGGAAGTGGTGCTTGACGATGGTTCTGTTTCAAATGACCTACATATTATTTTAGATAAATGGAAAAATGATTTTAGTTCTCTCCTGAATGTAACTGTTGATGATCATATAAGCGTAGAACCACATACATGTACACTACAACCAGATAGTCAAATAAGCACAGCTTTATCTAACGACATTTCTTTGTTAGAGGTACGTCAAGCTATATTCCGAGCTAAAACAGGTAAAGCATGTGGACCGGATGGAATACCATCAGATGTAATACGTAATGACACAGCAATATCATTTCTGCATATTTTATTTAATATATGTCTACGGTCTGGAAAGGTCCCTTCCGATTGGGGGAAAGGTATCATTAATCCTATACCGAAGTCAGGCACCACGGATCATAGAGACCCACTTTCATATAGAGGCATTACTCTATCCTCTACATTGTATAAATTGTATGCTTCGATTTTAAACGAGCGGTTGACTAACTGGGCTGACGCAAATGAGAAGTTAACGGAATACCAAAATGGGTTTAGGAAAAAGCGCAGTACGATTGATCATTTGTCTACACTTACAACAATCATTGAAACACGAAAAAAGAAACGTCTGTCTACGTTCTGCGCTTTCATTGACTTCAGAAAAGCATATGACTGTATAGATAGGAACATTTTATGGAAAAAGTTGATCAATATTGGTTTAACTGGCAAGATTGTTAATGCAGTCAAATCTCTATATTCATGTGTATCAGCCTGTGTACGGGTTAATGGGTTTGTCAGTGACCGGTTTAGTGTAACTTCCGGTTTGCGTCAGGGTTGTTCGTTATCACCACTCCTGTTCAACATGTTTATCAATGACTTGGCAATACGGATTAATGCCCTTGGAAAAGGTATACATATCGGTAATGAAAGAATATCTGTGTTATTATATGCTGATGACGTTGTGATTATTGCAGATAGTGAAGTTGATCTACAATACATGTTGTACGAGTTAAATGGTTGGTGTAGCACGAACAATATGAACATAAATCATGGCAAAAGTAATGTCGTTCATTTTAGACATAATGCTATACCCAGAACGCGGACAGTATTTAAATGCGGAGATCACACTGTTGATGTTATTGACAAGTACAAATGATCTTGGCTTGATCTTGAATGAATTTCTCGATTACAATATCACCGCTAAAATGGTAGCACAGAGCGCTAGCAGGTCTTTGGGTCTTCTGATTGCAAAGTTTAAGAGAATGGGTGGAATGCCATACATAGTTTATTTGAAATTATATGACTCTCTTGTATGGTCTGTTATATCTTATGGAGCTGCAATTTGGGGTACTAAACCATACTCATGCATCGATGCTGTACAGAACCGTGCAATGAGATTCTTTCTAGGGACAGGTAAATATACCCCATCGGCGGGAGTGGCAGGTGACATGGGATGGGAACCACCTATCATAAAGCAATGGAAATGTATTGCACTTCACTGGTACCGGCTAACCCATATTGTCTTTTCTGGAATTGCGTACAAGGTATTTGCATGGGGTTCGGTACAAGGCAACACAAGGTGCAAAACTGGTGCTACACTGTTCAATGTAAGTGGGCTTATCTTGGTTTGGCTCCTGATACTGTACGTACCCTTTCTAGAAATGTATTAGTCAACGAAATTGTTAAGCGACTAATGGAAAGTTATACAGGCACCGAATGGTATTCCACTGTCAATAGAATGACTAGTTTACGGGGATATGGGGGTAACAAACTTAGGCGTTATAAACTGTTTAAGCAGACATGGGGGTGGAAACATACTGTAAACTTGTGTTGCCTCGAACACACAGATCTGCTTTCGCTAAGTTTAGATGCGGCGTAGCCCCATTACGGTTGGAAACTGGTCGTTATGAACAACTGTCTATTGGCGATAGGGTTTGCCCTTTTTGTATGACTCAAGTAGAAGATGAGTACCACGTACTGTTTAGCTGCCCTATATACAGCGACATACATATTGATCTATACGAAAAAAGCATGTTCTATTCAACCACTGTTCGCTGAAATGACTGATGATTCTAAATTTGTTTTTCTTCTCTCGAACTGCAATATAATACGATTTTGTGCCAAAGCCCTTTGCTATATTTTAAATCGAAGATCTGCACTGTTGTAAAAATAATACAATTATAGTATCATGTGTGAATTAGTTTACGTGTAAATAATGCAACTATTTCTTATTACAACAGTCGATGAGACGTAAATAAACAATTGAACATTGAACCTATGATATAAAAGCCACTTTGTAATCAGATTATATACATCATGATTTGATCATTGGGATAATTAAACAGTTATAAAATTGCAATCTTTCAGATCTCCAGAGAGAATCACGTTAGCCCTTTATTAACGAGCATAAAGGCACTGGGTCTCAGATGTGCATATACAGGGATACAACAGAATAGGAAAATAGTTGTAATGTCTGTCTGTTTACGTTTTGAAAGTTTTGTAAGAGTTTCTGAAATCACCTATAATTTCTGTTTGCCTACAGCTAATATCTTCATATTGCACACATGCATTATTTAGTAACGAAACACCATTTCGCATGGCCACATCACATTTATTGTCATTCAGACTCTTGATATATATGCTTAACAGGTGCCATAATACATAAGACCAACTAATACATGCATGTATGATGTACATGCATCTTGATATGATATAATATGAGTAAACAACACATTCATTGGTAAAAGACAAGGTATAGATTTCTTTCACTGTTTTATACAAATGAACATCCATATTGTCACATACTACATTCTTAAATTATATTTACAATCGTGTCATCCTTAGAGGTCCGACAACAAATACATACATGTATTATGACAATAATGTTCATTCATTTTTAGATAGTCTTATGACCACAAGAGTATAATGTAATTATAAGCACTCACTGATTTGCCCGTTATTTAACCGTCATTACCAGCTGGGACAGTTTATACATATACATTTCAAACTGACTGTTTACTTTTCTTCTGCAGTTGTTTATTATGTTATCACATTAATATTGCATGCTATGCAGGTTTAATTAATGCTTATTTCTGTATTATTTAATCTATAGACTATAACATTATCTAGCGGCCGTTTTCAAATCGCTGTTCAGTTTATTACAACACGCGCCATGGCATCTAAACTAATAGAAACGTTTAATATGACTGATCACTAGCAGCAGACGCCGTTCAGCGGAAGTTGCTGGTTATATACTATAATTTCTACTATGCTATTGCACAAAACATTTTAACATTTGAATTGCGCCGCTGCCTGTTTACTATGGATACGGACATGAATACACGTATATAATGTGCACCGAGGTCAATGTCACGGGGGACTCGTGTTCTAATAAGAAACTGAATATATTATAGTTTTTCGTAGATATTCAGTTCTCATTTGGGGTTTTCTCCATACTCTACAGGTTAAATAGGGTTTCGAATCCGTTGCTTGGCTTATTACCACGACTATACACTATTGTGATCTTGTACACTGTATGCGGCTAAATATTTCTGATAATAAACATTTCTGTTTATAAATGATAAACGATGACTGATCATTTTTTTGTTTTAAACTGTACAAGTGTAGCATTAGAATGGGTACACTTTGGAACATTCAGCCTTCCGCCTTCAATACAGCGGTAAACCCTATCAATTGCCGTAGCTAATGTCTCTTCCGGAATAGATTATCGGTGTATCAAGTATCCGATTGTGAAATTAGCACCGCGCCACTTGCCCGCTGCTTGCAAACTGACCATACGGTTTTCAGCTGTGCTCAGTGATTATTTGTTTCAAATGGACAAATGGCTAACGTTTCACTTTCATCTGCAATAATACACTATGTGCCCCAAATTCGTGTAATGCGCCAATACCTGCAGTACAGGGGAACCTCCATAAACCGGATACATATGCAGTGATTTGTTTACCAGCGCATCGCGCGGCAAGTACACACAATATTTGACACACCAAAATTCGGAAATATTATTATTATTAATTTATTTCCATAGGACGACATACCATTTTATCAGAAGGTACCTCAACCTTTAAAAGTGTCAGATAAAAGTCTACCTATGTATTGAATTACCAGTATGTTCGGCTTAGATAGACTTAATTATAAGATACGCAGCCTGATCAGGGTCTACACTGGTCACAAACGTACATTGTAAATACAAAATCGATAACAGTAACATGATGGCAGTAAACATTTCATTAAAACGAGAGTAGAAATCAAAAAGTTACAAAACATATGTAGCTTCTGCGAACAAACAACAAACCTATAATAACAAAAAAGACGTACGCAATAATAGTTAGGCACTGCATAGGTCTCAGATTTCACAGAAAGCAACTCTAGTTATTTATCAATATTATAAACACGTTTTTCAATCGATGGTTACTAATTTACTTTAGTTAATGTAATTACACTAGCGTCTATAATGGAACCTTCTTTCTAAATGGTGTATAATTAATGTGATCATTTCATAACAAAATATAGACATTTTACAATTTTTCCTTACTGGTAGGCCTACACGTACACCACCGCCTGTGCTAATCCGGCCAATATTTGTAAATTCAATTTCTTTTTATTTCAAAATACCTGATAGTGTACTTGAAATCAAATAGCTTTATGAATGTAAAGGCCGAGGCTGAAAATACTCAATAAATGCAGGGTGGTTAAAAATATGTCCCCACATTAAATAGAGATAACTAGTGTTCTAAGCAAGATAATCATTCAAACTAAAGTTTATTACAAAGTAATATATTGTAGCATTTTACTCATTATATATTCTTACTAATTACGTCACTACTTGCATGGTATGACGTCACACTATTCAATGTATGATATTACAGATATTTCAAAGAATTCATGGGAATTGGTCGGAAACGATTACGAATGTTGAAACGCGATCGATAGCATCGGAAAATGATAATGCAATGTTACGGCTGACTGTTTAAACCATTAACCTTATACAATGGTAATATTATGGCCTTGGTCGTTAGAACAGGCATATGTATGTACCAATTTTTTGATGATTTTTGGAAATATTAAAAAGTCCCTATTTACTTCCTATGTCAATCATCATTATCATGACTCGGTTCTGGAAGAATGAGTCATGTTTTCATTGACTAGTAACTCGGGAGAGAATATATGTGTCTGTGCTCGGTTAGCTCAGTAGGTAGAGCAACCGCCTTGTAAGCGGGAGGTTCCTGATTCTCTTCCTGTTACATAGTTGATTCCAAGTAATGAATTCTGGAAATGATGGTGAAAATGTACTCCAATGACGCCACCATAATTTGAAACCTGAATCCAGTTCTGAGGATATAAATTATTTTTGCACTCAATTTACTAGTCTTGAGCTTGTCCTTAATATACTCCATCCACGTTGCTTGAAAAAAGTTTATCGAGACACACCCTAGCAACCATCACATTTAAAAGGCAATCCATGGTGATAGTGACCTCATTTACTATATAAGTGTTGTATCTAAAGTGTATTATTATACCCCCATATTTCAAATAATTCAATGCATATTTTACATTTACAAATGTAGTATTGATTTTCTATAATACAAATTCACTTACTTGAGCTCACCTAAGTCAATTTTCAACTTTCTTACAGTATTTTCACCGCTAAATTTGAAAATAATGCTTATTTTCACATGGCTGTGAGTATTTTATACTCCCACTTTTGATAATCAATGCGTATTCTGCTAAAATAAGTGTGTACAATATTACGCCTTATCTGGAGCTCTGATATAAGTTTATATATCGGTAACCAATTTCGATATTAACCGATTATCGGTTATATGATTTCAACCGAAGATAGATTATGAAATCTCAACCGATTCCCATCATTACGGCATTTATATACTAACGATTTACAGGGTCTATTCTTCTCTCCGGATCTAGCCATAAACTTGTACGTGTCACATCGTGTCATCCCAGCTTTAGTACAACATTCTTAATATTTCATGCATGCATTCCTCTAAGGGTCTACTATCATGTTGTGACAAATCCACGAATGTCCAACCCCCGCTGATTGCGATGTCAAGGGCACATACTTAGTCCATTTACAAAACTTAACATCGGAGAAATCGGTTATAACTTTTATTTCCTTAATCAAAAATTCGTAATATTTCACACATGCATTTCTCTAAGAATCTACTAATATGCTGTGACAAATCCACGACCATCCGATCCCCGCTGATGTCAAGGTCACATACTTAATCTCTTCACAAAACTTAACATCTGAGAAATCGGTTATATAAGTTATATTTCCTATATCAAAATTTTTCATATTCAACGCATGAATTCTTTTAACGGTCTACTATCATGATGTGCCAAATCCACGACCGTCCAACCCCCGCTGATCCCAAGGTGAAGGTCACATACATGTACTTGGTGCGTTCCACAATAAACCATAACTATACTTTTTGCAATAAAAACAACAATACATTAACACTGTGGCAGCTGATAGCGATCAAATATATGACCACTACCTTTTATATGTCAGGCCCACAGCTTTGAAAACAATCTACATATTTAGTGACACCTGGGCCCACGCGGGGGTATTTCGTAAACCTTGCTTACTGACAAATCTAGTTTCTGTTTCCTTTCAAACATATTCTTGATTTTCGTTAAACTAAAGTACCACCAGGCGCTTCGTTGTTTTCTGACAACTTTTGATGTTTATACAACGAGATACGCAGAATAATCAGAAAAATGAATTTGCAAGCATTAAGTGGTGACGTTATACATCACCCAATTTACGTCACTTACTGATATCTGAACATTGTGACATTTAACCTGTACATACTTTGAACTTCTTGAATGTTCTGGGAATTTGAACTGAATACGGGCATGGTATTGGTAATGACATTTAAATTTGTGTTAAAAGCCTTAGATGCGCAGAATTAGCGGACAACATTTTTGTCGCGCCCACTTGCGGAAAGCGCGATATACTTGGCACATTGGTTTCCGTACCCTGGTTAATGTTTTTAGTTAAAGTTGTTCAGTATACATGTACTATTAAATCCTCGGCGGGCGCGACATGCAGGCCGCAGCCATCTAATATACCATTTAGTCAAGAATATATATACCATAAATATTATATACCATATATATTATATACACCATATATTCACCGCCGGCTGCGTTAATCTTGCCCAGACACCAACGTTTCTGAACATCTATTGGCAATATCAACTTGCAATCAAGCAGTTTGATTTGCGGTGCCTGAGCTGTAGGACAGCTCAGGCTCAGCCAATCAAGCTGATTGCTTTCAAGAACAATATTCAATCAATTTGTAAAAATGAAATTCACAAATATTGGCACAGGCGGTGATGCACAAAATTTAATGTACCTTCAACATTTTAACTATATTCCTTTTCTAGGATGTCTTGGTTAAAAAAACAACGAACTGAAAAGAAACAAAGAGTTTACGATGACCAACAGCTTGGTAATCCAGAGACAAGTTATGAATCTACAACGGCAGCAGCAGCAACAGATGAACGTACGGAGCCCCGCAGGGGACATGGCCGTTTTTTTTTAGCTCACCTGAGCGAAGCTCATGTGAGCTATTGTTACCGCAATGTGTCCGTCCGTCCGTCGTCCGTCGTCCGTCGTCCGTCCGTCCGTCCGTCGTCCGTCCGTGAACATTTTCAAACGTCTTCTCCTCGGTATCCATTGGGCATATCGTCACGAAACTTCATGGTCATGGTCCTTAGGTAGGGGTATTACAAAATTGTTTAAATGACGTCATTACGTAATCCAAGATGGCCGCCGTCTAAAAATAGCACAAATTATTCAAAAATATTCTTCTCAAGAACCGCCAACCAGATTTCGACGAAACTTGGTAGGAAGATATACAATGCTCTTTCAAAGTTGTTAAAATCATGACCTCGGGGTCAAAAATGGGCGTGGCCCGTGGGGTCAAATTGGGGTCAAATTTTATTTTTGACCGAATATGGTCATTTCATATATCAAATCGAAGGTATCAACGAGTCGATCACTCTGGTGCATTTTTTTGTCGAAATCGGATGGTTATGTCATCCACGATGGCCGCCGAAAGGTCAAAAGGTCGTTCTTTTATTAGAAATTTCAAAATTCTTCTTCACATGAACCGCTTGGCCCATGGTAGCCAAACTTAAAAGTTATGGTCCATGGGTGAAGCCTGTTTCAGATCTGTTAAATGCAGGTCACCGCTAATCCAAGATGGCCGCCGTCTAAAAATAGCATAAATTCTTCAAAAATCTTCTTCTCATGAACCGCCGACTGGATTTCGACAAAACTTGGGAGGAACTATCGATGTGCAATGCTCTTTCAAAGTTGTTAAAATGGTGACCCCGGGGTCAAAAATGGGCGTGGCCTGTGGGGTCAAACTGGGGTTAAATTTATTTTTGACCGAATATGGTCATGTCTGTATCAAATCGTAGGTACCAATGAGGCGATCTCTCTGGTGCATTTTTTGTCGAAATTGGATAGTCATGTAATCCAAGATGGCCGCCGAAATGTCAAAAATTCGTTCTTTTATTAGAAATATCAAATTTTGTCTTCACATGAAACGCTAGGCCCATGGTGGCTAAACCTATACGTTATGGTCCATGGGTGAAGCCTTTTCAGATTTGTTAAAATGCAGGTCATCGCTAATCCAAGATGGCCGCCGTCTAAAAATAGCATACATCATTCAAAAATCTTTTTCTCATGAACCGCCGACTGGATTTCGACGAAACTTGGTAGGAATGATCAATGTACAATGCTCTTTCAAAGTTGTTAAAATGGTGACCCAGGGGTCAAAAATGGGCGTGGTCCGTGGGGTCAAATTGGGGTCAAATTTATTTTTGACCGAATACGGTCATGTCTATATAAAATCGTAGGTATCAAAGAGGCGATCACTCTGGTACATTTTTTGTCGAAATTGGATGGTCATGTCATCCAAGATGGCCGCCGAAATGTCAAAAGGTCGTTTTTTTATTAGAGATTTCAAAATTCTTCTTCACACGAACCGCTTGGCCCATGGTGGCCAAACTTCACAGTTATGGTCCATGGGTGAAGCATTTTCAGTTGTTAAAGTGGTGACACCGGAGTCAAAATGGGCGTGGCCCGTGGGGTCAAATTGAGGTCAAATTTTTGTTTGGACCAAATATGCTCATGTAATATATCAAATCGATGAGGCGATTGCCCTGGTGCAATATTTGTCGGAATCGGATGATTATGTCATCCTAGATGGCAGACGAAAGGTCAAATGGTCATCCTTTTATGAGACATTTTAAACATCGTCGTCTCATGAACCGATTGGCCAATTGTCAGCAAACTCTACCTGTATGTTTCTTAGGTGAAGCCTTTCCAAAGTTGTTGAAATTAAGTTGGTCTGAAATCCAACATGGCCGCCGTCTAAAAAGTGGCACAAATTCTTAAACAATATTTTTCTCATAAACCGCCTGCAGGATTTCGACGAAACTTGGTAAGAATGATCGATGTACAATGCTCGTTCGAAGTTGTTAAAATGGTGACCCCGAGGTCAAAATTGGGCTTGGCCCGTAGGGTCAACTTGGGGTCAAATTTGTGTTCATGGAATCAGGTGAGCGAATTAGGGCCATCATGGCCCTCTTGTTTATTAATTCGTCCCAACGAAATAACAATTCGTTCCCTCAATTTAACAATTCGTTCCCCCGAGTTAACAATTCGTTCCCACAATATAACATTTCGTTCCCTCAATTTAACAATTTGTTCCCTCGAATTAACAATTTGTTCCTACGAAATGACAATTCGTTCCCTCAATTTAAAAATTCGTTTCCTCGAATTGACAATTCGTTCCCACGATATAACATTTCCACTGGAACGAATTGTTAAATTGGAGGAACGAATTGTTAATTCCTGGGAACGAATTGTTAAATTGAGGGAACAAATTGTTATTTCGTATAAACGAATTAATAAAAAAAAAATTTAGACACGTGGCGTTGTCAAATAAATAATGAAAAGACACCAAGCTGTGCTAAAACAATAATACACTATCCAAGGAACAAATACATGTATTAAACATGAATGGGAAAAAATAAATTCCTGTTGCGCCTTGGATTATATATTATTGTTTTAGCACATCTTGGTGTTTCCATTAATGTTTATACCCACGGCATACAAAATATTTCGAGGGTATATAGTTTTCATACGCCCGTTTGAAAAAACGGGACGTGTTATGTATTCATCTTGTCCAGGCGGGCGGCAGGCGGCGGGCGGGCGGACACAGCTTGTCCACGCAATAACTAGTGGTCTACTTGACGGATTGTAACCAAATTCGGCATACAAGTTTAACTCGGCAAGACGAAGATTTGAATTGATTTTGTAAAATTTCTGATAACTTATCTACCCTTGGCGGCCATTTCTAAATTTTCGCACTCTGTATCCTTGTCCACACAATAACTCAAGTTCTACTTAACCGATCGTAACCATATTCGGCATACATGCTTATCAAGGCAAGATGAAGACGCATATTGGTTTTAAGTGACTTATCTCTCTTTGTTGACTGGCCTTGCCTCGACGGGCGTATATTGTGACCTTCGGAACTCCGTTTTTCAGTCCATAATATTTGCATTAAAGTTTTTGTTGTTCAGTCAAGGCGGCGGCCGAGGGTAATCGTGAGCCTCTGCTTACTTGCTCTAGTTTGTTATGCCCCCGCCAATGCCCCCACCAATGTATTGGGGGAGGATTATGTTTTACCCCTGTGCGTCCGTTTGTGCGCCCGTAAGGCAAATGCAATTAAGTTTTCAATAACTCTTTAACTCCTTCACCAATGTCAATAATATTTGCCCGCTATGCTTGTTTAGGGATGCTGCTTTGTTTCGCATACGGCCCACGCCAGAACACCCAAGGTCAAGGTCACTGGGGGCTTATGTTCACCTTATTTGTAAGGCAAATGCGTTCAAGATTTTAATATTTTCTCAATAACTCCTTAACTCCTTCACCAATTTCAATAATATTTGCCCACAATGTCTGTCAAGGGATTAGCTTCGTAATAACAATTTCATTTTACTATCAAGGCTGCAGGTGGAGGCATCCGCGTTCTATGAACACATTTTCTAGTTTGTGTCTCGCCCGCGAAAGCCGAAAGACATAGGTTTTTGCTTTTCCGGAGTCGTCGTCGTCGGCGGCGGCGTCATCATTCAATGTTAAGTTTTCGTAACCCTAACCCTAACCCTTCAACACCTTATCAGCTACAGTCATCAAACTTTATACATACCTTAACTATGATATGTAGATGAATACATGAGTATTCTCGGGGCCCCAGGGTCAAGGCCAAGGCCCCAGGGTCAAGGTCAAGGCGGAACAAGGCGAGACATTTGATTCCGCGGTATTCTTGTATTTAAATTAATTAACTTTTTGGAAAAGTCACACTCTGTTCACCTTTATTATTAGCTACAGATGACAGTGAAGGAGCAACTGCACTTCGTGAGACCGAAGCCCTGAAATCAGGACCTATACATATGGTATGTCGCCATGATGAAAAAGGCATAGTGAACGTTATTTATACGAGACATAATCATCACATTCACGTGAAAGAAGACATTCATACAGGAAAAGCTACACGCCAATACGCACCTTATCTGGAACGCTGAGTATATATACTGTATTTGGACACCATTTATTTGGGGAAACATATAAAAATGTATATGGTTTCCAAACAACAGTGAGCGTGCCATTATTTAGGGTTAGTATGGCAGTAGTGGTCTAATCACAATGTCTTTGGATATAATTTGTTTTGGGAAACCCATATTAACAGGTGTTTCCCAAAGCAAATTTTGTCCAAATAGTTAGGGTTAGTACGATAAGTTTTTGCGACTATGGTGCTTTGTTTCACATAGACCTCGCGTCTGAACACCCAAGGTCAATGTCACTGAGGACTTATGTTCATAGTACATGTATGATCAAGGCTACAACGACGGGTTTAGCTGAGTAATAATCAGCCATTTTTACACTAGTGCATATATATATGATTTTATTAGACCGTTTTAAAAAAAACGGTACTTATTATGTATTACCGCGGGGAGGGCGGGCGGCGAACAGAAAAAACTGCATAGTTTGTGTACACAACTCCTCCGAAACCGTTCATCCAATCGAGCTGAACCTATACACACGTATTCTACACATATTGAAGATGTGCACATTGGTATTTTTATGCCGAACAAATATTTTTTAACAAAAATATCACCTTTCAAACTTGACCATTTTTCTACATTTTTGTATTCAAATCTATATAGGGTACAGAGTTTGTGTGCACAATTCCTTTGCAACCGTTCAGTCGATCGATCTGAGACTATACACACATCTTCTATACATATTGAAGATGTGCACGTTGGTATTTTTATGCCGGAACATTATTTTTCTTTTAAAAATATCACATTTTTAACTTAGCCATTTTTCTACATTTCTGTATTCCATTCTATATAGTGTACATAGTTTGTGTACACAATTCCTTTGAAACCGTTCAGGCAATCGATCTAAAACAATACACACATCTTCTACACATATTGAGGGATGGGCTGTGGCTCAGGTGTAGAATACAGGACTTTAATACTGAAGGTTATGAGTTCGAAACCAACCCTAGGGCATGAAACATACTTTCATAGTATTTCCATCCCACTGGTCTGTCGGAGGAGACTTTAAACTGTGGACATTAGCTGTTGCTGGGACGTTAAACCCCATTCATGTCATGTCATGTCTATGCATACTGAAGATGTGCACCTTGGTATTTTTATGCCAAACAAATTTTTTTTAACAAAAATATCACCTTTTTAACATAGCCATTTGTCTCCATTCCATTCTATATGGGGTACAGAGTTTGTGTACACAACTCCTTTGAAACCGTTCAGTCAATCGATCTGAAAGTATACACACATCTTCCACACATATTGAAGATATGCACCTTGGTGTTTTTATGCTAAAAACATATTTTTTTAACAAAGCTATCATCTTTTTAACTTAACATTTTTGTATACAATTCTATATAGGGTACAGAGCTTGTGTACACATAACCTCTGAAGCCATTCAGTCATTCGATTTGAAACTATACACACACCTTCTACATATATTGAAGATGTGCACCTTAGTATTTTTATGCCGAAAAAATCCTTTTTAATTTAGCCATTTTTTCTACATTTTTGTATCCAATTCTATATAATTGCTACTTTACACATCTCTACCTCAATTAGTATACCTGTTTATCACACTAAAAGGAAGAAATAATGCTATATAAGGTGATCTTTAGGTCATATTGTACATAGTGGGGTGTTTTTTTGTTGTGGGTTGCACCCCACAATGACATCTTTCTAAATGAGTGTAAACTGTTATTCTGGGGTGCAGGTGATTTTTGGCGACCGCACCCCATAAAGACTATGGACGCGACGGACACTTTTATTGTCTATGACTTGGACACGTTGTAGTACTGAACGTGTGCAACCCACAGTGCAATTTTGCACCCCACAGTGCAAGTTTGCACCTCTGCGACCCACATGCCGAAGATCATGGTCAAATGACTTTATTTGCGTTAAAGTTTTTACATACCTTATATCTCCACAACTATTAATTCAAACTTCAAATAAATACACTCTGAGACCATCAAATGCCGGGCCGCGGCCATCTGGTAATGAACTAATGCACAACTAATGCACAAGTGATTTTGTCTTTCTGCTAAACAAACGAGTGAGTGCAGCAAAACTTTTATTTAGCTGAAGCATCCAATTACGAGCACATTACTTCACGATGATCGGCTCACCTGGTTAAAACACATTTTTATACCCCCGGCATACGAAGTATGTTGAGCGGTATATATTTTTCGTAATTCCGTCCGTCCGTTTGTCCGTTCGTCCTTCCGTCCGTCTGCGTTAAAGTGTTTGGGTACCCATTATTTCTTGTAACGGTAAGTCGGATTGACCTCAAACTACATATATTTCCTTATCGTCATCCATATTTTCGTTCCATACCACACGCATGCGGCCTTGATGTTCAAGGTCAAGGTAAAGTTACTTAGAAATTTACATCCGTAAAATTTGCGTTAATGTTTTCGGGTACCCATTATCTCTGCAATAAGTCGGATGGACTTCAAACTTCATATACTTCCTTATCATCATCCATGTTTTCATTCCATACCACACCCATGCGGTCCAAGGTCAAATTACTTACAAATTTGAATCCGTGAGATTTGCATTAAAGTTTTCGGGTACCCATTGTATCTATAACGGTAAGTCGGATTGACTTCAAAATTCATATACTTCCTTATCATCATCCATATTTTCATTCCATACAGGAGCAATGCGGCCTTCATGTCCAAGGTCAAGGTCAAATTACTTAGAAGTTTGCATCCGTAAGATTTGCGTTAAAGTTTTCTGCTACCCATTATCTCTGCAACGGTAAATCGGATTGACTTCAAACTCATTATACTTACTTATCATCATCCATATTTTCATACCATACCACACCCATGAGGCCTTCATGTCCAAGCTCAAGGTCAAATTAATTAGAAATATTTGCGTTTAAGTTTTTATTTTTAGGTCCCGGCGGCAGCCGTTGGTATACGTGAGCCCTTGCTCACTTTCTCTAGTCTTTCATTTTCACGTTGTTTTCTCAAATCAAAGAATCAAGTGTAAAAAATATGGGTGGTAATGATACAACTAACAAGCCAACCAATCATTTAGTCTTATCACCCAATCAAACAACCAGCCAAACCATTCAATCAACCAACCACTCAACTGACCAACCAACCCACCAAACCAATTAACTAACCCAACGTACCAACCAAACCAATCAACCAACCAATCAACTGACCAACCAATCCACCAAACCAATCAACTAACCCAACGTACCAACAAAACCAATCAACCAACCATTCAACTGACCAACCAACCCACCAAACCAATCAACTAACCCAACAAACCAAACAAATCAATCAACCACTCAACTGACCAACCAACCCACCAAACCAATCAACTATCCCAACCTACCAACCTATCAACCAACCACACAAATGACCGACCAATCCACCAATTCAATCAACTAACCCATCATATCAACCAAATCAATCAACTAACCAATAAAACGAACGGCCGACCCACCAACCAATCAGTCAACATATCAATTTTACTACAAACCCTCCATACAATCAACCAATCAATCAATCAGGAGGATGAACCATTTGACAGACAACGCATTGAACAAGTTCTGCAAGATCCTCCTCAGGCGATGCGAAGCTCGGACAAGAATCCCCAACAATCGGCCGATCTTGATATTCCCGCTCTATCAGGTACCAATTCCAACTTCAAATGATTTACACGATTCTGAGCATTTTCATTGGTTGCAAACGGCCACAAACGGGGATATGGCTAGAGTTTATACGTGAATAAACCCCATCGAAATTTCAAATGCGAAAAACATGAAATACAACTCCCGGGTCAGCATCGGCATTAAAATCCCTCCCCCCCCCCACTAATTATTTATCAGGTAACGAGCTTCGTATTGGCCGAATACATACTGATCGATAACATATTGCTGTATCAGGCATTCACCAGATACTAATTACCGGGGTACAACGAATTGAAAACTAACGTTTCGATCGGCGTCATATGACGTTACCGAATAACGCAAGTGGAATGACGTCATGGAGACAAGTCCACGTTCTTTTCAACGAAAACAATGTCATAATTGCTCATTCTGTAGCCAAAAACGTTACCTGACTAATAGAATAATCATGCTAGTGTCTTTTTATATCAAGTTTATCAGGTTCCACTCGGAAATGTTAGGAATTCCTCGGCAAGCCTCGGAATTCCTACGCTTTTCGTAGCCTCTCTGGTTATCTTTCCTTAACTTGATCTGGAACTCTACACCGGATATTCAATACCAAATATAAGTGGATTGGCAAGTTGCTATGTTGCCATAGTGTAATAGTTTTTAGCACACCGCTCGTATACATTTAAATCTTGGAAGATTTAACTTTAATATGTCATACCTAATTTACACATCCGTTTTACGTTTTTAGCTCGCCTTTACGAAGTGCAGAAGGGCATACACCCGGCGTCTCGTCAGCGTCGGCGTCCACAAACTTAACGTTGGGATAAATGTATTATAACTTATGTTTCCTTTCATGGAACACCTTGTTATTTCATACATGCATTCCTCAGATGACCCTCTATCATGCTGTAGCAAATCCATGACCCACCGCACATCCCTTATCCCAAGGTCAAGGTCACAAGCTTAGCACATTCATACACTTAACGTTGAGGTAAATGTCTTATACCATGTGTTTCCTTTCATGGAACACCTTGATATTTCATACATGCATTACTCAGATGACCCTCTATCATGCTGTAGCAAATTCACGACCCACAACCCAACCCTTACCCCAAGGTCAAGGTCACAAACTTAGCATGTTCATAAACTTAACTTTGGGGTAATGTTGTGTAACTTCTGTTTATTTACAGAGAACGCCTTCATATTTCATACATGCATTCATCTGCAGATACTCTATCGTGCTATAGCAAATCCATGACCCACCGCCCACCCCTTACCCTAAGGTCAAGGTCACAAACTTTGCACATTCATAAACTTAACTTTGGGGTAAATGTCTTATAACATCTGCTTCCTTTCATGGAACGCCTTGATATTTCATACATGTATTCCTCCGATTACACTTTATCTTGATGTAGCAAATCCACAGCCCACCACCCAACCCTTACTCAATGGTCATGGTCACAAACTTAGCATGTTCATAAACTCAACGTTGTGGTAAACAGTGTGTAACTTCTGTTTCTTTACAGGGAACGCTTTGATATTTCATACATGCATTCATCTGATGATCCTCTATTGTGCTACAGCAAATCAATGACCAGGCCCCACCACTTTCCCCAAGATCAACATCATAAACCTAACGTTGGGGTAAATGTCTTTTTATAACTGCTGTTTCTTTACAGGGAATGCCTTGATATTTCATACATGCATTCATCTGATGATACTCTATCGTGCTATAACAAATCCATCACCCACCCCATCCCTTTCCCCAAGGTCACGGTCACAAATTTAGCACATTCATAAACTTAAGGTTGGGGTAAATGTCTTATTACATCTGTTTCGTTTCATGGAACGCCTTGATATTTCAAACATGCATTTATCTGATGATACTCTATCGTGCGATAGCAAATCCATGACTGACGGCCCACCTCTTACCCCAGGGTCAAGGTCTCAAACTTAGCACATCCATAAACTTAACGTTGGGGTAAATGTCTGATAACATATGTTTCCTTTGATGGAATGCCTTGATATTTCATACATGCATTCCTCAGATGACCCTCTAGCATGCTGTAGCAAATCCACAGCCCAACACCCTACCCATACCCCAAGGTCAATGTCACAATCTTAGCATGTTCATAAACTTTAGGTTGGGGTAAATGTTGTGTACGGTAACTTCTGTTTCCTTCGCTAGGACGCTTTGATATTTCATACATGCATCCATCTGATGATCCTCTATTGTGCGACAGCAAATCCATGACCCAGCCCCCCATAAACACCCCACCCCTTTCCCCAAGATCAACATCATAAACTTTACGTTGGAGTAAATGTCTTTTCATAACTTCGAGCTTCGTTGTTTTCTGACAACTCTTGTTTATCCCGCCATGGTCTTATATTAGGATCAATACAGTATGCAAGTTTCTGAACTCTGTTTTGAAGAACTACGAAAGAAAATGTCGACAACCTGGCTTAGAATTTGCTTCCGAATCATGGTAATGATTTAACTAAGAAAACAAAAGCTAAATTTTGAAAATCGGTCCACTATTTCTGAAAAATGAAACATTTCCCCATGTTAAATCCCCATAGACATCTTCACTGGGACCACATTTCACGAAATAAAAAAAAAGAAGGCTCATGGAGACAAAGCCGTGGACAGCTGTCGTGAGACAGACAGTAGTTTGACAAATGACGAGATCACACAATTAAGACGTAAGCCTGAAATTTGTGGACACCGTAAAGTTCTGCTATTAATCCTTAGAGCGCGGGAAACGAAAAGAATCATCTGCTGTTGTTTAATATTTTGTATTTATTCACAATAAAACATGGTTTGGAAGCACTTTAGAATCATATCCATTGGAAATGATTCTAAAGCGTTGTCAAAACATATTTGTATAAGAAAAATGGAATATTAAAAATAAACAGCAGACGACACAAATGAATTCAGCATCATAAGGGTCAAGACCGCTTGTGGATGTGAAGAAATGTTGTCTTATTAGTGAGTCGGTTTTATTAACGGATCTGAGTAGAGACCAAATCCGTAAGTCTTTGCATGCTGGGAAACTTGTGGGCTATGCGCTACATAGTAAATTGTCAAGGGAGTAGGAGATGCACAGATATAAGCCAACTGCCAAGTCATTTCTCAAGGCGAAAGAAAAATTAAAGCCACTCTCGGAGGCTAGTGACATGCCAGTAAGTATATACAGAGCTCCAGATAAGTTTTGTATCTAAAGAGTACCCTCATATTTGAAATTCAAAGTGTATTTCACTTTTACAAATGTCTTATTGATTTTCCTCATTATTAAATTGCGAACAAAATTAATGATAAGAAATTAAATAAATTGAAAAATTAACTTGCTTGAGCTACAAAAAGTGTTTTGCAGCTCAACTATGTACATTTTCAACTTTATTACAGTATTTTCACTACTCAATTTGAAAATCAATGCGTAATTTTGCATTGCAGTGAGTATTTTGTATAATCAATGCGTATTCTGCTAAAATAAGTGCGTAAAATACGCCAATACGCACAATATCTAGAGCTCTGAGTATATATACTGTAACGTCCCTTCGTTGCGGCTGTCTTCAAGAATACACGATAAACCATAATATTTCCTGTTCACACAACGGGTTGGTAGCGGGTCCTTGTGAATCAGGATATGGGAGCGGGAATAAATATAGCTACTTGGAAATGAAAGAACGACAGTAGCGAATTCCGTATTAATACCTCATATTTTGATAACACATAAAACACAATATTATGCAACACTTACAACTGTATGATGGTGACAATTCATGGTAACACAAATGGTACCGGGATGATACACAGGACTATATAAATCAAGAGTTAGTATTCGTAGTACATGTATGCGAGTCTAGACTAACTAACATAGGCGACTATGGGAGCAACTAAACACAAACAACTATTTCTAAAGCGTACACGCTCGGACCTAGACGGGAATCGCGGCGCTATAATACATTATGCTACTGAGTGGGGGAGTCACACAGCGGGAATCACGAATCTGGGGCTGGGAATAATGCTGGGTGGGGGAGTCGCACAGCGGGAATCACGAAGCTTGGGTAGGGAGATACTACTGGGTGGGGAGTCATACAGCGGGAATCACGAAGCTGCTGTTGGGACTAATGCTGGGTGGGGGAATCACACAGCGGGAATCACGAAGCTTGGGTGGGGAGATAATACTGTGTGGGGAGTCACAGGAATCACGAAGCTGGCGTTGGGACTAATGCTGGGTTGGCGAATCACACAGCGGGAAGCACGAAGCTTGAGTGGGGAGATAATACTGGGTGGGGAGTCATACAGCCGGAATCACGAAGCTGGCGTTGGAACTAATGCTGTGTGGTGGAATCACACAGCGGGAATCACGAAGCTTGGGTGGGGAGATAATACTGGGTGGGGGAGTCACACAGCGGGAATGACGAAGCTGGGGTTGGGAATAATGCTGGGTGGGGGAATCACACAGCGGGAATCACGAAGCTTGGTTGGGGAGATAATACTGAGTGGGGAGTCATACAGCGGGAATCACGAAGCTGGGGTTGGGAATAATGCTGGGTGGGGGAATCACACAGCGGGAATCACGAAGCTTGGTTGGGGAGATAATACTGAGTGGGGAGTCATACAGCGGGAATCACGAAGTTGGCGTTGGGACTAATGCTGAGTGGGGGAGTCACACAGCGGGAATCACGAAGCTGGGGTTGGGACTAATGCTGGATGGGAGAGTCACACAGCGGGAAGCACGAAGCTTGTGTGAGGAGATAATACTGGGTGGGGAGTCACACAGCGGGAATCACGAAGCTGGGGTTGGGACTAATGTTGGGTGGGGGAGTCACACAGCAGGAATCATGAAGCTGGGGTTGGGAATAATGCTGGGTGGGGGAGTCACACAGCGACTAATTATGCTGGGTGGGGGACGCACTCAGCGGGAACCACGAAGCTATGGTGGGGAATCACACAGCAGGTGGGCACGGAGCAGGGGTGGGGAGTCACACAGCCGGGGGTCAGGAAGCTGGGGTGAGAATCATGACACTAGCTGAATGGTGTGGCGGGGGCACACAACAAATAGGACGCATGAAAATGGAGTGGGGCTGACATAACAGGGATGGGAGGGGAGACACACAGCAGAGGTTCACGAAGCTTGAGTCGGGAATCATATCGCAATTGGGGAAAAGTGGGTTGGGTAATGGGATATTATCATTATCATGGTTCCAGCAAATATTAATAATCAATATATAATGCCAGAATGAAGTTAAAATCATCACATCTAACGACTAACGGACGATTGCTAACATCGTCAGAGAATAATGGTTAAGCGGGAGGATATTTGGGAGTTCTGAGACGCGAATTGCGTCTCGAGTTGCGTGTCTCGGGACAAAGGCATCACGGGACGGTTGAAAACAGCCAAAATTGGCTGATTTTCTGAGGGCGGCGGGTGACTTATACAAATCACCGCCACTCACAATCAGTTAAGGAGGCTCTTGCGACAAATATTGAAATATACTCGCAAATGAAGTACAAATCGCGCACCACAATAAAATTGCAGTAGCCGCATCAGATGTGTTTAATTAATCTTTTATTAAGTTACCCCACCCACCTATTTTTGGCCAGAAATTTAAACACGACTGAATTTGTTGGAATTGTTTTCATGAAAACATGAGGCACAGAGACTTTGTTATGTCTTGTTCTATCACTTGTATCACCACACCATTTCCTGAAAATGATTCTAAAGCGGGGTCATAACCACCTCAAATTTTCGCTGTAAATGCCCGAAAAATACCTTAACTTCTGACGCGAAACCGTACCGGTGAGACAGCATAGGATGCGCCATTTTCCAAGAAGTCGAAATCAACCGGTGTCACGCCAGGGTGACACCGGGCTAGTCTACTGAAGGGACGGAACACCAAGCACGTTGTGGACAGAGACAGCAAGGTATATTTTTACAAGGATGATGTATTTACATAAATGAAAAGCACAAACAATGGATGAATATGTCAGTACGGACAACGTCCCCTAGCAGCCACCGCCACATACCCTTGCACAACCAAGGCACATCCACGATTCTGGAACAGGTAGGTAAAGTCAAAAGTAAACGTCATCATGATCAGGATCAATATCCAATGTTAGAATTCAGCTAATCAACTCCGGCTTCCGCCATGATGGGTGTGACGTTATAATGACGTCGTAAAGTTACTGGTACTTATGAGATATAGAGCCTACTTGGGCGGATGGGGTCCATAACACATCGGTGAACGTCCTTATCGATTCATCACGTCCTTGGACGGAATGACGTCACCGGAATATGCCCCACTCGAATACGCCTTTGGTCCACGCGGAGCAGTGTACCCGCTGGTACACGGTGTCGTGTCGTGGACTCCAGAATAAATAAATAAATCCGTGTTGCGTACTGATTCTACGCATACACAAAGTATGGACGTGCCGTCGCTCGTTGCTGACTGACTGGCTGCCTGGCTGCCTGGCTGGTGTACTGGTTGGTATACTGGATGGGACTACAAAACACCAACGGTGTTGTTACCAGAATGTAACATGTTATAGTCTCAATAATAGTCACAGTAGTGCACATGAAATCAATATCATGATTGCATGGCAATACTAAACATCATCATATAGTACAATGATGAAACATGATAAATTGCAATGTACACAAAAATACTTTCACTAATTAGAAGAAGAGGGCTGATGGAATTCATAAGTCGGAAAATGCGATATAACACATTAATGAACAGCCAATATATCTAGTGTATCCAACGATATATCTCTTCACAGCCGTACATGTGAATACAGACGTCATTCACAGTTATTTACCATTAGCAAACAAACATTTGATTGCGACAGGCCTTACCTTGATCAGACTGCCCGTGGCCAACTGCGCTAACTTAATAAAGAGCAACTGTGCCAAGTATTTTCCTGTGCAGACTCACAGGATTACATTAATAATAATAAACACTGTATACTCTAATCAGACTGTAGGATTCCACAGGCTGACCCAAAGCATCAGTGATTGAAATAAATTATACTTCACATCATGTCCTTATTGCAGCTTACTGATGTATCAATCAGTGCATTTAGAGCAGAACCGTCTGATCTCGTCTATCCTGGTCGCAATAGCATTAAAATATTTACAATACACTGTGAACGTATATGACTTAATGAAATGAAGGTACAGACGACTGGGGAAGGAGTTTACATGTGTCTCCCATAGAGTAATGAAAGTCGTCCAGAAAATTCACGTTACAATTGTGACATGTTTAAAATTGGCAATATTCTCATGTATTGTACAGGGCGCAGACTGATATTGGATTGAATCGTAATATAAAATGCATAGCTAATGTTAGTGAACATTTCAATCGAGTTCGCCCTTCGTTTTACAAATACAATAAATTGCTAATGCAATTAGTCAGAGTGACATGCAACACAACACTTGAGAATAATATGCCATTACAATACTCACGGAATGCTCCCACATGCCAGTCCTGTAATCGTTATCATTTACACGTAAACACGACGAATTAATGAATCAATAATATTTGATTAAGGGAGATAATCTACATGCCATACGGCTTTTATTGACCAAGCGTTTGGTCGAAATGTGGGCCAAATAACTCAGGTAAATTAAATAGTGCAGTATTATCGAGGATACGATAACAATGCGTAGAATTGCCGGTCTTGGCAAGATTCAGACTTAAATGGCGGCATTAGAAAGTAACTACAACATATGTACTCACCAATTCCCAGTGAAAACTTGCGCTCCAATGTCACAAGAATGTAATTGAGTGTCCGACTGATAGTATATGGTGCTAAAACGAATATATACCCCCACCCTAGTGCATGACTATCCTCATATAGTCTGCTTGTCAATGTAAAACGTTTGTGCCAACATTTGGCTTACAATTTTGTGTAAGTGGACTAATGTTCTAACAGTCAGTCTAGCTCATGAGATATCTGGTGAATTAATCTGAAATACTTCAGTCATAAATAGGTATGACCTACTAGGTAATTAGGCTAGCATTCAAGTCTGCATATACAGTGTAGATCATCCAGATATGACCAGTACAAAATCCAATACTGGTGGTCCGTGCGCGGTTTCGGATAAAGCGCTATTCTCTCCCGCGGTTTATTCCACGGGAGCGATATTTCACACACCAATACCTATTCGATTGTCTGTACTAGAATATTCGATTATTGCTCTAGACTAGTATTATGTGACCCTTGTTACAATTAATGGATGATAAAGAAAATAGTCGGCTACGATTCGTGACAATACTCCCACCTAAATAAAAGTGTGAAACACTTATCGGTAATCACGAGTTGTACCGACATTGTTTACCTATATACATATACACACATCCTACACAACTTTTATTTTTTGCGCCCCAGGATCTCGGCTATGGTGTGTGGTCTATGACTTAATTAGATCCTACTCAAATAATCTGCACCCACATTGTCTGAGCCCCTGATGGCTCTGATCATCATGCGATATGGTTGCAACAACAGCGCCCATCTCATCAGCATGGAGTTTGCAACTTTTGCCTTATTCAGGTACGTAAGTGGTTGATGATCTGTCTCGAGTACGAACTCTTTACCAAACAAATACTTGTGGAATTTTCCCACTCCCCAGACTACTGCTAAGCACTATATTTCTACAACTGAGTTGTTTTGCTCCTTGGAAGTAGCTTTTCGCTAGCGTACACGATTGGTAGTTGTGCCCCGTTTTGTTCCTGCAACAGAATGGCCCCTAAACCTACGTCGGATGCGTCTGTTCTCAATATGAACGGCTTGTCTAGCTCTGGGAGTTTAAGGATGGGATCGTTAGTCAGCGCTCTTTTCAGGCTGTTGAAAGCCTTCTCTTGGGAGTCTCCCCATTCAATTTTGTTCGGTTGACCCTTTTTCATGAGATCTGTTAGTGGGAGTGCTATTTCTGCAAAATTGGGGATGAACTTACGGTAGAACCCCGCTAACCCCAAAAATGCCCTCACCCCTTTCTTAGTTTCAGGGACATGCGCTTCCTGTACAGCTGTGACCTTATCTGGGTGAGCTCTGAGCTCTTTCTTTCCGTTTATGGTATGGCCTAGACACTCTAGCTCTCTGAAACCAATGCTGCACTTCGATGGTTTCGCGTCAGATTAGCACTGGATAATCGGGACAAAACCTGTCTCAGGGCCCTAACATGATCATCCCATGTGATGGTGAATATGAGTACATCATCCACGAAGCTGTCTGCATTCGGGACACCGTTCAGGACTTTCCTCATACGCCTACAGAAAGTAGCTTGTGTCGTCACCATTCCGAAGGGCATTTCTTTGAACTGGAAAAGGCCTTGAGGTGCTTCAAAAGCAGAATAGGGTTTTGCGTTCTCTGAGAGTGGGACCTGCCAATACCCCTTACTTAAATACAGTTTCGAGAAATACTTGTATTTCGCTAATTTCGAGAACATTTCTTCAATTTCAGGCATTGGCTCAGCGTCAAAAATAGTGACTTTGTTAACCTGACGAAAATCTATACAAAAACGGAGTCCTCTGTCTTTTTTCCTGACTAGAATGACTGGTGATGAGTATGGGGATCTAGAAGGTTCGATAACTCCTAACTTCAACATTTCTTCGACCTCCTCTTTGACCACGTCGCGAACTTTGTACGGGATGGGATAACCTTTTATCCGTAATGGGTCTGAGGTAGACACTTTAATTTCATGAATCTCTACATGGGTGCGCCCTGGTCTATCAGTCAGTACGTGCTCATACTCCTTCAGCACCCTTTGTACTTCAACTTTTTGGTCCTTGATCAACCCTGGGGCTAAGTCCACCCTGTCTATCTATTCCTGTGTCCCCATTGGACACGTCATGTGCTCATCGGCACTACACTCACCTGTACCCGAAATCCCGTCAGTTATGTCGTCAATTACCGCCGTGTTTATGACGGCTAGTATCCCCTTCCCTGGGCTTTGAGGCGTACGCTCTTCAACATGTTCACATGAAATGTTTTCAGTTTCCCCTTCATGTCGATCCTATAATCCAAGTCATTTAGTACCTCCACTATAGGGTATGGACCTTTCCATTGGAGTAACAGTTTGTTCCTATCAGTGGGGAGTAGTACTAACACCCGGCATCACTCTCCTTATACTTCCGGTCACGCGCTTTCCTGTCATAATACTTCGCGTACCGCTTACTCGATTTCTTGAGATTTTCTCTCGCGATTTCACATGTTTGCTTGAGTTTCTGTCTGAGATCCAGTACGTACTGGTAGTAGTTTTCACGCTTTCGTCAAGTTCCTTCTCAGACCACAGATCCTTGAGAACATCATAGGACTCTACTGTTTCTCCCATAGAGTAGTTCGAATGGGGAGAATGCTAGGCTCTCCTGTGGAACCTCGCGATACGCGAACAACAACGCGTTAATGTACTTATCCCAATCTTTGGGACGCTCGCTCGCCATGCGTTTAAGCATCTGCTTCAATGTACCGTTGAATCTCTCCACCAACCCGTTGCACATAGGATGGTAGGGAGTAGTCGTAAGTTGTCTCAGTGATAATAACCTACTGACCTCCCGCATTACGTTCGACGTAAATTGAGATCCGCAATCAGTCAATAATTCATCAGGAATTCCTAATCGCCTGAACATGTATACGAGTGCCTCAGGTACTCGTTACGCTTCGATACTCGGTAATGGTACTGCCTCTGGATATCGTGTGGCGTAATCTACTAGCGTTAGAATATACCGATTTGTATTATCCGTTGCTCGATAAATCGGTCCTACGATGTCTACGGCTACGCGTTTGATTGGCGTGTCAATCAGTGGCATGTTGCCCAGCGGTGCCTTTATTACATGACCTTTCGAGATTGTTCGTTGACAAATGTCGCATGACCTGCAGTATCGTGTCACGTCACCGGACACGCCAGGCCAGAAAAATTCTGTCAAAACGCGATTTGTTGTTTTCTTTACTCCTAAGTGCCCTGACATAATAGATTCATGTGCCACCTTTGACACAGTCTGTCTAAGTTTTTTCGGAACGACTAATTGATGGTATTTTCATTTGTTACCTGTCGTCTCAAACTGTCGATACAGTAAATCTTTTCGGTAATAAATGTTCTTAGAATACTTAGAATACTTCACGTTTCCGTTTTTTGCGTTTGTGTGTAATGACGTTAATGTAACGTCGCTTTTTTTTATTGTTCTTTGAATTCACTTCGCGAAACGTGCGATACGGCTTCCGGTACCCGCTGTTGCCGGTACGATTCATCGCGTTTCAAAACCTATGAACGCGTTTCAACTGCTAACGTGGTCGCGCCTTTGAAATTATTCAGTACAGGAAGTTGTGACCCATCAATGTTCCCTATCGTTACATCGTACATAGTTTATTCCATGCATAACGCTTCAGTATCTCCTTTGAAAAATGGGGTGTCAATGGTGATTCTCGCTACAGGGACTTCACTCAAGCGTCTCTTGTCTACTAGCATACATGTGGCCACTCTCCTGAAAAACTGATCAGGATGTACTAGTTCCTTTCTCACTACTACGCCCGTGCAACCTGTATCACGCATCACAGTCACCACTTTCCCATTTAACAAACCTTCTGCCACTGGCAACTTCGCACTGGAAAATTTGCATCCTGTAACCTTCGGACTCTGGTCAACTTCCTTACCTGCGCATATCATAGTGATTTCACTGTCATCTTTGGTCTGGTTGTCCTCTACAATACAAACATTACCCTGATCTACAGGTAGGGAAAAGGGGCGCCTCTTCTGCGGTGGTGATAACGCCCTCTGCCCCTGCTCCTGCCTCTACTCCTGCCTCTATGTATTGCATCATCCATTTCTGGTTCGTCACCCGTGCCTGCAAAGCTTACCTTCTTTTGCCCATAGGCACCGGTATCATTTTCCTCAAGGGCTGCAGCTCGATGCATGTGACCTCTTCTTGGGCAGTCTGGAGCTACGTGTCCTTGACCTCCACAATGGTAACATGTAATGGTACGTCTGTCATTCTCTCTGTACCTTTCCCTACTACTATCTCTACTTCTCTCGCCACTTCTCTCTCTACCATAGCTACGAGATCTGTCATTGCCTCGATATCTCTCACCTTGACCCCTCACCTTCCTCTCATAACCTTGTGTTATGATTCTCACTTTTCGCTCTATTTGTCTCGGTTCTCTCTCTGTACTACGTACTTTGTACCGCCTCTGGCTTCCGCAAAGAAGTCAGCTTGCACTGCCATCTCATTTACTTTGCTAACGACTTTTTCCTTTAGAAAAACGTACAAGTCACGACTGCAAGTGCTGAGTAACTGATCCATGAGCAAAAAATCACGCCTTCGTAAGTACGTTCAACTTTGCCTAGTTCCAATCACCTATCAAGACAACTCTTAGCCCTGTTGATTTATTGAACAAATGTCTCACCCGGCTCTGGCTTACCGTTCTTAAATTGCTTCCTAAACCCTTCTACGGTTAAGTCAAACCTTTTGAGCAAGGATGTCTTCAATGTGTCATAATCAAGAGAATCTTCCAAAGATAAACGGGAGTAAACATCTAGAGCTTTGCCCCTTAATAATGTGCTAAGGTGTAATGACCACTGACCTTTCGGCCAACCTTGCACTTCCGAGTAACGTTCAAACCGTGCCAGATAACTATCCATATTGTCCTTATCCTGATCAAAATATGGTAATTTCGGACCTTGTGGTATCTTATGTTCGACTACTGGACTATAATGATCCGATATTCCCATTTCTGCCTTCGCTATCTCAACTTTCTGCGTTGTCTCTAGCTCACGCATTTTGCATTCGTACTCCAATCTAACTTTTGTCATTTGCAAATCAATTCTTACCTTTTCCATTTCTCGTTCCTCCATCAATCTGTCTGCCTCAAGCTTATCTTTCTCCATCAGTCTCTCTACCTCTTTTGCTAGTCTCTCAGCCTCAAGCCTATCTTTCTCAGCCTGTCTGTCAGTCTCAAGCCTATCTTTCTCAACCTGTCTTTCTACTAATCTATTCTCTCGCTCTCTATCTTGCTCTTCTTTCACAAATGACCTTAACTCCATCCCAGTTAAGCCTAATTCCCTGCCTACGTCCATTAACTCTTTAATGGTCGACATGATTGCCTTCTACTGTCTCAACAAAATAGTCTCCTAGTCACGAGGCGGAGTGTACTATGTACAGCTCTCTAGAATACGGGGTCTCATCACTACTGTCACGAGGACTGTGCGAGTCTCAACCCGATTCACACCTTATTGGGTAATGTCAAATCCGGTATGTATTGTGTTCCTTCCCACCCGACTAATCCTAGTCCAACACGTATTTACACTGGTGGGGAATTTAAGTTATATGTCACCGTCTCACCTATCTCATATTGCGTCCCATATCGTGAGGAAATTTGGGATATACGTCACCTTCCCACTAGACTGGTATTTACAATTATGGGAAATTTCCCATACACTAAAAAGCATTAGATGGTCAATTGTGCTATTGTCATAAAACGATTCACCACACACCAACAAAATGGACCCTGGGTCTAATATTATAACCCGGAAAATAGTGAATCTGTCTCAGATCAAACCCAACCAACTAGACCGACCCCTATTTATTAGGGATATGCGTTGTGCCTCTTCACCGACAGATTAAATGTTTTTATAATATTCTGTCAAATGGCAGGGTGAAAGAGACTTACCTTAGCGTCGAGGTGTACAGCTTGCCGCTCGTCTTGGTGGTGAGGCTATTACCTGTACATGGCTCGCAGATCCTGTGGTGTGTTGAACAAAATTATAACGGGCTATATTGCAAGATAGTCAGTGTAAGGATTGGGGTGTAAATCTCAGTAAGATGGACAGGGGTAACACTTATCCTTGTTGTAATCCCTACTATTACATGTAAACTTTACTTTTAACGGACGTCTCGGACAAGAGTAAACCTATCTCATATTAATGATTTTCATCAGTATGACCCTGTGGTCCTCTCCACACCATCCTTGTAGTTCCCAGTAAACTAGAACCCCACTTCCGACACCATTTGTCACGCCAGGGTGACACCGGGCTAGTCTACTGAACGGACGGAACACCAAGCACGTTGTGGACAGAGACAACAAGGTATATTTTTACAAGGATGATGTATTTACATAAATGAAAAGCACAAACAATTGATGAATATGTCAGTACGGACAACGTCCACTAGCAGCCACCACCACAGGCCCTTGCACAACCAAGGCACATCCACGATCTGGAACAGGTAGGTAAAGTCAAAAGTAAACGTCATCATGATCAAGATCAATATCCAATGTTAGAGTTCAGCTAATCAACTCCGGCTTCCGCCATCATGGGAGTGACGTTATAATGACGTCGTAAAGTTACTGGTACTTATGAGATACAGAGCCTACTTGGGCGGATGGGGTCCATAGCACATCGGTGAACGTCCTTATCGATTCATCACGTCCTTGGACGGAATAACGTCACCGGAATATGCCCCACTCGAATACGCCCTTGGTCCACGCGGAGCAGAGTCCCCGCTGGTACACGGTGTCGTGTCGTGGACTCCAGAATAAATAAATAAATCTGTGTTGCGTACTGATTCTACGCATACACAAAGTATGGACGTTCCGTCGCTCGTTGCTGACTGGCTGGCTGCCTGGCTGCCTGGCTGGTGTACTGGCTGGTGTACTGGCTGGGACTACATAACACGAACGGTGTTGTTACCAGAATGTAACATGTTATAGTCTCAATAATAGTCACAGTAGTGCACATGCAATCAATATCATGATTGCATGGCAATACTAAACATCATCATATAGTACAATGATGAAACATGATAAATTGCAATGTACACAAAGGGGGCTGATGGAATTCTTAAGTCGGAAAATGCGATATAACACATTAATGAACAGCCACTATATCTAGTGTACCCAACGATATATCTCTTCACAGCCGTACATGTGAATACAGACGTCATTCACAGTTATTTACCATTAGTAAACAAACATTTGATTGCGACAAGCCTTACCTTGATCAGACTGCCCGTGGCCAACTGCGCTAACTTAATAAAGAGCAACTGTGCCAAGTATTTTCCTGTGCAGTCTAATCAGACTGTAGGATTCCACAGGCTGACTCAAAGCATCAGTGATTGAAATAAATTATACTTCACATCATGTCCTTATTGCAGCTTACTGATGTATCAATCAGTGCATTTAGAGCAGAACCGTCTGATCTAGTCTATCCTGGTCGCAATAGCATTTACATTATTTACAATACACTGTGAACGTATATGACTTAATGAAATGAAGGTACAGACGACTGGGTTAGGAGTTTACATGTGTCTCCCATAGAGTAATGAAAATCGTCCAGAAAATTCACGTTACAATTGTGACATGTTTAAAATTGTCAATATTCTCATGTATTGTACAGGGCGCAGACTGATATTGGATTGAATCGTAATATAAAATGCATAGCTAATGTTAGTGAACATTTCAATCGAGTTCGCGCTTCGTTTTACAAATACAATAAATTGCTAATGCAATTAGTCAGAGTGACATGCAACAAAACATATGAGAATAATATGCCATTACAATACTCACGGAATGCTCCCACATGCCAGTCCTGTAATCGTTATCATTTACACGTAAGCACGACGAATTAATGAATCAATAATATTTGATTAAGGGAGATAATCTACATCAGCGGATACATGCCATACGGCTTTTATTGACCAAGCGTTTGGTCGAAACGGGGCCAAATAACTCAGGTAAATTAAATAGTGCAGTATTATCGAGCATACGATAACACTGCGTAGAATTGCCGGTCTTGGCAAGATTCAGACTTAAATGGCAGCATTAGAAAGTAACTACAACATATGTACTCACCAATTCCCAGTGAAAACTTGCGCTCCAATGTCACAAGAATGTAATTGAGTGTCCGACTGATAGTATATGGTGCTAAAACGAATATATACCCCCACCCTAGTGCATGACTATCCTCATGTAGTCTGCTTGTCAATGTAAAACTTATGTGCCAACATTTGGCTTACAATTTTGTGTAAGTGGACTAATGTTCTAACAGTCAGTCTAGCTCATGAGATATCTGGTGAATTAATCTGAAATACTTCAGTCATAAATAGGTATGACCTACTAGGTAATTAGGCTAGCATCCAAGTCTGCATATACAGTGTAGATCACCCCGATATGACCAGTGCAAAATCCAATACTGGTGGTCCGCGCGCGGTTTCGGATAAAGCGCTATTCTCTCCCGCGGTTTATTCCACGGGAGCGATATTTCACACACCAATACCTATTCGATCGTCTGTACTAGAATATTCGATTATTGCTCTAGACTAGTATTATGTGACCCGTGTTACAATGAATGGATGATAAAGAAAATAGTCGGCTACGATTCGTGACAATCGGAGCTAACATTCAGTTTCGTAGAATAATGAAATACTCTAAAAAAAAAAAACACCTAGTCAAGCCGCCCAATGTCAAGAAATATTCATAAACCTATTTTTCTAGACACACTGGTGTAACTTGCAGGGTCGGTTGTGAAGTATATAGAAAATCGTCCACCCACTTTTTAAAGCTAGCCGCTCACTGTCCCGTGAGGCCAAAGTCGACAACCGACATATTTCACTCCTATTTGTATAACCTTTGGTCCTAATGTTGTCAGCGAATTCAGCCCTTTGATTGGCGGCCGTGTTCAACACACACCAGAAATGTCAACAAACTATTGTGAATTATAACTAACTAAACAAGTTTACTGGTGTATGAATGCGACGATCATAAACTTTTGACAATTGTGAACATCCAGGTATCATGGGTATGCACCCGAGATCGTGGTAATTTGCGTGCACAAAATGACAGACGTGTTTTGTTGTCCAAAATGAGTGATAAACTCGAAGCGAGGAATACGCATATTGTGTATAGCGATACTTCGCTGGTTGGGTCGCTTCAATACTGTATATCACTTAAGCATTTGGACAACCATTTATTTGGGGAAACATATACAAGTATATGGTTTCCAAACAACAGTGAGCGTGCCATTATGTAGGGTTAGTATGGCAGCAGTGGTAACTAGTGGTTAATACGATAAGTGTTTGCGACTATGGTGTTTTGTTTTGTGTACATCTCGCGTCTGAACACCCAAGGTCAATGTCAGTCACTGAGGACTTATGTTCATATTACATGTACGATTAAGGCTGCAACGAGGGGTTTACATGTAGCTTACTGATAATCAACCGTTTTTACACTAGTGCATATATATTATTATGTTTAGTACACTGTGTTAAAGGTACATGCCCACTCAGTAGGCACACACATTTGTCGGTACAGTAAAGTTCTGCTGTTAATTCTTAGAGTGCGGGAAACGAAAAGTGTCGTCTGCTGTTGTTTAATATTTTGTCTTTATTCACAATAAAACATGGTTTGGCAGCACTTTAGAATAACAAATTACAAGTGCCCGCTATATATATATAATCGTTTAGTAACATATATCTTACTGATAGTGACGCGCGGTGGTATCAGGCTAGTTTCATATGCAAATGAGGCATGATATTTTTTTAATTGTTTATACTAATTGACTGCGTTATGAGAACAAATATCAAGTTTGACAGATTAAAAAGGATGACCATTGCACATAAAAACATACAGAGAATAAATAGTAATGTCCACTAACATTTTAAGGAAACGCGGAAGAACTGCAACCAAGTTTAGAACGGCGGAAGACAACCAAGCTTAGTAGGGAAAAAGACGAGATCAACCCATACAGAAGTAAGTTTGAAATTTAATATTATCGAAAACAATAATGTTTTTGCATTGTTTATATAGCCGTGGGCAGCTGTCGTGAGACAGACAGTAGTTTGATAAATGACGAGATCACACAATTAAGACGTAAGTCTGACATTTGTGGATACATTAAAGTTCTGCTAATAATCCTTAGAGTGTGGGAAACGAAAAGTGTCGTTTGCTGTTGTTTAATAATTTGACTTTATTCACAATAAAACGTGGTTTGGCAGCTCTTTAGAATCATATATATTGGAAATGATTCTAAAGCGTTGTCAAAACATATTTTTTTTCTATAAGAAAAATGGAATATAAAATAGAAACAAATGACGACAAAAATGAATTTAGCATTGTAAGGGTTACATGTAATACGGCTTGTGGGTCTGAAGAAAAGTTATCTTATTAGTGAGTCGGTCTTATTACCGGAACTGAGTAGAGACCAAATCCGTAAGTATTTGCATGCTGGAAACTTGTGGGCTATGCACTACATACTACATATTACATTGCCAAGGGAAGAGGAGATGCACAGATATAAGCCAACTGTCAAATTATTTCTCAAGACGAAAGAAAAACTAAAACCACTGTATGAGGCTAGTGACATGCCGGTAAGTATATACAGAGCTGCAGATAAGTTTTGTATCTAACGACTATTATACCCCTATATTTGAAATTCAATCCGTATTTTAATTTTACAGAATGTATTATTGATTTTCTTCATTATTAAGTAGGAACAAATGATAAGAAATTAAATACATTTAAAATTCACTTATTTGAGCTGCAAAAAGCAAACAGTGTGTTGCAGCTCAAATATGTACATTTTCAAATTTATTACAATATTTTCACTACTCAATTTGAAAATCAACGCGTATTTTCGCCTTTTGTTCTCCCACTTTGGATAATCAATGCGTATTCTGCTGAAATAAGTGCGCAAAATACGCCAATACGCACCTTATCTAGAGCTCTGAACTGTATATATACTGTATATCCCTTAAGTATGTGGACAACCATTTATTTGGGGAAAGATACAAAAGTATGTGGTTTCCAAACAACAGTGAGCGTGCCATTATTTAGGGTTATTATGGCAGTAGTGGTCTGATCACAGTAACAATGTATTTGGATTTAATTTGTTCTGGGAAACCCGTATTTTATAGGCGTTTCCCAAAGCAAATTTTTGTCCAAATATTTAGGGTTAATACGATAAGTGTTTGCGACTATGGTGCTTTGCATTGCGTACACCTCGCGTCTGAACACCCAAGGTCAAGGTCGGTCACTAAGGACTTATGTTCATATTACATGTACGATCAAGGCTGCAACGAGGGATTTAGCTTAATGATAATCAACCGTTTTTACACAAGTGCATGTTTTTTATTATGTTTAGTACACTGTGTTAAAGGTACAAGCCCACTCAGTCGGCACAAACATTTGTCGATTCTGTAAAGTTCTGCTGTTAATTCTTAGAGTACGGGAAACGAAAAGTGTCATCTACTGTTGTTTAATATTTTGTCTTTATTCACAATAAAACATGGTTTGGCAGCACTTTAGAATTAAAAATTACAAGAGACGGCTATATAGATATAATCGTTTAGTAACATATATTTTACTGATAGTGACGCGCGGTGGTATCAGGCTAGTTTCATATGCAAATGAGGCATGATATTTTTTAATTGTTTATACTAATTGACTGCGTCATGAGAACAAATAACATGCTTGACAGATTATAGAGGATGACCATTGCACATCAACTCATACAGAGAATAAATAGTTATATCCATTAACATTTTTAGGAAACGCGGAAGAACTGCAACCAAGCTTAGAGCCGCGGAAGACAACCAAGCTTAGTAGGGAAAAAGACGAGATCAACCCATACATAAGTAAGTTTGAAATTTAATATTATCGAAAACAATAATGTTTTTGCATTGCTTATATAGCCGTGGGCAGCTGTCGTGAGACAGACAGTAGTTTAATAAATGACGAGATCACACAATTAAGACGTAAGTCTGACATTTGTGGATACATTAAAGTTCTGCTAATAATCCTTAGAGTGCGGGAAACGAAAAGTGTCGTCTGCTGTTGTTTAATAATTTGACTTTATTCACAATAAAACATGGTTTGGCAGCTCTTTAGAATAATATATATTGGAAATGATTCCAAAAGCGTTGTCATAACATGTTTCTTTATAAGAAAAATGGAATATAAAAAGAAACAAATGACGAAAAAAATGAATTCAGCATTGTAAGGGTTAATACGGCTGGTGGGTCTGAAGAAAAGTTGACTTATTAGTGAGTCGGTCTTATTACCGGAACTGAGTAGAGACCAAATCCGTAAGTCTTTGCATGCTGGAAACTTGTGGGCTATGCACTACATATTACATTGCCAAGGGAAGAGGAGATGCACATATATAAGCCAACTGCCAAGTTATTTCTCAAGACAAAAGAAAAACTGAAACCACTGTCTGAGGCTAGCGACATGCCGGTAAGTATATACAGGGCTCCAGATAAGTTTTGTATCTAACGACTATTATACCCGTATATTTGAAATTCAATGCGTATTTTACTTTTACAAATGTATTATTGATTTTCTTCATTATTAAGTAGGAACAAATGATAAGAAATTAAATACATTTAAAATTCACTTATTTGAGCTGCAAAAGCAAACAGTGTTTTGCAGCTCAAATATGTACATTTTCAAATTTATTACAGTATTTTCACTACTCAATTTGAAAATCAACGCGTATTTTCGCTTTTGTTCTCCCACTTTGGATAATCAATGCGTATTCTGCTGAAATAAGTGCGTAAAATACGCCAATACGCACCTTATCTAGAGCTCTGAACTGTATACAGAGTGGCCTGCGGTTCTCTTACCAGGCGAATTGCAATTCCTGGAGCGCAGGATTGCAATTCGCGTTCCCATTAATTGCAATTGGACCGCAATCGGACTGCAATCATGTGACTGCGGTCCAAAGAGTTGGTTGCGGAATTGCAATACTTATAGCGCAGTTAGCGCTGCGCTCCGCTTTTAATTGCAATTTACGCTCCTTTGTTTCTGTAAACTGCGAAAGAATGATCGCTTTACGCTGCGCTCTGCGGTAAAACCAGCGGACCGCTCTGCTTAACAAATGCGGCAATACAATCGAAATAGTTGAAAAACGTATCCGTGTTCCAATCCAAAATTTTATCCCATCTATCTAATTCAAAGTGACTAGCCTAGAAAGTCAGCGGTATTTGTGATCTGTTTTTTTGGTGCGCAAATATAAATCGGCGGGTTATTTCTAGACAAACAGTGAAACATTGACCTTGACAATTTCTTGGACAAAACAAAATGTCGTCACTCACTCACTGCCGTTCCGAATATCAAGAAACACATTAATAGACACCACCATGCTGTACAATATATTTATTTTCATATAAAATCAAATGATAATGTGTGGTCTACGGTATAATATAGCAAAACAAAGCATCAATTTTGCGTTTTGTTTACTTTTTTGTCGGTATCAAATTACGTTTTTCCTATTATGTTGACATTATTTCGACGCGATCCTATAGTCGACATGACAATTTCTGAGATCAACACAAGTCAACTTTTCATAATGTCTTTCAATTTCAAGCTGCAATGAGACTGTGAATTGCATAGTAACCATAATAACATGGTGAACATATTGATAATAATTTTAAAAGAAAAGCATATTTTAATTTTCGAAACCTGATCATAAAAAAAATATTAAAAAATTATTTTGGAATTAGATTTATATTACTGCAAACGTTCTGTTCTGGCTGTTGATTTCTATTGGCCCGAATCAAATTTTGTGAAGATAATATTTATTCCGGTGATAGCCATTTCTTTAAAATAAAACGGTTTACTTGTGTCACAGAGTGAGAAAGATAAATAACGGCCCGGAATCGAACCAGGGACCTCATGTTTACTGTACCATGCCCATGACTCTACCGAGCAAGCTAACAAGGCACAGATCATACACACTTCATCCCCATGGTCAGTTGCGTACTGTGACATTCTTCTCCGCCAAATTGGAATTCGTCCTCGAATTCTATGTTTAATTTTTGTCTCCAAATTCCATATGTTTGGGTACAATTTGGGAGTATTTATCAGTCGCGGTCCTTTGTTGGGCAACAGAATACTCAATTATTGTCCGTACCCAGAGTTCCGGTGCTCCATAGGTTTTTCCTGCAGAGTACCGAATCGGATCTCATTCGCACTTTAGCTGTTAATTGTGACATATTTTTCTGTACTTATTACACAGAAATGAATAAGTATAATACTGACATTTCTTTCAATTGAAAAATACAGAAAATATGTCGCAATTAACAGTTTGAGTGCAAATCAGATGTGATTTGGTACTTTGCAGGGGAAACCTACGGAGAGCACCATTATAAACTCTCGGTACGGATGATGCGGGAGTATTCTGCAGAGTTACTTCCGCAACTAACGTTTGGGCGCAAATGTCACAGGTGAGAAGATGTGCACCAGCCCGGAATCGAACCGGGGATCTCTGGTTTATACCACACCATCGCTCTACCTGCTGAGCAAACCGGGCACAAATACACACTTATTCACCATAGTGATCACTTCATTCAACCAAAAATTCACAAGCTAGAAGTTATGCCAAATTATTAAAGTCAACGTCACAGATTATGCTCTTGGCGACATTAGCGGACACAAATTTGTCTATCAATTTGATCAAATAAACAACGGAATCCGACAGATAACACTACGACGGCGCATGGAAACATCATTATTCTGGTACTTGGAATCAAAATGGTGGATATTAAGATCAATATGTGAGGCGCTGACGGAACCTTTAACATTTGTTATCACGATAGCAGCTACAGGGATTGTTGGACGCATTTATTTAGAGAAACAAGAGATTACAATGGATTGGATAATATACTAAGTGACATTTTGTTCTAACGTACACCAACATAGAGGATTAAATTTGCGACAATGTTGGATTCTTGATTTTGTGGACAGGTGACAGAAATCGGAGCTGGATAAGAACCGACAGACGTGATTCTGAATATGCGTGCTTGGTCTGTGGTTTTTCTTCCAGATCATGTCATGCATGTTTTAATTTCACGTCATGTCAAAGCAGCACTATTGAATATAGTGAATAACTTTAATATTCTACACCAGAATTAAAGTTCATTCATCGTCTGATGTGTAACTGATGAATTAAGGTAAGTAATTACTTGTATATGACAACTTTTGCCTCACCACGATAGTGGAGGGGGCATTTAGTGTTACCCTTGACCTTGTCCGTTCTTCCGTCCGTCACCAACCTAGTAACTCGAAAAACTTTTAAACCGTAATAGCTACATACCTGAAACTTGGTACATGTATGTTTGATTCGACCCCATGGTCATGGATTATCTCCCCCTTTTCAAGTTCGAATTTTCCAATTTTGTCTTGTAGCTCGTAAAACTTTTAAACCCTAATAGCTACACACCTGAAACTTGGTATGTCCTTATAATGAGTAGATTTGCAAAGTTTATTTTCATTCGACCCCCGAGTCATGGATCTCCCACTTTTTGAATTAGAATTTGAAAATTTTGCCTTGTAACTCGTAAAACTTATGTAATAGCTACAGCACTGAAATTTGATATGTAGCTTCCTTATGATGAGTAGATGCGGAAAGTTTATTTCGATTTTTGATTCGAAACCCGTGTCATGGATTATCTCTCCCTTTTGGACACTGTAATTTTGCCTTGTTTACTATCAAGCGATATGTGGGTATCCGTATTCTATGAACACATTTTCTAGTTTAGTTATCTCCCTTTGTTTTTTCGCGCACTGATTTGTCCGGAGCATAACGCGAACACCCTTTGCAATATTTTTTATGAAACTTAACACATGCATAGGTCTCACTGGACAGGCGGAGCTAGCGTTAAAGGTACATGCCCACTCAGTAGGCACAAAATGTTCTTTATGTCAGAGACATCATCGGAGACATTTTCTGGCCAGATAAACAATCATTTACCATTACCCACGTATTGTTTGGCATTATTATGCATTTTATATCAGAAGAAAATTTCCACATTGATATCAGGGACGATAACCGTGTTTCCTTAAAATGTTAACGGACATTACTATTTATTCTCTGTATTTATTTTTTGATGTGCAATGATCATACTTTATAATCTGTCAATTTTGTTTTCAGTTGATGCATTTAATTTAATAGTATAAATAATTATAAAATATGCCCCATTTGCACATGAAAATACCGATACCACCGCGCGTCACTATCAGTAAAATAAATATTACCAAATGATTATATCTGTATAGCGGGCACTCGTAATGTTTATAACTAGTGGAATAGTGACAATTATACACTTATTTAATTCCCATAAAGAGCATTTTTAGCCTACTGAGTGGGCTTGCACCTTTAAAAAGGGTTGGACAATTGTTGTCGCGACCACCTGCGGACAGTGCGATAGTCTGCACATTGACGTCCATCTGTGTATTTTTTTTGCCGAGCCTGCTTGCGGAAAGCGAGACTTAGTGATCACAATGACGTCCGAGCGTCAGTCCGTCCGAAATCGGTGTATGTTTTTAAATACCATATCCTTTTAAAGTCACATTGACTTGAAACATCAAATGCTTATTAGTCATCATCCATATATTCATTCTGTGTCCCACTCATGCGGCCCCTGTGCCCCAAGGTCAAGATCAAATGACTTTGAAATTTTTGTTAAAGTTTTTGCATACCTTATATCTCCACAACACTTACCCAGATTTTCTTCAAACTTCAGATAATTCTTTATTATCATCCATATTTTCATATTATAGCCCACACATGCGACCCACATGCCCAAGATCAAGGTCAAATGACTTTCAAATTTGCGTTAAAGCTTTTACATACGTTCAAATTCAAACTTCAAATAAATATACTCGGACACCATCAAATGCCTCGGTGGGCTCAACATGCGGGCCATGGCCATCTGGTTTTTATTTACCGTAGGTTAAAGTTTTTAAGAACACTAATACTCAGAAACAGCTTCGCCAATTCACTCGAAGCTTCACATGTGTGTTTATCATCATCCATATTTTCATTCTATGCTCAACCCCTGCAACCCCTGTGCCCAATATCAAGGTAAAATTACTTTGAAATTTACCTCAAAGTTTTTGACATGCTTGCATGTGGACAGTGCGATCTAGTTGTCACATTGGCCTACATACGTACGTACATCCATATGTACGTCACTTCGTGCGTCCGGTTAAATTTTTTTGATTTAAGTTAAAGGTTAAAGTTTTTAAAGGTACATGCCCACTCAGTAGGCACAAACTGTTCTTTATAGCAATTAAATAAGTGTATAATTGTGTCAATATTCCACCAGTTCTAAAAATTATGTGTGCCCGCTATCCATATATAATCATTTAGTAATATTTATTTTACTGATAATGACTAGCAGTGGTATCAAGCTATTTTCATATTCAAATGAGGCATGATATTTTTATGCCACCGGGTTTCGAAGAAACGGTGGCATATAGTGTTTGGACCGTCCTTCCGTCCGTCCGTCTGTCCGTCCGTCACACTTTTCGGTTAACCACTTTGTCACAGTTTCTCAAATATGCTGCAGGTGGCATCCGCGTTCGACAGGCGCATTTCTTGTTTTTAATAATTTATGCTAATTAAAGGTACATACCCACTCAGTAGCACAACAATTAAAGTTATGTGTATTCTCAGTTATTTGTCGGAATTAAATAAGTGTATAATTTTGTCACTATTCCACCAGTTCTAAACATTACGAGTGCCCGTTATATGGATATAATCATTTAGTAATGTTTATTTCACTGATAGTGACACGCGGTGATATCAGGCTATTTTCAGGCATGGTGGGGCATGATATTTTTTAATTACTTATACTAATTAAATGTGTTTCCCTGAAAAAATAATGTTTTCGACAGATTATAAAGTACATGTATGATCATTGCACATCAAAAAATAAATAGTAATGTCTTGGTAACATTTTAAGGAAACACGGTTATCGCCTCTGATAGCAGTGTGGAAATTTACGTCTGATATAAAATGTATAATAATGCCAATAAATATGTGTATTAATGGTGAATTAATGTTTATTTTGCCCGATGATGTCTCTGATATAAAGAACATTTTGTGCCTACTGAGTGGGCATGTACCTTTAAGAACACTATATCTCTGAAACCGCTTCACCAATTCACTCGAAACTTCACATACGGTGTATTTGTCACTCACATTTTCATTATTATTTATATGTGACCAATGTCACGGTCAAATTACTTTGAAATTTCCCTTAAAGTTTTTGTTGGGCCCGCTTGCAGACAGACCGATATAGTTGGCACATTGGTGTGCATTCAGGATAAAGTGTTTGGTTAAAGTGTTTTTTAGTTAAAGTTTTTGGGTATACTATCAAAGCCTCGGCGGGTGCGGCCCGTTTTTACGTCGACGGGCTAAAGCTTTGTTGCAATAAAAAAAAATTTTGTACTATCAAATGCCTCGGCGGGCACGACATGCAGGCCATGGCCATCTAGTTATTATGGCATGCGATTTGATCAGTCGGCCATCGCACCATGACTAGTTTAGCACTTGATCAGTCGGCCATCGCACCAGGACTAGTTTAGCACTTGATCAGTAGGCCATCACACCAGGACTAGTTTAGAACTTGATCAGTCGGCCATCACACCAGGACTAGTTTAGCACTTGATCAGTCAGACATCGCTCCAGGACTAGTTTAGAACTTGATCAGTCGGCCATCGCACCAGGACTAGTTTAAAACTTGATCAGTTTCCCATCTCACCAGGACTAGTATAGCACTTGATCAGTCGGCCATCGCACCAGGACTAGTTTAGAACTTGTTCAGTCGGCCATCACACCAGGACTAGTATAGCACTTGATCAGTCGGCTATCGCACCGGGACTAGTTTAGCCCTTGATCAGTCGGCCATCGCACCAGCCACCAGGACTAGTTTAGCACTTGATCAGTCGGCAATCTCACCATGACTAGTATAGAACTAGATCAATCGGCCATCGCTCCAGGACTAGTTTAGCCCTTGGTCAGTCGGCCATCACACCAGGACTAGTTTACCCTTGATCTAGTCGGCCATCGCACCAGGACTAGTGTAGCCCTTGATCAGTCGGCCATCGCACCAGGACTAGTATAGAACTTGATCAGTCGGCCATCGCACCAGGACTAGTTTAGCCCTTGATCAGTCGGTCATCGCACCAGGACTAGTAGAGCACTTGATCATCTGCTGCCATCGCACCATAAGTAGTATAGCGCTTGATTAGTCGCCCATTGCACCATGCCCCAGTATAGCACTTGATCAGTTGGCCATCTCACCATTACCATGCCCAGTATATCACGTGATCAGTCGGCCATGCCGAGTATAGCACTTGATCAGTCGGCCATCGCACCAGGACTAGTAGAGCACTTGATCAGTCTGCCATCGCACCATAACTAGTATAGCGCTTGATCAGTCGCCCATTGCACCATGCCCAGCATAGCACTTGATCAATTGGCCATCTCACCATGCCGAGTATAGCACTTGATCAGTCGGCCATCACACCAGGACTAGTTTAGAACTTGATCAGTCGACCATCGCACCAGGAATAGTTTAGCCCTTGATCAGTCAGCCATCGCACCGAGACTAGTTTAGCCCTTGATCAGTCGGCCATCGCACCAGGACTAGTACAGCACTCGATCAGTCGGCCATCGCACCATGACTAGTTTACAACTCGATCAGTCGGCCATCGCACCATGACTAGTTTAGAACTTGATCAGTCGGCCATCGCACCAAGACTAGTTTAGAACTTTATCAGTCGGCCATCGCACCAAGACTAGTATAGCACTTGATCAGTCGGCCATCGCACCAGGACTAGTTTAGCACTTGCTTAGTCGGCCACGTCATCCTGCGTTACAGACAGAAGTGGTGGTCGGGGGGGGGGTGGGGGGGGGTGTAGTGTAGTCATAGACAAAAACTGGTGGTGGTGGTGATTTCACATTGTTACCACTGTGGGATATAGACCGGAACTTTTAGGACGCCAAATGTAGATGGCTGGTGTGTGTGGGGGATCATTGTTTTGTGTCCCCGGCGGTGGTGCGGAGTACAATGATGAATTACTGATGAATTACTGTATTGAACACACATGTATATGCACTGTGATACCGTACTTCACAATCCTCAGTTTTAAATTGTTTCTGTATCGTAAAACTGAACATTTATTCATTTTGAAAAGCTTAAAATTGTGGCAGATGATCGAAATGAAAACCGGATGTTTACATGCGAAATGAACCGGTGCATCGGTATATTTTAACCGCATGATGACCCACTGTATATTCATACCATATCCGTACGGATATATCGTATATACGAACGGATGTCGTATATTTTTGTATAATATTCGTATAGTACGTTTGTATAATGTAAACAAACTGTATTATACGATGATACGGTAAGTTTTTACCGCAAATATCGAAAGAATGACCGCACAAACGGTATCGCGAAAGAATGACCGCACAAACTGGACCGTGAAAGAATTACCGCACAAACGGTATCGCGAAAGAATGACCGCAACAACGGGACCGCGATTGGACCGCAATTAGACTGCAATTTCAGAGCGGACGAATTGCAATTCAACGACCGCTGGATTGCAATTCTTGGTAAGTGAATCGCAGGCGGGAGTGTAGTATTTCACCATGCCCAGTACGTATAGCACTTGATTAGTTGGCCATCTCACCATGCCCAGTATAGCACGTGATCAGTCGGCCATGCCGAGTATAGCACTTGATCAGTCGGCCATCGCACCAGGACTAGTAGAGCATTTGATCAGTCTGCCATCGCACCATATAACTAGTATAGCGCTTGATCAGTCGTCCATTGCACCATGCCCAGTATAGCACTTGATCAGTTGGCCATCTCACCATGCCCAGTATAGCACGTGATCAGTCGGCCATGCCGAGTATAGCACTAGATCATTCGACCATCACACCAGGACTAGTTTAGAACTTGATCAGTCGGCCATCACACCAGTACTACTTTAGCACTTGATCAGTCGGCCATCGCACCAGGACTAGTATAGCACTCGATCAGTCGGCCATCGCACCAGGACTAGTTTATAACTTGATCAGTCGGCCATCGCACCAGGACTAGTTTAGAACTTGATCAGTCGACCATCGCACCAGGAATAGTTTAGCCCTTGATCAGTCGGCCATCGCACTGAGACTTGTTTAGCCCTTGATTAGTCGGCCATCGCACCAGGACTAGTATAGCACTCGATCAGTCGGCCATCGCACCAGGACTAGTTTAGAACTTGATCAGTCGGCCATCGCACCACGACTAGTTTAGAACTTGATCAGTCGGCCATCGCACCAAGACTAGTTTAGCCCTTGATCAGTCGGCCATCGCACCAGGACTAGTTTAGAACTTGATCAGTCGGCCATCGCACCAAGACTAGTTTTGCCCTTGCTCAGTCGGCCATCGCACCAGGACTAGTTTAGAACTTGATCAGTCGGCCATCGCATCACGACTAGTTCAGAACTTGATCAGTCGGCCATCACACCAAGACTAGTTTAGCCCTTGCTCAGTCGGCCATCGCACCTGGACTAGTATAGCACTCGATCAGTCGGCCATCGCACCATAACTAGTTTAGAACTTGATCAGTCGGCCATCGCACCAAGACTAGTATAGCACTTGATCAGTCGGTCATCGCATCAGGACAAGTTTAGCACTTGATCAGTCGGCCACGTCATCCTGCGTTACAGACAGAAGTGGTGGTCGGGGAGGGGGGGGGGGGTGTAGTGTAGTCATAGACAAAAACTGTTGGTGGTGGTGATACACATTGTTCCCACTGTGGGATATAGACCGGAACTTTTAGGACGCTAAATGTAGATGGCTGGTGTGCGTGGGGGATCATTGTTTTGTGTCCCCGGCGGTGGTGCGGAGTACAGTGATGAATTACTGTATATTGGACACACATGTATATGTACTGTGATACAGTACTTCACAATCCTCAGTTTTAAATATTGTTTCTGTATCGTAAAACTGAAAATGTATTCATTTTGAAAAACTTAAAATTGTGGCAAATGATCGAAATGAAAACCGGATGTTTACATTCGAAATCAACCGGTGCATCGGTATATTTTAACCACAGGATGACCCACTTTATATTCATACCATATCCGTACGGATATATAGTATATCATGTATATACGAACGGATATCGTATGTTTGTATAATATTCGTATAGTACGTTTGTATAATCACTGATAATGTAAACAAACTGTACTATACGATGATACGGTAAGTTTTTACCGCAAATAGCGAAAGAATGACCGCACAAACGGTATCGCGAAAGAATGACCGCACAAACTGGACCGCGAAAGAATGACCGCACAAACGGTATCGCGAAAGAATGACCGCAAAAACGGGACCGCGTTTGGACCGCAATTAGACTGCATTTCCAGAGGGGAAGAATTGCAATTCAAGGACCGCTGGATTGCAATTCTTGGTAAGCGTATCGCAGGCGGGAGTGTATATACTGTATATCCCTTAAGTATGTGGACAACCATTTATTTGGGGAAACATATAAAAGTATATGGTTTCCAAACAACTGTGAGCGTGCCTTTATTTAGGGTTATTATGGCAGTAGTGGTCTAATCACAATAACAATGTATTTGGATTTAATTTGTTCGGTGAAACCCTTATTTTATAGGCGTTTCCCAAAGCAAATTTTGTCCAAATATTTAGGGTTAATACGATAAGAGTTTGCGACTATGGTGCTTTGCATTGCGTACACCTCGCATCTGAACACCAAAGGTCAAGGTCGGTCACTGAGGACTTATGTTCATATTACATGTACGATCAAGGCTGCAACGAGGGATTTAGCTTACTGATAATCAGTCCTTTTTACACTAGTGCAGATATATTATGATTGTTAATACACTGTGTTAAAGGTACATGCCCACTCAGTAGGCACAAACATTTGTGGATACAGTAAAGTTCTGCTGCTAATTCTTAGATTGCGGTCAACTAAAAGTGTCGTGCGCTGTTGTTTAATATGTTGTCTTTATTCACAATAAAACATGGTTTGGCAGCACTTTAGAATAAAAACTTATAAGTGAACGCTATATAGATATAATCGTTTAGTAATATATATTTTACTGACAGTGACGCGTGGTGTTATCAGGCTAGTTTCATTTGCAAATGAGGCATGATATTTTTTAATTGCTTATACTAATTAACTGCGTCATGAGAAAAACATAATATTTTCGACAGATTATAAAGTAGTAATGTCCATTAACATTTTAAGGAAAAGCGGAAGAACTGCAACCAAGCTTAGCGCGGAAGACAAGCAAGCTTAGTAGGGAAAAAGACGAGATCAACCCATACAGAAGTAAGTTTGAAATTAATATTATCGAAAACAATAATGTTTTTGCATTGTTTATATAGCCGTGGGCAGCTGTCGTGAGACAGACAGTAGTTTGATAAATGACGAGATCACACAATTAAGACGTAAGTCTGACATTTGTGGATACATTAAAGTTCTGCTAATAATCCTTAGAGTGCGGGAAACGAAAAGTGTCGTTTGCTGTTGTTTAATAATTTGACTTTATTCACAATAAAACGTGGTTTGGCAGCTCTTTAGAATCATATATATTGGAAATGATTCTAAAGCGTTGTCAAAACATGTTTTTTTATAAGAAAAATGGAATATAAAATAGAAACAAATGACGACAAAAATGAATTTAGCATTGTAAGGGTTATATGTAATACGGCTTTTGGGTCTGAAGAAAAGTTGACTTATTAGTGAGTCGGTCTTATTACCGGAACTGAGTACAGGCCAAATCCGTAAGTCGTTGCATGCTGGAAACTTGTGTGCTATGCACTACATATTACATTGCCAAGTGAAGAGGAGATGCACAGATATAAGCCAACTGCCAAGTTATTTCTCAAGACGACAGAAAAACTAAAACCACTGTCTGAGGCTAGCGACATGCCGGTAAGTATATACAGAGCTCCAAATAAGTTTTGTATCTAAAGAGTATTATACACCCATATTTGAAATTCAATGCGTATTTTACTTTTACAAATGTATTGTTGATTTTCTTCATTATTAAGTAGGAACAAATGATAAGAAATTAAATACATTTAAAATTCACTTATTTGAGCTGCAAAAGCAAACAGTGTTTTGCAGCTCAAATATGTACATTTTCAAATTTATTACAGTATTTTCACTACTCAATTTGAAAATCAACGCGTATTTTCGCTTTTTGTTCTCCCACTTTGGATAATCAATGCGTATTCTGCTGAAATATGTGCTTAAAATACGCCAATATGCACCTTATCTAGAGCTCTGAACTGTATATATACTGTATATCCCTTAAGTATGTGGACAACCATTTATTTGGGGAAAGATATAAAAGTATATGGTTTCCAAACAACAGTGAGCGTGCCATTATTTAGGGTTATTATGGCAGTAGTGGTCTAATCAAAATTACAATGTATTTGGATTTAATTTGTTCTGTGAAACCCTTATTTTATAGGCGTTTCCCAAAGCAAATTTTGTCCAAATATTTAGGGTTAATACAATAAGTGTTTGCGACTATGGTGCTTTGCATTGCGTACACCTCACGTCTGAACACCCAAGGTCAAGGTCAGTCACTAAGGACTTATGTTCATATTACATGTACGATCAAGGCTGCAACGAGGGATTTAGCTTACTGATAATCAACCGTTTTTACACTAGTGCATATATATTATTATGTTTAGTACACTGTGTTAAAGGTACATGCCCACTCAGTAGGCAGAAAATGTTCTTTATCGGAATTAAATAAGTGTATAATTGTGTCATTACTCCACCAGTTCTAAAAATTACAAGTGCCCGCTATATAGATATAATGATTTAGTAATATATATTTTACTGATTGTGTCGCGCGTTGATATCAGGCTATTTTCATATGCAAATGAGGCATGCTATTTTAATTATTTATACTAATTAAATGCGTCATCAGAAAAAATATTTTCAACAGATTATAGAGTATGATCATTGCATATCAAAAAATATATACAGATAATAAATAGTAATGCCCACTAACATGTTAAGGAAACACTGTTATCGGCAAGCCTCGGAATTCCTACGCTTTTCCTAGCCTCTCTGATTATATTTCATTAACTTGATCTGGAACTTTACACCGGATATTCAATACCGAATATGAGTGTATTGGCAAGTTGCTATTTTGCCATAGTGTAAAAGTATTTATCACACTGCTCGTATACCTTTAAATCTTAGAAAATATGTCATACCTAATTTGCGCATCAGGTTTTTACCTCGCCCTGGTGCTTATATTAGGATCAATATGGTATGCACGTTTCTGCACTCTGTTTTAGAACTGCTGAAGAAAACTGCGATAATCGGGCCTGGATTGACAAATTACGAGGTCAATCAATTAAGAGGTAAGTTAGAAATTTAAGAATGAGCCTTCTTTTTATTACGTGAACATTGTTCAAATATTAATTTTATTACACCCCACTACAACCCCAGTTACCTACGAACATGTTTGGAAATTGTTTCAGAAAGCTGGCTAGATAGCATGGAAATGATTTAACTAAGAATACAAAAGTTAAATTTGAAAATCGGTCCACTATTTCTGAAAAAATAAAAAATGTCCATATGTTAAATCCCCATAGACACCTTAACACTGTGAAGATGTCTATGGGGATTTAACATGGGGAAATTGTGTGTTTGTAATAAAATCAATATTGGACCAAATTTCAAGAAATAAAAAGAGGGCTCATTCTTAACAATAATGTTTTTGCATTGTTTATATTGCCGTAAAATGTGGGCAGCTGTCGTGGAACAGACAGTAGTTTGACAAATGACGAGATAACACGATTAAGACGGAAATCAGTGGATACAGTAAAGTTCTGCTATGAATCCTTAGAGTGCGGGAAACGAAAAGTGTCGTCTGCTGTTGTTTGATATTTTGTCTTTATTCACAATCAAACATGGTTTGGCAGCAATTTAGAATCGTATCCATTGGAAATTATTTTAAAGCGTTGTCAAAACATGTTTTTTATAAGAAAAATAGAATATAAAAAATAAACAGCAGACGACAAAAATGAATTCAGCATTGTAAGGGTCAACACCGCTTATGGATGTGAAGAAAAATTGTCTTATTAGTGAGTCGGTTTTAATACCGGATCTGAGTAGAGACCAAATCCGTAAGTCTTTGCATGCTGGGAAACTTGTGGGCTATGCACTACATAGTCAATTGCCAAGGGAGGCGGAGATGCACATATTTTAGCCAACTTTCAAGTCATTTCTCAAGGCGAAAGAACAACTAAAGCCACTCTCGGAGGCTAGTGACATGCCAGTAAGTATATACAGAGCTCCAGTTAAGTTTTGTATCTAAAGAGTATTATACCCCCATATTTGAAATTCAATGTGTATTTCACTTTTACAAATGTATTATTGATTTTTAAATAGGGAACAAAATTAATGATAAGAAATTAAATGAATTTAAAAATTCACTTACTTGAGCTACAAAAAGCAAGCAATGTTTTGCAGGTCAACTATGTAAATTTTCAACTTTATTACAGTATTATCACTACTCAATTTGAAAATCAATGCGTACAATTAATATTGCATTTGCAGTGAGTATTTTGTTCTCCCACTTTGGATAATCAATGCGTATTCTGCTAAAATAAGTGCGTAAAATACGCCAATGCGCACATTATCTAGAGCTCTGAGTATATATACTGTAAAGTCTCTTCGTTGCGTCTGTCTTCAAGAATACACGATAAACCATAATATTTCCTGTTCACGCAGGGGGTTGGTAGTGGGCCCTTGTGAATCAGAATATGCAAGCTGGAATAACTATAGCTACTTGAAAATGAAAGAACGACCGTAGCGAATTCCGTATTAATACCTCATCTTTTGATGACACATAAAGCACAATATTATGCAACACTTACAACTGTATGAGGGTGACAATTCATGGTAACACTTATGGTACCGGGATGATACACAGGACTATATAAATCAACAGTCAGTATTCGTAGTACATGTATGCGAGTCTATACTAACTAACATAGGCGACAATGGGAGCAACAAGACACAAGCAACTATTTCTAAAGCGTACACGCTCGGACCTAGACGTGAATCGCGGCGCTATCATACATTATGCTACTGAGTGGGGGAGGCACACAGCGTCATACAGCGGGAATCGCGAAGCTGGCGTTGGGACTAATGCTGGGTGGGGGAATCACACAGCGGGAATCACGAAGCTTGGGTGTGGAGATAATACTGGGTGGGGAGTCACACAGCGGGAATCACGAAGCTGGGGCTGGGACTAATGTTGGGTGGGGGAGTCACACAGCGGGAATCATGAAGCTTGTGTGGGGAGATAATCCTGGGTGGGGGAGTCACACAGCGGGAATCACAAAGCTGGGGTTGGGACTAATGTTGGGTGGGGGAGTCTCACAGCGGGAATCATGAAGCTGGGGTTGGGAAAAAAGCTGGGTGGGGAGTCACACAGCGGGAATCACGAAGCTAAGGTGGGGAGATAATACTGGGCGGGGGAGTTACACAGCGGGAATCACGAAGCTGAGGTTGGGACTAATGTTGGGTGGGGAATCACACAGAGGAATCACGAAGCTTGGGTGGCGAGATAATACTGGGTGGGGGATTCACACAGCGGGAATCACGAAACTGGGGTTGGGATAATGTCGGGTGGGGGAGTCACACAGCGGGAATCACGAAGCTGGGGTTGGGACTAATGCTGGGTGGGGAAGTCACACAGCGGGAATCACGAAGCTTGGTGGAGAGATAATACTAGGTGGGGAGTCACGCAGCGGGATTCACGAACCTGGGGTTGGGTCTAATGTTGGATGGGGGAGTCACACAGCGGGAATGACGAAGCTTGGATGGGGAGATAATACTGTGTGGGGAGTCACCCAGCGGGAATCACGAACCTTGGGTTTGGACTAATGCTGGGTGGGGGAGTCACACAGCGGGAATCACGAAGCTTGGGTGGGGAGATAATACTGTGTGGGGGAGTCACACAGCGGGAATCACGAAGCTGGGGTGAGAAATATAATAATATAATAAGTGAGGTCTGGGAGTCACAGCGGGAATCAGCCCCTCACACAGCGAATCACGAGCTTGGGTGGGGAGAGAATACTGGGTCGGGAAATTACACAGCGGGAATCACGATGCTGGGGTTGGGACTGATGTTGGGTGGGGGAGTCACACAGCGGGAATCATGAAGCTTGGGTGGGAAGATAATATTGGGTTGGGATTCACACAGCGATGATCACGACACTGGGGTTGGGACTAATGCTGGTTGGGGAGTCACACAGCGGAAATCATGAAGCTGGGGTTGTGACTAATGTTGAGTGGGGAAGTCGCACAGCGGGAAACACGAAGCTTGGGTGGGGAGATAATACTGTGTGGGGGAGTCACACAGCGGGAATCATGAAGCTGGGGTTGGGACTAATGTTGATTGGGAGAGTCGCACAACGGGAATCACGAAGTTGGGGTTGGGAAATAAGCTGGATGGGGGAGTCACACAGCGGGAATCACGAAGTTAGGATGGGGACTTATTATGTTGTGTGGGGGACGCACACAGTGGGATCCACGAAACTATGGTGGGGAATTGTCACGCAGAAATCTCAGACAGTGTAAATACATGTATTGTTCTAGGAAGATGGGAATAGTATTGGTTGCAATTAGATATTAGAGAGGCTATATGCTGTTTCCAGGTATGTTGTAAATAGATGCAAGGGTCACTTCAGCCAGGATTTTTGACCAGCTCAGGGTATTGTGTAGAATGATTGGCTAGTTTGGCCTAGGGCAAAATGGTCAGTGGATGTATGGTGTTAGCTTGATTATTTGATTGGAAGGTGAGCTGTGGTGGTGTTTTATACGGGGACTGTATGATAATCTCGGGAGTTGCAAAGATAGTTTTCTGTCGATAGGATGTCTTGTAAAGAAAGCCAGGATGGTGAAGACAGATTTATGTCCATATGATGTGATTGTAGAGAAGGGCCGGATAGTGGATTGCATGCTGAAGATATGTTCAGGTAAGGAAATATGTAGATAGTGTAGAATAATGAAATGGATCTGGAATTGCAGATTAGTGAAGTTTGTCCGATATTCATGTAGTGAGACAACGGACTTATTAGTGTTCGTTGTCTATTTCAGCGTAGAGGTCGAGGTCGAGGTCGAGGTCCAGGTCGTAATTGATCAATGTCGAAGCCCAGGTTGAGGTCACGGCGAGGTCGTAGTCGGACAGACGTCATAGGGATACGTACATCTAGTTTAGCGGATGCGTAGTCTCGGCGAGATCCAGGGCGATTTGATAGTCGGGGCCCAGGTCGAGGTGGTGTCAGCCCTAGCGATATTCGAGTGCTACAGTGGGGCTTCATATACGAGACACCTAACTATACATATGGATCATTGAGGGATCTATATATTATATCTAACACTAATTCATCCTCAAATTAGCATTAAGCGCAAGTTCTGAATGGAATTTGACTATAGTTTCATAAGAGGGTGATATGTTTATAATTAAAGTATAACGCAGACAGTCTGAGGAAATATTGAGCATAACTTATGGTGGAGAGTGAACCGGAATGTATGAACACTGTATTGCTGATGTGTATTACGAATTGACTAATGAACTGACTATATATCCTTATTCTTAAATGTAGGACTATATATTTATTATAAATACTCAGGTTGTGAGACACTGGTGAAATAATAGTGTGAAATAGGGTTATAGCATCTGATATACCTACTAGAGACTTGTTCAATACATAGGCAATAACTATTATATTATTAGTACTCATATGTGTCATTGAATTTGATTAACTTTACATACATATGTCAGTGGATCTACCTGTTTCTCATGTAGTAAAACATACTATAACATTCTGTCTGTGATATATAGTATATGTGACGGTATATATGGGAAAGAATGTGGTATGTATGTGTAAAATACTTGTAATATAATTTGTAAATATGCGAAATACATAAATGTGTAATGTCAGCTCTGCAGAATCCCTTCAATAGTTCACCCTTACCCAAATCCCAGTGACTGATTGCACGTTATCGTAATCCCGGCGTAACAGGAATCAAACAGCAGTTGGAGCAGGGGTGGGGAGTCAAACAGCCGGGGGTCACGAAGCTGGGGGTGGGAATCATGACACTAGCTGCATGGGGGGGGGGCACACAACAGCTAGGACGCATGACAATGTAGTGTGGCTCACATATCAGGGGTGGGAGGGGAGTCACACAGCAGGGGGTCACGAAGCTTGAGTCGGGAATCGTATCGAAATGGGGAAAAAATGGGTGGGGTAATGGGATATTGGCATTATCATGGTTCCAGCCAATATTAATAATCAATATATAATGCCAGAATCACGTTAAAATCATCACATCTAACGACTAACGGACCATTGGTAACATCGTCGGTGAATAATGGTTAAGGGGTAGGATATGTGGGCTCTGTGAGTTTTGAGACGCGAGTTGCGTCTCGAGTTGCGTCTCTCGGGACAAAGGCATCACGGGACGGTTGAAAATAGCCAAAATTGACTTATTTTCTGAGGGCGGCGGGTGACTAAAAATAACCGCCACTCACAATCAGTTAAGGAGGCTCTTGCGAAAAATATTGAAAAATACTCTCAAATGAAGTAGAAAACGCGCGCCACAATAAAAATCAGATGTGTTTAATTAATTTTCTACAAAGTTACCCACCCACCTATTTTTGGCCAGAAATTTAAAGGAGCTTCTGTTTTCGCGATAAGCTTATGTATTCATCATTTATATATCAAATAAAACAAATTTTACAGTAATCCGACCAGTATGTGCCAGTATGTGCTGTTCTTTTACGGATTTCATATTCCGGACCAAAAGGTTTTCCAGCCGTTACTGCATGACTAACTTCCCCTTATTTTGCTTACCACTGTTATTTCCCTTTGCAGTCACGTGGGTATATGACGTATCAGTAGAACTTCCGAAATGTATGCACAATACGATGATTGCGCGTAATAGTTGAACAGACTACTTAGAACTCCAGTATATTAGACCGCTGATCTTAATATATGGGACCGTACTGTACAGTAAAAATATAAGAATGATCTAGTCAAAAAATAGATACTGAAATGCGACAGTGGGTGACAAAATGGACATACTGTGCAATTTTCAACAGCTGTAGGTTACCAGTCTGTATATACATTTATTTATATTTACATCGTCAGGTTACAATTTATGTTTTCCCCGATAGTACTTATATATAATGCTAAATCAGACGGGCAACAGAGTAGACACTTATCAGAGCTGTCAGGTGCATAGATTGGATATTGTGCTATGTTTGGTCAAACTGTCATAACGTCATTCTTGTAGGCCATTGTCTACTTACAATGAAACAATGCTGTACATGGGGTCAATTAAGGAAAGCCCGGGGTGACAGCAGGGGGAAAATTGGTCGCTCTAATTGCCACGGGGGAGGGGGTGGGGTGTTGTTTGAATATTGTGTCCACATACGCTGTACACCGCGACTGAGAAGGTACAATAAGCCAAACACAACACGGGGCTTATATGGCGTTTGCGACCAGTGTATATCCAGTTCAGCCTGTACATTCCCACAGTCTGAACAGGATCTGCACTTTTCGGCATTCCTTCAATAAAACACACTAACATGCATTCTAGATCATATTTAGAATACAGGAGTGTTATATTTGATTAGGACCTACACTAGTCACAAATCACACAAATCCCATTTCTCCAGTCACAGCCACATATAGGACCAAGCTTCGACGTAACCCCCAACGATTTTCTTCTGGAAAACATCTTTAGTTTTTAACATCAAGTCCAAGCATTTTATATTTATTTGAAAGAAGTAAGGAGGAAAACAAAAAAGAAATAGTAAAGAATTTATTGTATATGTGAACATTTAATATATAATTTTAATTCTTTTTATCTGTCAACGAACAAAATATGTGATTTAGTTATATTTTAGTATTCGAAAACAGTATTTACGGAACAATAAGCGAGTGAACATTCAAGTTACACAATTTTAGTTCTGCAATATAACATTCATCCATGTATAAAAACAAACACATTAAGCTTGGATTTTCGGAACTGTAGAAAGCACCCTGATGTGCACAGTGTATCAATTCTACCTTGTCTGTCAAATTGGACTCAACCGATCAGCTTGGCATAGGTCTGACTAGGACATATAAACAAAATTTATTCAACCAATCAGCATATAATAGGTGTGGCTTCATTGAATTCAGAATACACCTGTCCCAAGATCCACTTCCCTATTTGCCTGCGGTCAAATCATCGGATAAGTTGTTTGCTATTAATGACCTCCGGCGGCATCCGTTTGAACATAGCTACACGCGTGTCACTGATTATTTCAACTCGAAATTGTCAAAGCACAAGTATGCTGAAGTAACATTATGCAAAGCATTGCAGAATCAATTTACGAAATGTCGGAGATTAGCATTTTGTAAACAAAAATTAGAACATTTAATTTCACATTTTTTCTGATTCTGGCTCTGCTGTCTGTTTGACCGTGAATTACAACCGACTTCCGCACAGATAGTCGTCGCCGACGATTGCAACCAACGTATAAATACTCCAAGTATAACTAGGCGAAGGAAACAATAACGATTGACGTATATATTAAACGACAAAAACGAAGAAATTTTGCAACAAATACATGATGTCCGTAAATCCAAACGATATTATATAAGAAACCTTCATCCACCAATCAGGTAAACTGTTCTACTGCTACTTCATAGCGGTTATTGTTACAGCGCCACCTCGCGTTAGTAGGTCGTAGTAAGAGGAGAGATAAGCGATGACCAATTAATTGTATGGCTCTGTATATTTGTCAGATAAGGTGCGATATGAGAAATCTCAATATCTCGAAACATACAAACGAACCGGAAATCGGTTATTAGGGTCGCCGTTGTTGTTTTTAGCGCGGTTTGAAAAAGATAAGTGATAGTTTGTAATGTGAACTTTAAACACGACTGAAATTGTTGGAATTATTTTCATTAAAACATGAGGCACATAGATCTTGCTATGCCTTGTTCTATCAATTGTATCACCACACCATTTCCTGAAAATGATTCCAAAGCGGGGTCATAACCACCTCAAATTTTCGCTATGAATGCCCGAAAAATACATTAAATTCTGACGCGAAACCGTACCGGCGAGACAGCATAGGATGCGCCATTTTCCAAGATGTCAAAATCAACCGGAGCTGACATTCAGTTTCGTAGAATAATGAAAAACTCTAAAAAATACACCTAGTCAAGCCTCCCAAAGTCAAGAAATATTCATAAACCTATTTTTCTAGACACACTGGTGTAACTTGCAGGGTCGGTAATGAAGTATATAGAAAATCGTCCACTCCCTTTTTAAAGCTAGCCGCCCACTATCCCGTGAGACCAAAGTCGACAATCGACAGATTTCACTCCTATTTTTGTAACCTTCAGTCCTAATGTTGTCAGCGAATCCAGCCCTTTGATTGTCTCGTAAAGACTCCGAGGACAACATTCGGACAATGAGGACCATCTTTGGAATCCGCGGACAACATGTGAAAGTTGTCCCCTATTCCGCACAGTGGATTGGGTGAAATGTGTAATCGGATTCCCGGACTTTCCCATTTTGACGAAATGTGAAAGTTGTCCAGTATCGTTGATTGGTCGGAGAGGTTTGGTGGAAATAACCGAGTATAAACAGGTTTACGCAGCGTAAAATGGCGGCCGTGTTCAACACACACAGAACATGTCAACAAACTATTGTGAATTGTAACTAACTAAACAAGTTTCCTGGAGTATGAAGGCGACGATCATAAACTATTGACAATTGCGAACATCCAGGTATGCATCAGAGATCGTGGTAAGGTGTGTGCACACAATTACAGACGTGTTTTGTTGTACACAATGAGTGATACATTCGAAGCGACGAATACGCAATACACAGTCTTGTATAGTGATGCTTGGCTGGCTGGGTCGCTTCAATTCTGTATATCCCTTAAGCATTTGGACAACCATTTATTTGGGAAAATATATAAAAGTATATGGTTTCCAAACAACAGTGAGCGTGCCATTATTTAGGGTTAGTATGGCAGTAGTGGTCTAATCACAATAACAATGTATTTGGATATAATTTGATTTGGGAAACCCTTAATAGGGGTTTCTCAAAGCAAATTTTGTCCAAATATTTAGGATTAATACGATAAGTGTTTGCACTATGGTGCTTTGTTTTGCGTACACCTCGCGTCTGAACACCCAAAGTCAAGGTCACTGAGGACCTATGTTCATATTACATGTATGACCAAGGCGGAAACGAGAGGTGTAGCTTAGTGATAATCAGCCGTTTTGACACTAGTGCATATATAGTATGATTTGTAATACACTGTGTTAAAGGTACATTCCCACTCAGTAAGCCAAAATGTTCTTTATCGGAATTAAATAAGTGTATACGTTTCTGCATAAGTTCTGTATAAGTTTCTGCACTCTATTTCAGGTATGCTGAGGAATGAATATTTGCCAAATGATGAGGTCAAACAATTGAGAAGTAAGTCTGCAATTTAAGAAAGAGCCTTCTTTTTTTTTTCATGAAATTTGATAAAATATTGATTTCATTACGAAAAAATGATTTCTCTATGGGAATTTAACTTTGGGAAAAAGTAGGTGGAGTAGCGGACGGAGCAGTCAAAAAACGATTTTTTTTGGGAAATTGCTTGCGAAACCTGGCTAGATAGCTTGGAAATGATTTAACTAAGAAAACAAAAGTTAAATTTTGAAAATCGGTCCACTATTTCTGAAAAATGAAAAATTTCCCCATGTTAAATCCCCATAGATATTGGACCAAATAAGAGGGCTTATTCTTAACAATAATGTTTTTGCATTGTTTATATTGCCGTAACATTTGGGCAGCTGTCGTGGAACAGACAGTAGTTTGACAAATGACGAGATCACACAATTATGACTTGAGCCTGAAATCTGTGGATTGCTATGAATCCTTAGAGTGCGGGAAACGAAAAGTGTCGTCTGCTGTTATTTAATATTTTTTCTTTATTCACAATAAAACATGATTTGGCAGCACTTTAGAATCATATCCATTAGGAATGATTATAAAGCGTTGTCAAAACATGTTTTTTATAAGAAAAATGGAATATAAAAAATAAACAGCAGACGACAAAAATTAATTCAGCATTGTAAGGGTTAAGACCACTTGTGGGTGTGATGAAAAGTTGTCTTATTATTGAGTCGGTTTTATTACCGGAACTGAGTAGAGACCAAATCCGTAAGTATTTGCATGCTGGGAAACTTGTGGGCTATGCGCGACATAGTAAATTGCCAAGGGAGGAGGAGATGCACAGATATAAGCCAACTTTCAAGTCATTTCTCAAGGCGAAAGAAAAACTAAAGTCACTCTCGGAGGCTAGTGATATGCCAGTAAGTATATACAGAGCTCCAGATAAGTTTTGTATCTAAAGAGTATTATGCCCCCATATTTGAAATTCAATGCGTATTTTACTTTTACAATTGTATTATTGATTGTATTCATTATTAAATAGGGAACAAATGATAAGAAGTTAAATAAATTTAAAAATTCACTTATTTGAACTGCAAAAGGCAAACATTGTTTTGTAGCTCACCTATGTAAATTTTCAACTTTATTACAGTATTTTCACTACTCAATTTGAAAATCGATGCGTATTTTCGCATTGCAGTGAGTATTTTGTTCTCCCATTTTGGATAATCAATGCGTATTCTGCTAAAATGAGTGTAAAATAAGGTAATACGCACCTTATCTACAGCTCTGACTGTATATATACTGTATTTCCCTTAAGTATTTGGACAACCATTTATTTGGGGAAACATATAAAAGTATATGGTTTCCAAACAACAGTGAGTGTGCCATTATGTAGCGTTAGTATGGCAGTAGTGGTTTAGTCACACTAAAAATGTATTTGGATATAATAGGGGTTTCCCAAAGCAAATTTTGTCCAAATATTTAGGCATAATACGATAAGTGTTTGCGACTATGGTGCTTTGTTTTGCGTACACCTCGCGTCTGAACACCCAAGGTCAAGGTCACTGATGACTTATGTTCATATTACATGTATGATGAAGGCTGCAACGAGGGGTTTAGCTTAGTGATAAACAGTCGTTTTTAGCTCGCCTGTACGAATAGCAGAATAGCTTATAGTCCAGGCAATGAACAACCTAGGTTGGACACAAATGTTAACAAAGATTTCTCATCTGAAATGGTTCCAGTGGCCGGCTATTATACTATAGCAAAAGTTCCACCAAATTGAACCCATGGCAAATTCGATTATTCTGCTTAAATCCAAGATGGCCGCCAATTCATTAGTTCTAATAGTGAAACAGACATATAATTAGTGGTGTACATTATAAAACTACATTTCATGTCTCATTTCCAAATAAATTTATGATACCCTTTGCTTTGCTGACAATTAAGGGGTCATCAGATGACAAGGTCATGTGTTAAGGTCAAGGTCGATGTAAAAAATAAGCAAATTAAACCATAATCTGAACACATTTTTATATTAATTGTCTCTTATGACATTTAATCACGTTTTATGTATTGCAGAAGCTACAGCGAGAATGTTCATTTGTTTGCTCTTGTTTTCTCTGGCATTTGATCCAGATAAAAGGTCAATGTCATGCGCTTAGTACAAATGCAATGTCAAATATGACCATAAGAAGCCACACTTATACAAATTAGCGAAAATGTACACATTATATCAACGAAGAAACATGTATACAACATAGGGGTACACGTTTCTTTATTTGTGATACCTTTTACTTGTACATATCATTATGTACATGTATAACATAGTCGTACGTACAATGCTGAATACCAAATTTGATGATGAAAATCTAACTAAGCTGTTTAAATCTGCACACTATGCCGAGCTATGCCGAACTATCATATTTCAACACATCTATAAGTCTTACCCATTTGGTATGCTTTGTTCAATGGTCTGAAATCGCAAGTCATGTAATTAATGCACGATACATTAATTTGTATACGCAATGTTTAACTTTACTTCACATACTCGTTTATTTATTTCACCTTATAATTTTGAGCCGTCTTCTGATACCGATAGCAGTGCAGTTTAGACAGGCACACATCCAACTGTAGAGGTTGCCCAATCCCATTCTTCAGAAGAGAGATTATTACCATGCCACATCGGAATCTGGTGGCAAGTCCTATGACTGTGTAGAGCAGCAGCATCTTTCGTCGACGGAAGCTTCTCTGGTTGCACGTAATCAGCTGAGGTGGCCACCTTTATCTGAAACGTAGCCACTCTTGCGGCACAAATACTTGATGATGCACACCCATATATAACAAGCAGGGCATCCTTTCCTGCCACCGTGATGCATCCATGAAGACGGTAGTGGGTTGTTTCAGAGCTGCTTACTTTGTCAAGACAGTCACATTGCCAATAAATACCAAACGGTATTGACACTGTGTCACACATCCTAATAGCATGCAAGAATGGCAGAGCTTCTGTAAGAAATGGATCCAGATTTGTGTTCAAATGCTTTGACGCATAACCTGTTTTGATGCTTACCATGAAATGTTATCACTATAACCTGCATTATATGCTATTAGCCGAAATATGTCGCAATCGCAATCTACTGCAATACCTACTGTTGTTTTCATATCAACATGCCGATGTTGTAACCTGCATCTCCGTGGGTATGCACGACATCGATGACTGCTTTGGCCATATTTGGCCGTCGTCCGTCCGTCGTCCGTGCGTCCGTGCGTCCGTCCGTCCGTCCGTCCGTCCGTCCGTCCGTCCGTCCGTCCGTCGTCGTGGAATACATGTTTGTCCCGCGTTGAAGGCTACTTGACCACCGCGGTGCGTGGTGTCCGTGTTTATCATGATGTATTGTGTTAGTTTCATCCTTTACATGGGTTCATTGGTCTCCTTTGGGTATTTTGTTCTCTATTATAGCAAGAAAAGTCGTTTTCCCTCATCGTTTAATTCATTTCATCAGAAACTGTGATTGACGCACCAACATAGTATCTTGTCTGATGTTGATGGACTTCATTCTTAGTACTGGAGCCTTGGTATTCATCAAAGACAATACATGCACGACCATAGTTGCATAGTTGCTGCGTACATGCTGAACATACATAGCACATATATTTGAGTAGCTGATGAATTCTTAGGCGAGGAGAACTTGTGAAGCAAAACAGAGAACAAGACACCCACAGGATATTCATGAACCAGGTACAATATCACAATATATGTATAATAAAACATAGATAAATCATATAATATAACAATATAGCATTGAATGAAAAGGAAAACCATACTCAGAGATCCCAAATGAGTTGGAAATAATAGTAGCATTGGTTACAAACACGAGGAGACTTGTTACAACAATCACACAGCACAACTAACAGAGCTGTGGTATATAAAATAGAGAACAAGAAACCTCCCATATCTACAAGAAACTGCAAGGCTCTTTCTTTACTAACTGTGACAGTACATTCAGGGACAAGCTTTACAAGATGGTGTATGAGATCGATCCGCTTTTCACCAGTTTGCATGTGTATGAGATTGTCGAATAGAGACTCATGCTGAAATATATCGAGAAGAGGGAGTCGACAATGCCTGTTGCAAGATGATGCTGTGGATCCATCGATTCGTTCCGCCAATGTATTCGCATAGACAGCCGAGGCTAAAGTATTTATTTGATTCTTCTGGAAAACTTGTATTCTGACAAAGAATGACCGACCACGGAAGCAAGAATCTCATCTGCGATACATTGGGACCCATCGGCATTCAGTGCCTTGTATGCGACTAACTCTGTTTGAGTGACTCACAAGTTCATCTGATGTTGTTTAGAATGATTCCAGCTGAACAAAGACATGCAGAAATGTCCGTGTATCGTTCATATCATGTCACACGTTGATGATGTCGGAACAGGATGACCAGCTCCTGTTTTCGTAAAAAGAACCTACAATATCACATATGGGGTGACTAATCTCAGCACATGTAGGGTTTGACTTAAGGAAAAGCAAACAGGTGTTCTCATTGGATTCACGATCATGCGCTAGGTCACCAGATGTCATGATGCCAGCCATCATCACTTGCTCTGTATATGCATTTGCAAATTTCCAGTTAGCAGCCCCCATTCACCTCTCTTCATTATACGATGAAGCGACGAGTGACTGCTATCCTCACAGAAGTAATATAAGTAATAGACACACAATAAGGATAAGGACAAGTACTGGGGGAAATGGCTTGAATATTAATATTCAAGTCTGACTAAATAAAGTCTCACCAGTACTCGTGTTCAACTGTGTATGAAATAATGCATTGTTTTTCGACTTCGGACTAACAGACAAATCATTTTCACATTTCTGGATCTCATGCAGTCGTTGTTAGCTATTGTTGTTGTTGTTGTTGTTGTTGTTGATGTTGGTCATAAGACCCATGCTTTTTGTGTGGAGTCACGTATTGAATTACCACAATGTTAGAAAACGTATAAGTATCTCTATATAGTAATGTTATCGCGCATACTTTAGCAGAAGGTACGACAATAGTCGCCACTTTTCCATCGTCGTCCGTGTCGTCGTCAGAAATTTCAAAAAAATTGTACAAGCTTCGTCGTCATGGTATAACTTTAATATTGCTTGACGGATTGCTTCACTATTTTGACATTTGACATATGTGAGCATTTGGAACACATTCATGCCCATTAAAACATGAGCTTGACCTTTTGTACCTTGACATGGGTGTGGAACCACTTAGCCATTGTTTTTAAGTCAAAAAGTTTCTTCAACCGTTTCATGTTTCAAGCATGCACTACTCTGACGGTTCTTGTGATGCTTACTTTCGCACATGCCCATCATCATGATTATGGTCAAATGCCTCGGCAGGCGCGACAGGCGGAATTATATGACGTATGTATTCGGAAATTACACATAAAAATTGCTTATGCATGTAAAATATTCAGCGGTTTCGGCTAGATTCGAGACGCATATTCGACATCTACTTTGACCTGCCTAATGACATTTACCTGTAAAGTGAAAGTAACCTGTGAAAACATGGTAAAACATTATTGTATGTTGTTAGGAGCTGTAAAATTCAAAGGATTTTGGTTTATTTTTTGTGAATTTTTCATTTGACCTTGACCTTAATGAATAACCTTGGCATCTGACATGCTGAATATTATTGGAAATAATATCGGTATCCTAATGATAATGGGAAAAAAGACATTAAACAATGGTTTATATATGTCGGTCATTTTGGATTTGTTCTGAAAATTGGCTTTTGCCATGAGTGGAATCGGTTGGAATTTTGTTGTGTAATTATATACTGTCAGTGAATGCATTTCTGGTGATAAATCTTTGTTAACAATTTTGTCCAAACCTCAGTGATTGTTTAGCCTTCTTTGCTGGGACTATTATGGCGTCGTCTGTGTCGTCGGTGTCGTCGGCGTCAGCGTTGGCGTCCACAAACTTCATGTTGGGGTAAATGTCTTATAACTTCTGTTTCATTTCATGGAACACCTTGTTATTTCATACATGCATTCCTCAGATGACCCTCTATAATGCTGTAGCAAAGCAAGGTCACAAACTTAGCATGTTCATAAACTTAACATTGGGGTAAATGTTGTGTAACTTTTGTTTCTCTACAGGGAACGCCTTGATATACATGCGTTCATCTGATGATCCTCTATTGTGCTACAGCAAATCCATGAGCCACACCCCACCACTTTCCCCAAGGTTAAGGTCACAAACTTAACACATTCATACATGCATTCCTCGTGTGAATAGCTATCATGCTGTAGAAGCTCACCAACTTAGTGCGTTCATAAACTTAACTTTGGGTTAAATTTTGTATAACTTCTGTTTTCAGGGAGCGCATTGATATTTCTTACATGCATTGATCTTAATATGCTATATCATACTATAGAAAATCCACGAATCACCGTCCACCACTGACCCCAATGTCAAGGTCAGTTATTTTTTAGTTCTAAATTAATGTTGTTTATCAGCATCCATATTTTTCTCTCAAACATAACCAATCCATATCATACGCCTAAATATCAAGCCAAATTGCACATTTTGCCAATATTTGCCATTAGCAGCAGGTGCGGTTATAGTCTTTGCTTTTTCGTACTCCGCGTCGGTGTCGTCGACCAAAATGTTCAAAAGTATGCCGTATTTTCTTCATCATACTTGATGCCAACAACTGTGCCAAGTTTGAGTGAAGGCTGCCAACAGGCGAGCTTCGTTGTCTTCTGACAACTCTTGTTGCACTAGTGCATATATATTATGATTTTTGTCCCGCCTGCTTTAGCAGAAGCGGGACATAGGCATAGCTTTTCCGTCGGCGGCGTAGGCGGCGGCGGAAACATTTCACGTTAATGTGTTTTGCGTTTAGCTCAGTTTAGCTATGTTTCTAAAACTTAACGCTCAGGTTGATTCGTTTTAACTTATTTTTCCTTCAAGGGAATGCTTTAATATTCCATACATGCATTTGTAACAACATCCCGCATAATTCTACAGAAAGCCGATGGTGCCCGCTAACTCCAAAGGTCAAGGTCACTGACTTATATATTTCCGGTTTGGGAAAACTTCACGATTGGTTTAATTTATTACAACTTCTGTTTCCCTTGATGGAATGCTTCGGTTTACATCCACACTGTGGTGTAACCATCTCACACAGAGGGAGCCCATGTGACCTTGACCTAGTTTTAATGGTTTATTGATCTACATTTCATATGCATTCAATGTTAATTTTTTGCATTTAGCTCAGTTTCCGGAAAACTATATGTCCTACCACCTCCAAACTTGGTATACACCCAACACTGGTGTAACCATCTCAAACAGAGGGAGCCCATGTGACCTTGGCCTAGTTTTCATGGTTCATTGACCTACTTTTCACATGCATTCAACGTTAAGTGTTTGCGTTTCGCTGTTTCTAAAACTTAGCGCTCAGGTTAATTCGTTGTAACTTATGTTTCCCTCAATGGAATGCTTTAATATTGCATACATGCATTTGAAACAATATTTTACATCATTGTGCAGAAAGTACATGGTTCCAGCTAACCCCAAAGGTCAAGATCACGGGCTTAGCAAATTCCGTGTTTGGAAAACTTAACGCTCGGTTTAATTTATTACCACTTCTGTTTCCCTTGATGGAATGCTTCAATACTTCTTAGGTGTATGCTATAGCAACATACGGCATGATTCAACGGCAGAAAGGCCATGGTGCCCGCTAACACCAATATCAAGGTTACCGGCTTAGAAAATGCTCAGTTTTGAAAACTTAACGCTTGGGTTAATTTATTGTAACTTCAGTTTCCTTTGATAGAATGTTTTAATATATCATACGTGCATTTGTAAGAACATTCCACATCATCTGCAGAAAGTTCATGGTGTCCGGTAACCCCAAGGTCAATGTCACGGACTTCAAAAGTGTCTAGTATAGAAATTTAGCATCGGTGCCAGGAGATAGATGTCGTTGGCGGCATTCTTGTTTGTGTTTAGTTGTGTTTGTTGGAAAATAAGTGTTTTGGTTTGTTTCAGTTTATTATCCCCTCGCGTAGCGAAAATGGGATATAGGGATGTACAAGTTGTCTGTTCGTCCGTCTGTCCATCACAACAATAAACATTGGGGTTAATCTTCTGTTTCCATTGATGGAATGCTTTAATATTTCATAGATGCATTTGTAACATCATCCTGCATCATTCTACAGAAAGCGTACGGTGCCCGCTAAGGTCAATGACTTAGAAAATGTTTTGTTTCGAACACTTTACACTTCATTATAACTTCTCTTTCCCTCAATGGTATGTTTTAATATACATAACACAACAATTGAGGGATATGGATATTGATTTGGGAGACTCTAAACCGACGAGCAACATTATATTGAAGGTGGCCAATGCTGAGTTGACCAATAATTTGCCAACGTTGTTCGTCCGTCAGACGTCGACGTCGCTCCATAATGGCACTAAACAATGTAATCCGGTTATAAACTGTGCGTAACGACTATTGCAATGATGTACAAATGTATGCATGTACATGTATACTATACATGTAGAGCACGGGAATTTTGATAGCTGACCCCTGTGTCATATTGGGAATGATTTCGTGCAGTCATTGATGCATGGCTTCGCTTACATTTATGTTACTATGCAACATATGCCTAGGCTATAGACTGGTAGCGTTTGTATTGTTTTATCATTTGCTATATTTCTGCAAAGAAGTTTACTATCGCCATATCCCTCAATTGTTGTGTTATGTATATTGCATAGGTGTATTTTAACAACATCTCACATCATTCTATAGAAAACCCATGGTGCTCACTAACCCAAAGGTTATTACAAGCTCCTTATGTACTATCAAAGTGCGCCAGGCGGGACATCTTGCTCCGCGGAGCTCTTGTTAATACACTGTGTTAAAGGTACATGCCCACTCAATAGGCACAAACTGTTCTTTATCGGAATTAAATAGGTTATAATTGTGTCATTACTCCACCGGTTCTAAAAAGTACAAGTGCCTGCTAAGATATAATTATTTATTAATATATATTTCACTGATAGTGATGCGCGGTGGTATCAGGCTATTTTCATACAATGTATGTAAATGAGGCATGATATTTTTAATTATTTATACTAATTAAATGCGTCATCAGAAATAACTACAGAGAATAAATAGTAATGTCCATTAACAAGGTTCGCACAGATATTGAAAAAACCTTGAATTTGACATCTGACTTGACGAACCCTTGAAAATGATCAATTGCGTTGAAAACCCCTTGACAAACAATAATAACCCTTAAAAAAACCTTGAATATTAACCGGCCCACTTTGGTCAAAATGCCACCATCAAATTCAATTAATTGGCACCAGCCTTAAATGCAATGGCCAAAAGCTTTGTATCGGTTCTGGCTAAAAAGTTGGATCATTGTAATAGCAAAGTCCTTAAATTTGAAATTAAATGTCTTGAAAAAACCTTGAAAAACCCTTAAATTTTACGAGTGAAAGTTTGTATGAACCCTTTTAAGGAAACACGGTTATCGGCAAGCCTCGGCAAGCTCTCTGATTATTTTTCATTAACTTGATCTGGAACTTTTTACCGGATATTCAGTACCGAATATGAGTGGATTGGCAAGTTGCTATTTTGCCATAGTGTAACCGTTTTTAGCACACCGCTCGTATACCTTTAAATCTTAGAAGATTTAAATTCAATATGTCACACCTAGTTTGCACATCCGTTTTACGTTTTTTATCGCGCCCTGGTGCTTATATTAGGATACGTTATGCAAGTTTCTGCACTCTGTTTTAGAACTGCTGGAGAAAGCGGAGATAAATTTTATTTTTGGAAAAGGCGATATAAAAGGCTTATACAGTAAGTCTGAAATTTAAGAATGAGCGTTCTTTTTATTTCGTGTAATTTGTTCAAATATTGATTTTATTACGTAAAATGTATTTCTCTATGGGAATTTAACATGGGGGAAAAGGAAGTGGAGTAGCTGACGGAGCAGTCAAAAAACGAAAAAAAATGGAAATTGCTTCCGAAACCTGGCTACATAGCTTGGAGATGATTTAACTAAGAAAACAACAGTTAAATTTTGAAAATCAGTCAACTATTTCTGAAATTAGAAAAATGTCACTCTGTGAAGATGTCTATGGGGATTTAACATGGGGAAATTGTATTTTTGTAATAAAATAAATATTGGACCAAATTTCATGAAATAAAAAGAAGGCGCATTCTTAACAATAATGTTTTTGCAATTATGTCCCAATGTTTAGCTGTCGTGAAACAGACATTGGTTTGACAAATGACTAGATCACATAATTAAGACGTGAGCCTGAAATTTGTAGATACAGTAAAGTTCTGCTATTAACCCTTAGAGCGCGGGAAACGAAAAGTGTCATCTGCTATTGTATAATAATTTGTCTTTATTCACAATAAAACATGGTTTTGCAGCACTTTAGAATCATATCCTTTGGAAATGATTATAAAACATTGTCAAAACATGTTTTTTATAAGAAAAATGAAATATAAAAAATAAACAGCAGACGACAAAAATGAATTAGCATTGTAAGGGTTAAGACCGCTTGTGGGTCTGAAGAAAAGTTATCTTATTAGTGAGTCGGTCTTATCATCGGAACTGAGTAGACCAAATTCGTAAGTCTTTGCATGCTGGCAAACTTGTGGGCTATAAATAGTTCAATAGCAGACAAAAAATAATTATATTTTCTTTTATTTCTCCCTGTAAATATAATGAATATGAAATTTCATTATAATTGAGTCAAATAGGATCTACACTGCAAACTTTGCTCAAGAAGTCTGTAAGGGGTAAGCATTATTCAACAACATACCATATTACTGCGGAAATTCCCGGAGCGTAATATGTTAGAATGTTCTTATTTCAGTGATGTTTCGCGAAATGTCGACACTAGATAAAAGAAACTTTTACAAGTGTGGAGATAAATTCCTCATCAGCCAGCAGGTGCCTTCATGGCAAGACACCGGACAGCCAGCTGGTAAATATAAGGTTCGACAATGTCCAGCTGTTTGTTAAACGTTTGCCATGACACAAGGAAACTGTTTGAACCCCAAGGCCATAGGGTTCAAACGTTTACCCACGGCTGAACATGGTCGAGCGTTATTGTTAAATTTCCGTCGGAATAATGTAATTTGAGCATATATACGAAGTACTTTTTGGTACTTTGATAATCTGCTCAATTGAACATACATATTCCGTTGTGTGATGCAGCTGCATCAATTTCAAAATTTCAGTGCGACCATTGTGAACTGGTCTGGTGACGTAATGGCGCGTTCCAGTAACGTCATGAGTATGCCACAAACATAATGTATAGTTGTAACTTTTTATAGGTTTCGCCCTGTCTGTCCGTCCGTCTGTCGAATGTGTTTATAATAGTTTCTCAAATAGGGGCCCCAAGTTCGTCGACAGACCACATTTTCTAGTTTTGTACCAAAGAACATGTGCGTTTTTAGCCGTTTTTTTTAAAAAGCAGCGCGGTGGTGGGTGGATGGAGAGCGTCCATAATCTTAAGTTTTCGTGCTTAGGTCCATTTTTTACATTTACCTATTTTTTTCCCGTAATTGACTTGCCATTTTCAACGGTAAGATTTCGCTTATCCTAGACGAAAACCCGACCTTCGTGGCTTTGCCTCGTCTATTGTTCATGAAATATATTTGCAGATACTGTGATATTTTCTGTAAATGACGTCAAAAGTTGACAATAGGACATTTTGTCATGACGCCCTTACGGAACATACGTTCATAAGATGGCTAGTTTAAAAAATGGCACATTTAGCTCGTGAAACTTTGAAAAAAAGGCATATGCATCTTTAATATGAAACATTGTCATACCGCAGATAAGTTTCTCGGCTTTTGATTGGCTAGCTTGCCTGGTCATATATATTATATGACCTGCCAATGCCGTCGGACATAGAGGAATTGCGATTCCCCTCCAGCGCCTCGCGTCCAAGGAAGACACATTTTGCAAGCGTCTAGCGATTGCGAATTGTATTCCTCACTAAGCACAATAAAACCCCGAATTGATCAATAAAAGTAACAAATTGTACCCTCAAAACCAGTCTGTATTGTTTATTTTTCCATAAATATTCTTCGCTCATCAAAATATGAGCGAAACATTAGCCAAACTGTCCCGTTTGGTGTTTTCAAATCTCAACACACTTGGCTTCGTGACACGGCTATATTTAGGTCACAAACTATGGATTCCACGCACGAAACGCGGCGTAGCAATGACAGCGAATGTTTGGAAACTAGTCGCATTCTTCTAGAGGCGCCAAAGGGAGAGCAGATCGATAGAGCAGTGGAATATAAATTAAATTACGCGATATAAAAAAACTGTCATAGAGTCGTTTTCGATGGATTTGTTACTCCATATTTAGTTTGTTTTCGTTTAATAAAAAAACAAAATGTTCATTTACGCCTTTATATTAAGACTGACGGTAGAAAATCGAATCTCGGATTATTTTTCATCCTGAAAAAACGCAAAGATCAAAAGAAGAGATATGTTTATACGGCCAAATAAAGGATCTGCGGTATGACAAATATGTTATTGTATGCTACAATAAATATGATATCGCCTCGGGTGAACATACCTCCAGACGGGCAATATTACACCATACAGACTGTGTAGAATCACAATAACTTATAATATTTTTATTATTACTTGAAAATTACATCATCATAAAAAATGTGAATGGCAGTAAAGAAAACATAATGGAATAAAATACAAAAAAATATTTTTTACAATTGGCTCGCATAGCTCCCCAAAATCGGGCATGGCGCGGCAACATGCTAAAATTGGCATATACATAGAGTTACCAGTCTAGTGTGTTTCATATAAAGTTTATCAGGCAAGGCTATGAAACGCGTAGGAATTCCGAGGCTTGCCAAGGAATTCCTACCGTTTTAGATTCTTGCCTGATAAACGTGATATCAACGTAGCTACATGAATGTATAGAGAATACCAGTCTTGTGTCTTTTGCTATCAAGTTTATCTGCCAAGGCTAGGAATTGCGAGGCTTGCCGAGAATTCCTACTGTTTTCGAGCCGAGCCTGACAAACTTGATATCAAAATATACTAGCATGATATTCTATTTATCAGGTAACGTTTTAGTCAACAGAATGAGTAGTATCAGGTCATTGCCTGATACAGCAATATGATATTAGTAAGTACGTATTTGGCCAGTGGATGGTTGGTCGGGCGAACGTGACGGCGTAAATTAACGTTATGGGTTCCTCCTTAGGAATAACGATTTGCCCGGTTTGGCCCTCCGGTATGTTTTTATATTTGGCTCTTTTGTTACCTGTGAGTTGAATTGGGTTATTGCCCATTATTCAAGTAGTAAGATTATTTCTGATCCTACTGCATCTGGGAAGGGGCCAAGTGATTCTGGTGTGGCGAGGACCTGTCATCAGATCGTGATTATTCTGATGTCCGTCATCTGCTTTAAAGTTTTTAAATACTTTATATCTATGCAGACCTAAGTGAAACATACTTGAAACTGCATATGCTTATTAGTCAGCATCCATATATTCACGCTGTAACCCACTCATGCAGCCCCTTTGCCCCAAGGTCAAGGTCAAATGACTTAGAAGTTTGCATATTATGAAATCTGCGTTTAAGTTTGTACATACCTTATATCTCCACAATTGTTGCTCCAATTTGCTTCAAACTTCCAAAACTTTCTTTTCAACATCCATTTTTTCATTCTATCGCCTGCCCATGTCGTCCACATTCCCAAGGTCAATGTCAAATTTGTGTTAACGATTTTACATACCATATATCTCCACAACACTCACTCCGATTTACTTCAAATAATTCTTTATTATCATCCATATTTTCATTCTAAGCTTTTACATACCTTATATCCCACAGCCCTTAATTCAAACTTCACGTAAATATATTCTGAGACCGTCAAATGTCTCGACGGGCTCGACATGCAGGCCGCGGCATCTGGTTTATTGTAAATATTCAGTTCTGATTTTGGGATTTACCCCCCACATGTACATGTACTTGTACAGGTAATATATGGGATTTAATACTAAACCCATTGACCCGGCCTTAAATGACCTTAGACGTTGATAGGCCGTTAAACCCCAACATACAAACGTAGTCGGTCAATGCAAAGTTGCCTGATAAATATAATAAGGCCATACCATATCTTTTCTATGTTAAGCGTCCACCCAGTTGACCGAAACCTACATACGGATCCGGTAAAAACAAACAAGGCCTTGAAAAAAACAAAGATAAATTTATGTTAAAAACTTCTGCAAAGGGTTGAGGAAGTTTTTAGCATAACTTTAAATTTCCGCCAGCAAACGTTAGAAAATATAGGAAGAAAATTAGAGAAATATAATCTAATTAAACATATTATGTGTACATTCATGAACAGATATAAAACGCGCTAAGTTCCCAATCTGTTTTCATATTACTTCACCAGTAAATAGCGTAAAATAGCATACATGTACATAGTTGTTTATTTTGTCACATAACCATTCTCAAAACATACTCGCACGCGGACGCTTAACAGAGAAATAACTTGCCATGGCCTAATATTATATTACGATGTGGTTGTTTTAGTCAATGAAATTATGTATTGCAGGCGTTCCGGTGGTGAATGAGAAGTTTGAATCAACGATTGAGATCAATGAGAAGGTGGGACTGTGGTACGGTGATATCACGCGACTTGAACTAGATGCCATTGTCAATTTCACACCATCGCTACTCATGCTTGACGAGGAAAGACGGGGAAGTACGTTTACCGCGATTTGTATGCCCCCTGTTCAAGGGGAGCATATTGCGTTGCTCTTCGGGTTCCGTACGCACGCCCATGTACATTTATGTTGAAAAGAGATTTTCCAATTAGAGTCCAGTATGCGACGGGGGCATATCCATGTTTTTCAAACATAATATCCATAGTTGTTATGTTCTCTGAAAACAATTTGGGCTACATAACATTTACTGGGATTTATATCTGTTTTTATGTACATGTACTCCGACAGAAAATCGAACACCCTGAGGACAGTTTGTTTGTTTATTGGTGTTTAACGGCTTATCAACTGCTACGGTCATGTAAGGTCGGGCAAACAGGTTCGATCGATTGGCCCCTTCCCCTCAAATAGGATTACGAGTAATCGTAACACTCACATAAGGGGTATAACCAGATTCAACTGTCACATACAAAATGCCAAAGACGTATGTGAGGGCCACACCAGGTCTCTAGTCGGAATTCTGGTAAGAATGAACACTGATCGTTAAAGTACCCATCGCATATACCCACCTACCACCCACCCCTGAAGACAGACAAACAATTTCTGTTTAGAGGCGTTTTCGGTTTAGAGGGGTTTTTCATGATTGTTAAGTAAATTCATATTTTGTATATCATCAACTTTGTCCATGCATGTTGTATACCATATACACATAACATGACAAATGTGTGCAGTTTAACAACATCCTGGCATACATATCAGATGCTGTTAAAGGTACATGCCCACTGAATAGGCGTAAAATGATATTTATAGGAATTAAATAAGTATATAATTGTGTCACTATTCCACCAGTTGTATGCAGATATATATAATCATTTAGTAATGTTTATTTTATTGATAGTGACGCGCAGTGGTATCAGACTGTTTTCATATGCAAATGAGGCATGATATGTTTTAATTAGTTATACTAATAAATATTTTCGACGGATAATAAAGTACGATCATTGCACATCAAAAAATAAATACAGAGAGTAACAGTAATGTCCGTTAACATGTTTAGGAAGCACGGTTATCGCCCCTGATATCAGTGTCGAAATTTACGTCCGATATAAAATGTAAAATAATGCCAATCAATACGTAGGGTAATGGTGAATTAATGTTTATTTTGCCAGAAAGTGTATCAGAGATGTTGTCTTGGATATAAAGAATATGTTGTGTCTATTGAGTGGACATGTACCTTTAATTGTACGGTAACGGGATCCTGGAAGCACTGTATGGTACGGAGCCCCGCATGGTACATGAATTTCTTGTCGAGCCCGCTTGCGGAAAGCGAGACATAGTGATCACAATGACGTCCGTGCGTCCGTCCGGGCAGGTATTCGACAGTAAGGGGCCATTGGGAGGAGCCTGACGCAAAGTAATCCTTTGATTTATTCTGTGTGGCCCCTTTTTCTATTCATAACAAGGGGCCATTTCTATTGTTCTAGAACAATGTAAATGGCCACTTCCTCCATATTGTTGGCACGTCCATCCGAAATCTGTGTTAAAGTTTTTAAACACCTTATATCTGTGCAGTACTAAGTCACATTGACTTGAAACTTCCTATGCTTATTAGTCATCATCCATATATTCATGCTGTGTCCCACTCATGCGGCCCCTGTGCCCAAGGTCAAGGTAAAATGACCAGAAGTTTTTTCAGATACCTACTATCTCTGTAGCCGTCAGTCGGATATACTTGAAGCTTTGTATGCTTATTGCTCATCATCCATATATTCATGCTGTGTCCCACTCGTGTGGCCCCTGTGCCCCAAGGTCAAGGCCAAATGACTTAGAAGGTTGCGTTAAAGTTTTTACATACCTTATATCTCCACAAGTGTTACTCCAATCTACTTCCAACTTCCAATACTTCCTTTCCATCATCCAAATTTTAATTCCATAGCCTGCCCATGTGGACCATATGCCCAAGGTCAAGGTCAAATGACTTTGAAATTTTTCTACATACCTTATATCTCCACAACACTTACTCTGATTTACTTCCAACATCCGTGGGTGGAAGGTGGGAGAATGTGATGGGTAATTTAACGATCGGGGTTCATCCTTACCGGAATTCCGACAGGAGACCTGGTTTGCCCCTCATATACGTCTTTGGCATTTTGTATGTGACAGTTGAATCTGGTTATACCCCTTATATGAGTATTACGATTATTCGTAATCCTATTTTAGGGGAAGGGGTCCACATGCCCAAGGTCAAATGACTTTGTAATTAGTGTTAAAGTTTTTACATACCTTATATCTTCACAACACTTACTCCGATTTACTTCCAAAATCCAATACTTCTTATTCATCATCCGTATTTTCATTCTATAGCCCACCCAGGTGGCCCACATACCCAAGATCCAGGTCAAATGACTGAAGTTTGTGTTAAAGCTTTTACATACCTTATATCTCCACACAAACCTTAATTCAAACTTCAAATAAATACACTCTGAAACCATCAAATGCCTCGGCGGGCTCGACATGCGGGCCGTGGCCATCTGGTTTTATTAACTCGTTCCTGTGAAATAAAAATTCGTTCACTCAATTTAACAATTTGTTCACACGATATAACAATTTGTTCCCTCGAATTAACAATTAGTTTCCACGAAATGACAATTAGTTTCCACGAAATCACAATTCGTTCCCTCAATTTAACAATTCGTTCCCTCCGAATTAACAATTCTTTCCTACATATAACGATTCGTTCTCACGAATTAACAATTCGTTCCTGTGGGAACGAATTGTTATTTCGCGGGAACATATTGTTAAATTGAGGGAACAAATTGTTAATACGTTGGAACGAATTGTTAATTTTAAATTATCCCGTGGGAACGAATTGTTATTTCGTGGGAACGAATTGTTAAATTGAGGGAACGAATTGTTAATTCGTGGGAACGAATTTTTAAATTGAGGTAACGGATATTTATTTCGTGGGAACGAAATAATAAAAACAATAATTCTACGTCCCCTGCGGAGCTCCGTTGTGGTAACAATATAACCTAATTTTGCGGAGACCATCAGATGCCGTAAATTGGTCCACAAAATATTCTATGTGTAAGTGCATTTACCCAGGTTCTGATTTTAGTGTTGGTTCTGAAAAACAGCCTGTGGTTTAATGACATGTTAAGGTGACAGTTTGGGTGTGGACCAGCCACCAGCAGCGCTCAAGATAAGCTGCGTATTTGCTTAAATGCCCAATTAAAATTGCTAAGAACTGAATTGAAATCAGAAGTAGTGAGTATCAAAAAGCAATAACAAATGTGTGATACCTTTACCTGCAGAAAACTATTAATAAACAGGCAACAAATATAGCATATTTTTCTTATTTTCCATGAAGAAAATTCTAATGAAATGCCAAAACATGTTTTCATTTCGAAGCAATCTATTCAATAATTGCTGTCTGTTGATGTGTAAACAGTAGTGTGATTCTATTTTACCCAATTAAAATTTTGAAATACGAAATTGCTTTAGAAATGATGGAGTGACGATACTAATTCCTTTCCTGGAGCCCTGCACCAGTATAGTCTTAAGCAGTGACCGTACATGTACACACCAATATCCATTTGACATTGACGGCTCCTTATTTCTTTGATAATGATATGCAGAGTTCTTTGGTTGTCAGGAGTTATCTGTAGTGATATCCATGATAGTGGAGGAGGCATTTAGTGTTACCCTTGTCCGTCCCGTCACCAACCTTGTGACTCGTACAACTTTTAAACCGTACTAGCTACATACCTGAAACTCGGTATGTAGCTTCCATATGATGAGTATATGTGTAAAGTTTATTTCAATTTTTGATTCACCCCCAGGTCATGGATTATCTCCCCCTTTTTGACATAGAATTTGACAATTTTGCCTTGTGATTCGTAAAACTTTTAAACCGTAATAGCTACAGACCTGAATATCGGTATGTAGCTTCCTTATGATGAGTAGATGCGCACAGTTTATTTCATTATTCGATCTGACCCCCGTTCAAGGATTATCTCACTCTTTTCGACTTAGAAATTGGCACTTTTGCCTTGTGATTCGTAAAACTTTTAAACCATAATAGCTATAGATCTGAAACTTGGTATGTAGCTTCCTTATGATGAGTAGATGTGCAAAGTGTATTTGATTGTTGATTCGACACCCAGCCCTTTTGGACTTGGAATTTTGCATCGTTTATTATCAAAGCGATATGTGGGGCATCCGTGTTCTGTGAACACATTTTCTAGTTAAGGCTAAAATAACTTTTTGAGATTTGAAATGTCGTTCGGATTACGGAATAGAGGGGTTCCGGATTTATGGGTTATAAAACAATGTGTTTATATAGCGGAGAATCGGCTTAGAGGAATTTCCGGTTTAGAGGGTGTTCGATTTTGATGGATTTGATTAGGCCTACAACCATCATATTTTCACACTGTCATAAATATGCAAACTTGTAGGTAATCGGTACAGCTTCAAATTATGATGGTGTGCTTATGACATATATAAATTCTAGCATTTATATAGCTCGGCATAGCCTCGTTTCTTATGAAATCAATAAACTCGTTTAATAAATATCATATTAAATCATCACTCATATTCTCTATTTCCAGTGAATGCGATCATCTGTGAGAAGGCTGGTCCGCTAATGCAGATAGAACTGGAGGAGCTGTGGATTAAATTTGACAACGGAGTTGTGATTTCGTCTGGTAAAAACAAACTGTGAACGTGTTTTGTAATAAGGAATAAAATCATGAGCTGTTGCGTTTACTGGGATGACAATACATTTGGTCTGTTTAAGGATTGCGAGGAGTCTTCGCACTCATTAAGAATGAGCCTTATTTTTAGTTCGTGAAATTTGGTCAAATATTGATTTTATTACGAAAAAGTGAGTTCTCTATGGGAATTTAACATATAGAAAAAGGAGGCAGAGTATCAGGGGTAGGAGTCAACAACGAAAAATTGTGGAAATTGACTCAGAAACCTGGCTAGATAGCTTGGAAACGATCTAACTAAGAAAACAAAAGTTGGATTTTGAAAATCGATTCACTATTTCTGAAATTAGAAAAAATTTCCCAAGTTAAAATGGGAATTTAACATAGTAGTCGAGTTGCCGGCCCTATATGAACTATACGAGACCCTGCAATGGTAATTACTGTAAAATTGTTTCATGGAAATGTGTTCTATATGGTTAGAGGCGAAAATTAAGCTTGGTTACTACTTGTGTAATGTTGAGCAATTCTCAGAATTCAAGATGGCCGCCGCCGTCATCTTGGATTTTGTCAAATTTTCAACTTTTGATCTTGATGGCCTATCCAGTCGTGTAATACCTCCTTTTAGGGGTTGTAGAGGGAGGAGAGTCAATTTTTGGTTTTAACTTTCCGATATAGGGACAGTGTCAATGTACAATCAGAGGTCGGAGGTAAAAATATTGTCATTATTCCCAAGAATGGAAGACGGAACCACAATATGAAACACAATATATAATATTACAAAGTTTAATATCTTTAGGCTTCCTGCCCATAACACAGATACGTATAAATAAAGATAAACTTTACATTTACAGGCTTGCCTAACATTGAAAATGTGGTCTAAATGACAGGCCTACTGGTGCGATACATATACAGCATGACACAAACAGGTCACTCATTTTTAAAGGAAAACAATGAAATGACATAGTGATACTCATAGCTCTGCTCTCTTCAGTGACTATATATTGAACTGTGCATGTGTTAGCGAATAATAAAGCAAGAACTGATCTATGGATGACATAGTGGCATTCATATATATTGCCATGAAATAACGAACGGTATAGCAAGAACTGGCCTATTGATGGCATAGTGACACTCATAGCTCTGTTCAGTGACTAGACATATATATTGGCATCAAATAACAAACGGTATAGCAAGAAATGGCATATGGATGCCATAGTGCCATTCATGGCTCTGTTCAGTGACTAGACATATATATTGGCATGAAATAACAAACGGTATAGCAAGAACTGGCATATAGATGCCATAGTGACACTCATAGCTCTGTTCAGTGACTAGACATATATATTGGCATGAAATAACAAACGGTATAACAAGAACTGGCCTATGGATGCCATAGTGACACTCATAACTATGTTCAGTGACTAGACATATACATGTGCATGGATTAACAAACAAAATGCAAGAACTGGCTTATGGATGACAAAATGGCACCCACATCTCTGTTTAGAAAACGAAATGTAGTTGTAAATGTAATAACAGTACACCATGAACCAAAACAGCTGATGTACAGCACCATGACTTATTTGGAGACACACTATAGTACCACAGTATTACTTGTAAACAGTCACAACCACCTACTGGTCTTCATCATTGTCGTCTACAACAAGCCACCCTTCGTCCTCTTCAATGTTTACCTGCTTGCTGGTGAACGGACAACAACAGGTGACTCCCCCCTCACACTTGCAGTAGTCCGTGCATGAAAGTCCTGCACTGTTGCAAATACAGCGTGCGCTGCTGCATGTCTTTCCCTGTGCAGTGCAGCTGCAGCTCACTACATACAGCAACGCTTGAGGAGCAACTGGTGTTGTTGCGATGGCTGGTGTGACCTTCGAACCTTCGATGTTCCACCCAAAGTGTTCAATGTCTTGAGATTCTTTAGGTGGGTGACGTTGGCGGAGGCTTCTTACGAGCACGATAGAAACGGGCACGTGCTTCATTCATTGACGTACAACTATTTTGTCCGTATATGTGTAGGAAGAAGTTGTCTGCTGTCGCCTTTAGTTCAGCATGGGTTGCGTCAGGTTGACCGAGTACTTTATCGAGGCCGGGTATGTCTAGCTCTATGAGCTTGCGCGCTGACTGCTTTCCTTTTCCAAAGGGATATCACACCGTATCGCAGCCCGACAACGCGTGGACACCGAGAACATGGCTACATTTTCTGGGGCCCAACCGCTCAACAGTTTTGTTGACGTCCAGGACATCACCATTCCACTTTTCAGGTTGAACCCTGGAAACGCTGCGCTTCCTCGACATCCAGTACACTAGGAGAACAAAAACGTCAGTGTCGTCACTGAGGATGCGGATGGTCTGGGAGCCATCTGCCACCGCGGTCAGCATGTAGCTGCAAAGGGTAATGTCCGCCTTCGCATGAGTGACGTCACATTCTAACTTGTTGACAAGCTGGATGTTTTGTGGAAACGTATAGCCACATAATATATTGTTCAAACATACCCTTGTTAGTGGCATTATGAAGAATAGCTTCTCGACATGGGAGAGGGGTGTTCGTGGTCAGCCGGACTTCCTTAGCTCTTCCTCTTATTGTCCGCTCATGGTCCTTTGCGCTATGAGCATCTTGGTCGTACCTATCAAACATGACGATTGTCTTACAGTCAGGATGGTAGTTGGCCATTCGAGCTCCGATGCTGGCAGCCGAATCGCCTGCGGTGCCGGACTGGCCAGACGACGTGGTACAGCAATTGTCCGGCGTCAACTAGTATCACGTCTGGATCAGGTGGGTTTGTGACAGTGACACTCATACCCTCGAGGAGCACGGCCTTGACACCCTTCCTAAGGCAGCCGTACTCATCGATCAGGGCGGGAGGGATTGGACTCAGCTCGAACTGTAAAACATTTGCTAACTCCATGCTGCGCTGCTCTCCCACAACCAACAGCCGTCTGAACAGTGTCTCAACGTCGTATATGGCCTTTCCCATGACGGTGACTGCCTTCTTGAGCGCCTCCATGGTTTTGACCTTTCTCTTTATGGTTGTGTGGAAGTCACTGCTTTGCGAAGCCGAGAACTGTTCGCTCTGCTCGCTTCCGATAGCCAGTGTATCCTGAACATTCACTGTATCGGGCGCCACTTGGTCGTTGCAGATATTATATACAGCTGGATGCTTCACCTTGAGGGGATGAGTATATTTCTCCAGCTCTGACGCGATGTTCCTCCGATTTGTCTCATCCAGTCTCCTTCTTACCTCTCCTTCCTCCTTCTGCTTGTTCTTCTCTTCGTCCGTTCCACCATGTGGCTTCTCTTCCTCTCCAGTTTCGCTGTACATATCTTCAATAGCGATGTCGAGATGTGCGCAAACACTGAAACTGTTGACTCATACGGCAACTTGCTCGGCGCTCTTCGAAATGCCCTTCATGCCTCCAGCACCCTTCCCTCGCTTGATGTATGTCTGCCTGCTAGTCGGTCCTCTTTGGCATGCTTGGGAAGGTGCTCCATCTGTCGTACATACCAGGTCAGGTAGCGGGCATAATTGTGGTGAAATACGGTAGCATCGCATTGAGACAGTGCTGCTGGAGAAGAAAGTCACCATTCCGCTCTCATTTTAAATGAAAATAATGTACTTTTCTATTTTTAATAACCACGGAAACACATGACACAGAAATGTATCGTCTGCAATGTCGCTATTTTGATATATCTACAAAGAAAAACGCAACCTGAGCAGAACAATGTGATTAATAATAACAATTATCACCATGATGTCTTATTTCTCTGTAATAAATACGCCGCCTGACCGGGGTAGATACTTGTTGATGTTGTTGTTGTTTTTGTTCTTGTCGTCTTTGTTTAATCGTACATCGTGAATACTTGTGTATAGTGGCTTATACGGACAACCAGTAACGTATATACACACATATAATTCATGATTATAAATCATGTATATTATTAGCATGCCGATCTAACGTGGAAATGATTTGCGAGCTCAAACGACTGTAAACTGTGTGGGTGGGTAAATGTATGTATGTATACTTTTATATTCATTGAATAGTTGTTTATTGTGATATTAATATAAAAACATCAACTAGTGTTAGTAAATACACAGATGTGTATTATCCACGGCTAAGTGAGCAACAACATATGTATGAAGAAACACATTGTAATATATGCATTTCAATTGAAATAAAGTGGGTGGGGTAATCAAATATGTAATTATTATATATGTCTACTGGCACTGAATCAAAGACATATCATCAAAAATAGATTCCCCACTCATGAAACCCCTGAAAAGTTGTATTACAAGACTCTCTAGGCCATCGAGACCAAACGTTGAAAATCAGTCAATTTCCAAAATGGCGGCGGCAGCCATCTTGAATTTTGAGAATTGCTCAACATTGCATAAGTAGCAACCAAGCTAAGTTTCATTACGCAAACATTGTATTAGCGAGCGTACCTCACAATACCACCAGTTACCTATGTAAACAGGGGGTATGATGAGGTTCCCGCGCAATAGGTAATGCGGTCAAATAGGTTACGATGCAGTGACTATTTTCGATCAATAACTTATGTTGTAAGCGATTGTAAGGTGTATTTTCAATATTTATATTATTAAAATGTATCATATCGATACCCCTTTAAGTAATATTTGTATATTTTAAATGTATTGATGTTCTCATGAAGCGCATGAATATAAGTATTAATTAATCCAGCTTATATTGAGGCAAATCACACAGCCTTAAAACATAGTGCTGGAGTATAAACCATAGTATCGTATATTATTCATAAGTATATCACTATTAAACATTAATTACAATATGTATGCATATTTTATTCGTCCGCGTACGGATTTCTGTCACACAAAGCGCCATTTTCAGTTCATATTTTAACCTGTGCATATGAACCGGACTAAGTTTAAACAACGCTCGATTCCGTCCAATTCAAATTTCTCTGCAGAATGTTCAGACTAACTACATAAGTAATGCTGCTAAATATGTGTTAACGGCTGGAACATGGTCATCACTAAAAGGACGAAACCACAGTCGTATTATTGAAAAAAAAGATTTAACTGAAACCTCATGGGGGCCGCCATTAATCCAGTGTAAACAATAGACCGTGTGTCCCATTCCCTGAGTAGCCGCCGCTTAGTGAAACGGTGTGCTAATCATGATATTATGTTCCCCAATAGTTGGAAACGGTTTGAATTTCTCGGTAAAAACTACGAAAGTCATAAAAAATAACGATGTATATTTAACATTGGATACGCGTAAACGGTATTACTCTCTCATCGGATCGTCAGTTGTCGTCGATAGCGATTTAACGTACTGATCTTGTCTTAATTTATTGTCAACTTTCAACGCCATTTACAGAATATATGGCTAATTTTGGAAATAAATAACGGCAAATTACGATGACGTCTGCTCTGAAATATCTGTCAACTTGCGGACGTAATTTAAGGAAATCGATTATATTTTAAGGCTACATCTGTGACTTATAAATTACGAATTTATGTATGGTCTTTGGCTACACCCGACACATTACACAGATCTAGTTGTAAAGACACGTCGCTTTGTGTGGGAAAAAAATCGATAATGCGCAGTCGTGCGTGACGAGGTGTTGATCTGATGACACCACACAGCTGTAAATTTTTACCTTTAGGCAATGTTTTGAAATTGACGTGTCGTTTTGATGTGTGCCGCAACACCTCACTGTCGGAGACAACATGACAATTAACGATATACTATCGATTATACACAGATCTATTAGACGGCTGGTTATTTAAAAAAAAAGTAGTTCAGTACACCTTCGTCGATATTGTTTTTAGAAAATCAGTAATATTTTCCGTAAATGGTGTTGAAAAGTTGACAAAAATTCTATCACCGTATTTAGTTGTGCCGATATTGTTTTAAAAAATCAATATATAGCCGCATTTCTCCGATATTCGTTTAGAAAATCACCAATATTTTCTGTAAATGGTGTTGACACAAAATGCAGCGTTCACGCGGAATTCAAATAAAATAAAAAATAATAATTTAATAAATAGACGCCGAAGGCTACTGTGTTTGCGGCCAGTGAATTCTGATCGTAATAGCCACATGCGCAGTTCGAACAGTGTTGTGATCAGATGGAGGACAATAATTATTTAAAATTCATAAAAAAATGTTTGCTGTCCGAAAATTAATTAATAGTGACAGCCAAAAAAATAGATTTTGGGACAGTAAAACATTATATGGTATAGAAAGTACCTCAAACTTAAAAAAACAGTAACAAACTGTCTGTGTATATATTACTTAAACTTAAAAAAACCCAGTAACAAACTGTCTGTGTATATATTACTTAAAGACAGACACTTTCATCGTTGGTAAGTTTCTATCAATGTATTGCTATTTTTATTAAAATCATAAAATTGTGAAAATCATAAAATTGTGAAAATATTAAAATCACAAAAATAATATATATGGAGAACGATTACATTTATACAGAAGTGCTATCAGTATTACGCAACCATTTGATTATTAAATTATTTGCAACTCCATCTACAACGATACCGTTACTGAGATACGCTATTGTAACAACATGTATTAGTACCCATAACATAACAAAGTAAATATATCACAGGAGATAGATTAAAACTATATATACTAATAAACAGAACAATCCGCTTGGCTCGTATGAAAATAGTTCGCGTGATATTGATTATCTCCCTTGCCGAAAGTAGTTCACTGATTTATTAATTCCAAATAAGACGTGTTTGCGTAATGGTTCACATAACCATATAGAACACATTTCCATGAAAAAAGTTTACAGTAATTAACATTGCAGGGACAACATTTTGGCAACTAGATTATAAGGAAATTGTTTTTCTTTTCACAATAAAATCATTATTTAACCAAATTTCCCGAAATAAAAAGAAGGCTCATTGTTACATTTGGACAACATTTAATATTATGGAAAACAAATATTGATTTTGCATTACTTATATAGCCGTAAAATTTGGGCAGGTTTTGTGAAACAGACAGTAGTGACAATGGCATCAACCAAACATGGGGCTAATGTAATGCCAAAGCTTCAGATAAGCTTTGTGTCTAAAGAGTATTGTATCCGCTGATTTAAAATTAAATGTGTATTTTATTTTCACAAATGGATTATTGATTTTCTTCGTTATTAAATAGGGAACAAATGATAAAAAAAACATAAAACAAATTTAAACATATACTTATTTGAATGTATTATTACTTATTCACTTATGTATACGTACTGTAATAACGTTAAAAAGTTACTTAGTTGAGCTGCAAAAAGCAAACAGTGCAAAATGCAATCACTGTTTGCTTTTTGCAGCTCAACTAAGTGAACTTTATTACAGTATTTTCATTACTCAATTTGAAAATCGATCCGTATTTTCTGTGAGTATTTCCACTTTTGATAATCAATGTGTATTCTGCAAAAATCAGTGCGTAAAATAAGCCAATACGCATTTTATCTGGAGCGCTGAATGCATTATGATATAAATTCAATACTTTGAATGGGCATTTCCATTATACATTTATGGAAGGTGTACATATTATGGTATAAATACATTATTATCACTTTAATCGCGCCATTTTGGGTGTATAATATTTTCGAAATAATACAATAATGTTATGTTCAACGATTCTGCAAAAACCAGGGACCCGAAGTTTCGGCATAAGGCCTTTATCAAGGAATTAGTTTCTACTGAACGCTAAATGACACTCAGTAGAAACTATTTCCTTGATAAAGGCCTTATGTCGAAACGCCGGAAAAGTGGGTTCCTGGTTTTTACAGAATTGTTGAACATTATGGGTATGATATTGACATGTTTCTTTTGTCTTTGATGTAGGTTACTATCTACCCGCAAAAGGTAAGTTGCGTCTATTGTCCCATCGCAAAGCGAAAATGTACGGAGCCCCGCAGGGGACATGTATTCTTTTTTTATTAATTCGTTCCCATGATATAACAATTTGTTCCCTCAATTTAACAATTTGTTCCCTCGAATTAACAATTCGTTTCCACGATATAGCAATTCGTTCCCACGAAATAACACTTTGTTTCCTCAATTTAACAATTTGTTCCCTCGAATTAACAATCAACAATTCGTTCCCACGAATTGTCGTTATTTTGTGGGAACGAATTGTTAAATTGAGGGAACAAATTGTTAATTCGTGGGCACGAATTGTTATTCGTGGGAACAAATCAATATAAAAAAAAGTCTACGTCCACTGCGGGGCTCCGTAAAATGGGATATTTAGATGTAACAATTGTCTGTCTGGTATTTTCCCCCCATCACAACAAGTTTGGGATTCCACCCGTTAACCCGGCCTAAATTGACCTTAGCTGTTGACAGGCCATTAAACACCATTAAATCAATCGAAAGGCAAGAGGGATAGAGCGTTAGTCCATGTATGTACGTATGTTAGTAACACCTTTCATTTTTCAATAACTCATGAACAGCTTCACCGAATTTGATGACAGTTGGCCACAATGTGTGTCTACAGATGGTGCTTTGTTTTGCATATACCTATATCCGACCGCCCAAGGGGCAAATTTGTAAGGCAAACATGTTATGTTTATGTTAATGCGTTTAAGTTTTCAATAACTCCTTAACTCTTTCACCAATTTCAACAATATTTGCCCACATTGGCTATCTAAGGATCGTGCTTTGTTTCGCATACGAGCCATGCCCGAACACTCGATGTGAAGATCAATTGGGACTTATGTTCACCTTGTTTGTAAGGCAATAAATTAAGTTTATAATGTTTTCTCAATAAGTCATTATTCATTAACTCCTTCACCAATTTCAATAATATTTGCCCTCAATGTCTGTCTAGCGATGGCGCTTTGTTTCGCATACGACCCATGCCCGAACACCCAAGGTGTTGTATTCATCTTGTTTGTAAGGCAATTACGTTTAAGTTTTTAAGTTTTGTTCGCACATGATTTTGAAAAAAACGCGACTATACTCGCCGCTTTTGCTGTTGTCATCGTCCGAAATGTCAAAAAGTTTGTACAAGTTTCTTCATCATGATAGTTGTGGAAACACTTAGTCATTGTTTCAGTATGTCAAACAGTTTTTTCAACCTTGACCTGTTTTGTGTCTTCAGCATGCACTTCTCTGACGGATTTCGTGATGCTGACTTTAACACATGCCCATGATCATGTTACGGTCAAATGTCTCGGCAGGCGCGACCCTGTTTTCATGGTGGAATCCTTGTCAAGGATGCAGGTAGGGGGCATCCGTGTTCCATGAACATATTTTCAGTATAACCCATGTTTGACCGTCACTGAGGACTTGTGTGTATTTTTTTGTTACTTTATTATCAAGGCGGCCAGCGAGGTGATAAGCTTTATTTAATGATGCCATTTCTTGTTTGCGAGAGGTGATCCACACGAAGGGCCCAAGTACCAGTTGTGAGGATAAAGAGCAGGTCCTAAGAAAGTGCTACTTGAACGCGCTCAAGAATATGAAAGAGTTCGGAATAAAAACACTGGTAACGTACAACAATAATCGCCCTAAAGATTCGGGTCCATTTACATTCTCAGGGCTCCCAGATAAGGTGCGTATTGGCGTATTTTACGTACTTATTTTAGCAGAATACGCAGCAGTGTGAAAATACGCATTGATTTTCAAGTTCTGTATTGAAAATACCGTAATAAAGTTGAAAATTTACTTAGTTGAGCTGCAAAAAGCGATAAGTGTTTGCTTTTAGCAGCTCAGATAAGTGAATTTTTAATTTTTTCTTTTATTTTTTTTCATTTGTTCCAGATTTAATAAGGAAGAACATCAATAATACATTTGTAAAAGTAAAATATGCATTTAATTTGAAATATGGGGGTATAATACTCTTTAGATACAAAACTTTTATTATCCCCTCGCTGATAGGCCAGTAAACTCCATTAAATCAATCAATCTTTATTATCCCCTCGCTGATAGGCAAGAGGAGATATAGCGTTGGTCCATGTACGTGCGTACATTAAACACCTTTCATTTTTCAATAACTCATGAACCGCTACACCGATTTTGACAAAATTTGGCCACAATATGTGTCTTGGCTTTGTTTCGCACCCTGTTGGCAAAAATGTAAACACAAATATTTTTTTATTATTTTTGTTATTATCAAGGCTATCAGCGAGGGGATTAGCTTAGTGATAACGATGCCCTTGTTGTGATTGTGATGACAACCATTATAACCATAAATATTTGTTCATTCTTCGCTGTAAGAAACCACAGGTGGAAGACTCGGGCCTGTGACACAAAAGAAATGCCCATTAAAAAAAGTATATTACCAGGGCACGAAAATTCCACTCGTCTGACGAGTGGGGACGCCTGCAGGACGAGTTGAAATTTCAAATGTTTGCATGAAAATTACTTATTTTTACCATTTCCATCAATGTTCGGACGAGTGAAAATTTTAAGAATGTTCGTGCCCACTTGGTTTCGTACAGTACTATGTTTTATAATGCCATTTTTTTGTGTCACATGTCCGAGTCTTCCACCTGTGAGAAACCATAGATTAAAATGTGTTTCCCAGAACAAGCTGTATCCGAATATTTAGGGCTGTTACTTAACCTGTGGCTGTGGAGAAATAGGTCCAGATCCGTACAGTCTGTCAGGATCTCTACTGTTTGCCATTCCATCAATGAAAGCCCCGTCGTGTTTCTTACACGACATATAGATCATTATCAGGCTACAGGAGTGTGCTATTTGATCAAGAGCTATGTTGGTCACAAGCCCCACTTTTCTAGTCCAGGGATGGACAGCCCACGTATACAGTGGGACACCCGGGGAGGGACTGCCAACGTGTCTGTTTTAGAGAGGTTCAAATTTAACCCAACTAATGTTGATTAGTTGAGAAAGTCCACTGTAATTCAGTTATCTTTCGCAAACCATCGAAAACATGTTTGAATGCTTTGCAATCAGATACAAATATGTTGGAATCACATACAAATATGGTTTTATTACTTATATTTACACTGCATTTTCTGATCGTTTCAAAAATGTAAATAACCAAATATGGCGGTAAAATTAAGAATACATGTAATCTGGTTTTACGTCATTTTGTCGCAATTCCTGGAACAGCGACGTTGCCGGTCAATAGCGTGCATTGACAACCTCGTGGAAATTAAAGAAGTCAAACAAACTTTAACCAATCAACAACACGGCGCAACGTCACGTCGGTCTCGTATATTGTACTGGGATATAAACGCATTACGTTGAATGGGCGTTTCCATTTGGTCTGGTAAATTTGAAATTTTTACCAGACCGGATAACAATTTACGAGATCAAAACTTTTTTGATGAAAAACAAAATTGATTTTGTGTGATATTTAAGAGCTTTTTAGCTTTTCAAGTATATCAGTCGTATAAGAAAAGCTAGCTAGCACCAGACGCGCATAAAATGAAGGTGATTTCATTGAAGCACTAATAGTAGCCGCGAACTAATACTAGCCTCGCATTAACACTAGCCGCGCACTTATACTAGCCGCACACTAATACTAGCCCCGCACTAATACTAGCCGCAAACTTACACTAGCCGCACACTTATACTAGCCGCACACTAGTACTAGCCGCGCACTAATAGCACACTTATACTAGCCGCGCACTAATACTAGCCACAAACTTATACTAGCCGCGCACTAATATTAGCCGCACCCTTCTACTTGCTGCACACTAATACCAGCCGCGCACTAATAGCACACTTATGCTAGCCGCGCACTAATACTAGACCCGCACTAATACTAGCCGCACACTTATGCTAGCCATACACTTATACTAGCCGCGCACTAAAACTAACTGCGCACAAATACAACCGCGAACTAGCCCAGCACTAATACTAGCCCAGCACTAATACTAGCCGCACAATAATATTGGCCGCGCACTAATACTAGCCGTGCACAAATACTAGCCCGTACTAATACTAGCCCCGTACTTATACTAGCCGCACACTTATACTAGCCGCGCACTAATACTAGCCACGCACTAATTCTAGCCGCGCGCTAATAGCACATGTATTATAGCCGCGCACTAATACTAGCTGCGGACTATTACTAGCCGCGCACAAATACTAGCCCGTACTTATACTAGCCGCACTTTTATACTAGCCGCACACTAATACTAGCTGTGCACAAATACTAGCTGCGCACTATGCAATCGCGAACTAATACTAGCCCAGCACTAATACTTGCCGTGCACTGATACTAGCCGCTCACTAATGCTAGCCCCGCACTAATACTACCCACCCTTCTATATTTTCAGTAAAATTATTTTATTTGTATACGTCCGTTTTAAAAAAAAAGGTACGTATTATGTTTTACCGCGGGGCGGGCGGTGGACAGAAAAACTGCATAGTTTGTGTACACAACTCCTCTGAAACCGTTCAGTCGATCGATCACACGTCTTCTAAACATATTGAAGATGTGTACCTTGGTGTTTTTATGCCCAAAATATATGTTTTAATCAAAATATCACCTTTTAAACTTAGCCATTATTTTCTACATTTGTGTATGCAGTTCTATATAGGGTACAGTATTTATGTACACAACTTCTCTGAATCTGTTCCGTCATTCGATCTGAAACTATACACACGTCTTCTACACATATTGAAGATGTGCACGTGCACCTTGGTGTTTTTATTCCGAAAAAATATGTTTCAACAAAAATACAGCTTATTATCGTTATCTCGATATCGCTTATCTCGATATACCTGCTTATCTCGATATGTGTCCGAGGTCCCGGCCGAATTCCTTATATGGGCTAAGTATTTTTCTCCTGATAAATCGATATCGGAAATGTCGATATTTCGGTTATGGAAATCGAGTCCCGACAGCATGTTTCCTTCACATTTGTATTCTGATAACTCGATGTGAAAAATAAGAGCCTGGCACCGCCAAGTCTGATTCAGAGAGATTATCTCGGGTAAGTTTTCACACGTCTATAGAAATCAAAAACGCAACGTTTTTGCAGAATTGTTGAATATAATTGTATAACCTAACACCTTTCATTTTTCAATAACTCATGAACCACTTCACTGATTTTGATAATATTTGGTCAAAATGTGTGTCTAGTGATGGTTCTTTGTTTTGCACATGACCCACGTCCGACTGCCCAATGTCACTGGGGACTTATGTTCACCTTATTTGTAAGGCAATTTTGCTATTATTATTATTATTATCAAGGCTGCCAGCGAGGGGATTAGCATTGTAATAATGATGCTTTTGTTATAATAATTATGGTACAGTGGAAAACAAACAAGGATATTTCAACCAAGAATTAATACTAATCCTAGTTTAGGGAAAGGGGCCAAGTGACTTTGGTGTGGTATGGACCTGGCACCAGGTCAGGCTATTCTAATGTTAGGGCTGAATATAATTTTTCTCAATGTAAATATTCCGTTCTGAGTTTGGGATTTTCACCCATTAGCAGTAAGTTAAAACGGGATCTAACCCGTTTGTCCGGACCTACATGACCGTAGGCCATTAAACACCAATAAGTTGGTGGAAGGTGGGTGCAAGCGATGGGTAATTTAACGATCGGGGTTCATCCTTACCGGAATTCCGACTGGAGACCTGGTTTGGCCCTCACATACGTCTTTGGCATTTTGTATGTGACAGTTGAATCTGGTTATACCCCTTATGTGAGTATTACGATTATTCGTAATCCTATTTTAGGGGAAGGGGCCAAGAGACTTTGGTGTGGTATGGACCTGCCACCAGGTCAAGTTATTCTAATTTCAGGGCTGAATATATTGTTTCTCGATGTAAATATTCTGTTCTGATTTTGGAATTTTCCCCCCAATGCAGCAGGTTAAAACGGGATCGAACCCGTTTGCCCGGCCTTACATGACCTTAGCTGTTGATAGGCCGTAAAACACCAATAAACAAACAAACATAAACACCAATAAAAAAAACAAAACAAACATACTGAGATGAAAGTCCATTAATCTCTTATAATATTTTTCTTATTTTGCATAGAGGTATATGTTGTTAACATTCATTTGAGACAGTTCAGATGAGTGGGCATAACATGTACTTTCGTGGAGAAATGAAGAAAATAGAAAAATCATTTGTGGAAATATACCGCAGGAAGCTGGTTATTCTGTTTCAGACGGGGATAAGTTGTGGCCTAGGGTTAGGACACCTAACTTCCAATCCAGAGGTTGTTGGTTCAAACCTCGCCTAAAAATACTTACATCGTATTTCCATGCCACTGGTCTGTCGGATGAGACTTTAAACTGTGGTCCCGTCTCTGTGTGACCTTACTTGTTACTGGGACATTAAACCCTTTCACTTTTTCTGTTTCAGGCATTTCCCTGTATCTCTATGGATGTCGAGGGTAAGTTGTAACCCACAGTTGCTGTATGTCACATATGAAGACTGACAACCAGAACTTATATAGACACAGTAATTTCCAATAACCTCCGAAGGGAAGCACATTTAATACACATTATTTTAAAGTCACTATTTTTATTAAATGTTTGACCACATGGATATACAGTCGAGCACCAGTATATCGAAATCGAAGGGAGATTGTCAATGTGTTCGAGATAGCGATGAAGTGACATGGTCGAATAGTTTCGCGAAAAATATGAATTCATGTTACCCAATACACCACATGTAAACAATAAAGGAATAGTGAAACAAAACACGTGTTAATTTTATAACTACATGTATTATTTTATTTGCATATACCAATTAATTGACAAACAACAGTATGAACAGTAGAAAATCGTTAATAACTTACATGTAGGACTACTCATTAACAAGGAAGTAAAATGTAAAATTGTATGTATGTAAATGAGTAATATTATAATACTAGCAACAGAATTGTACACGTTTTAAACGAAACAAAATTTACACCGTCACTCGAAGTCAATAACAACTAATGACCAATAGTACAAGGTTGTGTCACGACTCTCGGTGAATTGCTTGAATGACCAGCGTGATAAGCTTAATGAATCGTGTTAAGCACTCAAATAAATCCAGGTGGACCAATTAAGCAAACAACCTGAGGTAGGTGTGAATTTATTATGTTTGATAATATGTATTGAAAATTAGTGTCAACCAAAATCGATATTGGCAGCCAGGCAGGCGGTTAAGCGATTTATCCAAGCATTTATGTTATCGAGATAGCGAAGAGAGTTTTAACATATTTCTATACGGAGGGGACAGAATGAACGGTCGAGATAGAGAACATATACATGGTATACGAGATAGGGGATGATCGAGATAGCCGAGGAAATGTATATTAAACAAATAAGGATATACTTCGGGACTTTAGTGAATCATCGAGATAGGGGATATTATCGAGATACTGATAATCGAGATACTGTGGCTCGATTGTATATAGTTATACATATATATCTTCTGCAAAAACCAGCAACCCACCTTTCCGACGTTCAGCACAAGGCCTTTATCAAGGAATTAGTTTCTACTAAGCGCTAAGTGGCATCCATTTTAGATTTCACAAGACCTTTATCAACGAATTATTTTCTACTAAACACTATAAGTGGCATCTATTTGAGATTTCACAAATCTAAAATGGATGCCAATTAGTGTTTAATAGAAACTAATTCCTTGATAAAGGCCTTGTGCCGAAATATCTGTCACACATCTAAAATTGATGCCACTTAGCATTTAGTAAAAATTAATTCCTTGATAAAGGCTTTGTGTCGGAAAATTGTGTTCCCGGTTTTTGCAGAATTGTTCAACATATCGTATTATTGAGGAACGCTTACTATATATATATAGTTTTTGTATTTCCGTGAGTGCGTACGTCTGTCTGTCCATAAGAGACATGCAAGACAGAGACTGTATACATTTGGACAAATGCCACACATCCGTGTTGCCCTTAATATGACATTTTGACCTTCACAACTTTGAACTTTTTCCCACATTAAGTTCACCGTAGTTTCTCAATTCTGTCGTAACTTCTAGATTATTTGAAGGATTACTTAAACATTTCAACACAGCATACTTGTGGACAAATGTCACACCTCCATGCTGCACTTAATATGACATTGACCTTTTAACCTTGACAACTGTGCTTATGAATCTTTATCACCATTGGTTAATTAACTTTGCCACAGTTTCTCCAATCTGCCACTGTGGGCATTCGTGTGCCGAGCCACATTTTCTCGTGTTGTTTTTCCCATTAATATAATATTTAATAATATAGTAGTATAAAGGGAGTCAAAATGATACCACCAATGTTTGTAACGTTATTATCGCCTAATAACGCTCCTACACAAAGGGGATAAATCTATGGGATAAAAAGTAGTCCCTGACATAAAAACATTGATAAAAATTGTTAATAATAAAAAATGATATTTTGAATAATTTCAAATTTATATTCAAAATAATGGTAGTCATAAATTTGACGAACAAAAGTGTGTATCAGCACCCACAAAAAGTAACATTTTTATTATATAGGGAATCAAAATGATACCACCAAAGTTTGTAACGTTATTGAGCTGTACTGTAGCTGCCACCACGAACCAAAAGGTGTATTGTAGTCCCAATTATATTTGAGATTGGTCCAAAACTCTGAGCACAACGAAAAATAGCAAAAGCCTCCACTCGAGCACACACCCCCAGCGACTGGGCAGATTTCTTAGCCGGCACCCAGCCACTGGGGTGTTGGGACCTTTCTTAAGTCCACGCATCTGTTGGCTCACAGTCTAGTTTTAAGATCACCTTTAATCCCATTGCCAATTCCTCTCCGAAACGAATTAAGAGAAACCAGCGAAGTAAGGCGAGCCTATTTTGTGATTTGGTGATGTAATTGCAAGTTCTTAGGCAGAAATCTTTTAGGCCGGCACCTTTGAGCTATACAATTTCATCGCCAATTCACACACACATTTAGAGATTGCTACCATTAAACAGACGAGACGGACGTCATACCGGATGAACAACATGGCATGCACGAGATGAGACCAATTGTTGTAAGGCAAACAAACGTATATATACACATCAGTTTCCTATAAAATATACAAATGGTGTGCAAATTATAATTATTTATTAATACCTATTGGTGAACGAAAACATGAGATGGTTCGTTATTTTATTAATTTTATAATTCATTTTGTAAAAGTTATTAATAATTTAAAGCTGAACACCCCCTATTATTAATTAATTAATTAATATATGAATATTTCAAATATTTCAAATAAAAAAAACAAAAAAACTTGTTCGTGCCCCGTTACGACACCCACTGACCACCATACATTTCTATAATCGCGTCTCCGTAACACATCGCTTTAGCCCACACAACCACAGCTGTATTTGTGAAACGTAAACCTGAATATATATAAGCACTACCTAGTGTTTTGCAATATCGATTGGCGAAATACTCGGCTATAAATACCCACGTTCATAACCCGTCGTCTGATATTAAAAAAGGTGTTCCAGATGGATATGACCAGCCTATTATTTTATTTTATGGGTGTGCCAGATATAGACAAGCAGCGGTCGGATCCATTGCTAAGTGCATGACAGAGGCGTTTTGTGAACGGCCGAGTATTTCACCTTATTGAGGTTACGTGTAAACTATAACGTATGCACAATTTTATTAAAATCGGCGCTAACCACATGCGGTATATGGTTACACGATTACTTCCTGGTACGGACAGTCGCGGTTATAGAAATGTATGGTGGTTTTTATGTTCCGTATGGAGGGGCCGTCGGAACAGCTAGACTGTATGGTGGAGGAATATCCTGCTGTCGCTGCAGACACACGAATAAGCATATCACGACCCGAGACGGGCGAGGAGATTTTTTCTCTCGTCGGCCCTCCCCTCTATAACGAGTTTTTTTATATCTTCGTCCCCGAGAATTTGTGGTCGAGCCTTGGACCGGATCGTACCCTTTAACTCCTGGTATCTGGCCATCTCTTCGACGACTATTTTGAACTCGCTATCTGATATATCGTTGTCGGCTATAGCTTTCGATACGATAACGTCGATACTGTTTTTCTTAGATCTCGCGAGAACCGCTATTCGATCGTGCTTTCGACTCTTCGCCTCTAGTTTTCGGCCCACGAGTTTGGTCGTCATGCAAAGCAGTCCCGCCCCCGCCGCTACGGCACTCAAGGTCGCCGCTACCGGTGCAGCGACGACTGTTGACAATACAGACACACTCCCCACCCCACTTACAACGGAAGCTGAGGCTAACTTGATGCTCACCCCCTCTAATATATTGACTGACCGCCTATATTTCTTCGCATAACCCGTCCGCGTCTCTCCCTCGTCTTGTAGAATCTGTTGTATCTCGATGATCCTGGTCATCCTAATGGATGCCGGGTCTGCCGTTCCCGAAGGTAAGTGTGGATATAGTTTATAGTCATTCATCATAAATCAAGTTCTATTAACAGTGTAACAATAGTGGAGGAAATTGCTTTGTCAGCGATTTTTGTAACAAAGTTAATAACACTACCTGCCGAAACTTTAATTGCACTGTCATCATCGAATACCGTAAACCCTGACCTCTGCCCCGAGTGCTTGGTGATGCCAGACGTCTGTTCTACACCATTCAGGACGAGATTCACTCGGACTTCGGTAGAAGCGTGTCCGCGAAAGTTGACCGAGCAGACCGCCATTCGCAGAATGGTCCCGGACACTGTCATGGTGTATCCCCCGTATCTGTTGCTCGCGTTGGCACCGAATGAATATTCGTAGGCCCCCTCGTTCAGTGAACCCCGCTCCTCGGCCCAAACTGCTATGACGGGTTTCGAGCTTGCAATTCCCCCACTTGCGCGGTCGCCCTAGTTAAAATTGTGCGGGCCTGCGCTACGCCCCTCTCCAGCTTCATCGTATGTTGCGGCCGCGACGGGAACGTCCCGTTCTAATTTGGAACTACCTGGACCGTATATGCTCATGATTAATATGTAAATATATATTATGTTTAATCGGTTATTTCGAGAACGACCGAAATCGGGTAATCGTCATAAAACGTTCTCGCTTGATCATCGAGAATAGAAATCTTCAACTCGTGGATGTGTCCCGATTCCAAAACTTTCATCTCGGGGTGTGGGAAGTCTAAGGTCACAGTCTCGCCATAGAAACAGTCGCTGGCGGGCACAATTTTCAGTAATGTGCTGGGGGCCCCATCTACCGTGTTGTACGATGTGTTCAGCTGATCCAGGTGCACCCTGAGAGTTTTTGTGAAGGCAAAGTTTACTGGGGTCGTGCCGACGTGGTCGCCCACCTCAAATATTTTAATCGTGGCAGGGGGTGTTTCAAATCCTAACATTGAGGTCAACCCCGGGTAGATCGTTACTCTTTTATAAACGGTCAATGTCGCGAGCCCTGTGGCTTTTGAGATTGCGAGAGCTAGGAATATTCGCCGCGATAAAAGCTTGGAGATCTCCGAAACCCCAAAGGCCAGGACGTAATGAGATACTTAATTCCTGATATTGTCTCCTTTCTTCTTCAAGACTGAGACCCGGCGTATCTGGACGATCTGCTGGGTTTATAAACTCGATCGAGTTAATGTTTTTCCACCCGACCGTGAACGTGATTGATCTGAGGCCTACCCGACGTTTTCCGCAGCAGTTGTCGATTGACTTTTGAAGTTCACAACTCTCTTTTTGAACATTAGTGATAGTAGCAAACATCATAATATCTTTCAATGGATACCGAGGCATTTAGCTTTAATTCTGATGCAAAGTACGCGGTCGGAGGTAAATACACTAAATAAACGTTGTTAATCCCCTTGTACACCCAACTATAACGGTTAGACCGGACAGTGGCTTTGCCACCAGCTGTCCCGACATATTTGAACAATATAGGCTGCCCAAGATTACTACGATGGAGGCCGTGAACGGGTGGAGAGAAACACCGATGCAGTTTTGGCAGAATCAGCTCAACTTCGCCGTATGGTGCGCAACAGCCGGATGCGGGGTTTCCTCTCAGGACCATTTATCCTCCGAGGATCCCTTCTTGAGGGCCGTTTACAACTTTCACGCGTATTACACCATTAGGAGGATTATCAAATAACTAGGAAATCCACTACCTCAAGATGACGCATGGAATCCCATTTTCAACACATACGACCGTAGGGCGTTCGAAAGACTGTGTAACGAATTTAACGTTTCAAAAGATGCGGACTGGAGACAGAAAGTATTTTCTAACAGCACTGGCCTCGGGGACGTTCTCATTCGGGGCCAGTCCGGGAATTGGACGCAGACTGATTTTAGACACGATCACTCCGGCGACCACATCGTCAGTCGGAACGCCGGGAATTTTGATCCCGCGACGATGACCTTCGGGCCGGAAGTATCTGGAGGTCGGCACTGCGGCGTCTCATCCTGCAATTGGTTACCTCCGAAACGAGCTCACATAGATTACATACAGCAGGCTGCTGAGGTCCAGGACGCGTGGGGTACATTTATGTTAGATAAGGGTCTGGGGTTCACGCAGGCTGGTGTTACTCGCCTCAACGACTCCATTCGCACATACGTCTGGGCCATCCTCGGCGCACAGAAGCAAACTCGCAGTTCTATACTAGGCACGGGAACGGCGTTTGACGCGCAAAAACAATTATTGGCACTTGTAGAGGACACCATCTCAGCTAAGGTGGACCTGGAGAAGGCGATCAAGCAGTATCAATACATTTTGCAGAATGCCAGCACCCCAGTAGACTACGTATTTGGAATAGATCTTTATATGGCGCCGAGCAATATGATACTACGAGACGACCCGGTTGACGGTTACAATAATCAGATCGTAATCGCCACCGTCAAACAAAAAATCGGCCATAACGGTAACGTGAACGCGGATATCATCAAGCGCACCCCCAAGACGGTCGGGTTCAACAGTGGGAGTGGGACCGATTTCATAAAACCTCAAGCACCCACCCCACCACAAAGCACCCCATCAAGTTCATTTGAACCCAGTGTTCCACCGTGTTCCGCTGTTGTTCCAACTGGTGCAATAGGACTTGATGCACCAGCAAGTTTCTTTAGAACTAGTGTCACAACCCACGAAGAGGAGAAATTAGGGCTCGTCGTTACCCTCGTGGCGTTCGGACTATTCGCGCTTTGGTTTTAGGAACTCTCGGGAGGCTAAAAGTAGGAGACCGGCGATACCACGAGTAAAGCCCAAGCATTATTGGCGAGCCATCCGGCCGTTTTGATAATATAGATAGCAAGAAGGAGACGAGACCCCCGATCAACCCAGGCAGCGCGGCAGCCACCTTTCCGGCTAATTTAGCCAGGAGACTGGCGAGTGCTTTTAGATGCTTTTTTACCCACTCCTTGGCTCCACCGGATGGCGCGGGTGCTGGTGCGGGTGCTGGCGCCACACCGCCAGTGATAGCTAGAACTATGGTCGATACAGTCATGCCGATAGCCGCGAGGATGCTTGCTATCGTGACACCCTGCTCTCTGAACAGAGTGCGAAGACGCTCACCGAGTGTCGTCTCCTCGTGCAGTACCCTCGAGATTGTTTTGCGGATCCGACTTATTTGGGTGCGGAGCGTCTCACGGTTAGTCGAGGCAGCCTCCAATCGAGCTGCTCTTTCGTCCCGCAACGACCGCAGGCGTTCGGTGATCCGCTCGGTAGATTCTCTATCGTCACGGGCTTCCCCAAGGTTTCTTTCTTCTAGCGCGATATGTTCATCCAGTGCCGTGTGTTTGGAGAGGTTAAGGACCAGTTCGACCCGAACCTTTTGCAGAGCCTTATCGAGTCCACGGAGTTCGCGAAGAGGTAGCGGCGGTGGGCCATCGTTAGACCCTTGGTCGAGGTTGAGTATTTCGTTTTCGCTGAACGTGGACTGCATTGTGTTAACAGCGTCGGTGGCTACACGAGGGATCTCGCTGAGCTCGACCGTTTCTATCGCGGCGGCCGTCTTCGCCATCGTTTCGTCGGTAGACTGTAGGGTCTCTACAGCGCGGGCAGGCATAATTGTTTTACCCCTCTTCCAATCCGTGAAGCCTAGTTCGCTCCTTACGAGTTGGCCACCTCCCGGGTTTCCGGCAATCGTGCTCAGCGCTAGTGGTTTTCCGGTCCTCCCGTTGATGAGCGGGAGATGTGATGCTGCTTTTAGTCGCAACCTACCGTTCAGATCAAATTTGAACTTGGAATAGTCGCGGCCGACAGATGGGACCATACATTTTTCTGTCAAACTGTTGTAGTAGTCGTTTACAGACGCCTCGAGAAATTCTCGACTTAGATCAACGCTGCTGGTAGCGCCACCTATTTCCTCGCCGGGTGGATTCCCTATCGCGTCTATGAAGGATGTTTTGTCGAAGGTCGTGATGGAATCCTCAAAGTTATCATCATCATCATCATCATCGAGGTAGTCGTCTCGGCCTATTTCGTCCATGTCAGCATCGTAATCAGCCATCTTTGTAATTATTATTATACATGTATTAAAGACAAAACCATACGGGTTTAATAGAGATATCTAGTTTCACTGAAAATATGTCTTCGAGTCAATACGGTCTCAAACTCAATCCATATCGCAGACTGTGTGAGCCCCTCGGGGCAAAAGGCGTGAGACAGAGTGTCGTTATTACGAACAACCCATCGACGATCGACCAGAACCAGCAGCTCTTAGTCCGCTTCCCCAACCTCGGATCTAGCGACGTCATTATGCCGGGAACTGTTCGCCTCGCTTTCACTATTTCGCTGACGTCGACGGACGCGGACCGAACCATGGTTCAGAACCTGGGTCGTGCCATCGTCAAGAAGACTGTGATAAAGATTTCTGATAATGAGGTGATGTCGATCGATGACAGCGACGTTTACCATTGCTGCCAGGACCTGTGGAAGACGGCGCAAGAGTGTGAAAATGCGGTATATCAAGGCATTGACACCAGTCGAAATAAGAACGTAACCAGACTTAGAATCGGGGCTGGTTACAAGGCAGATAACGTCGCGAGCGACAACGCGGTCGCAGCCGCTTACGGCAAGCGCTTCTACATCCCGCTCGACTTTGAGTTGCTGGAGAGTCACATGCCATACTATCAGAGCGCTTTGGCTGACCGCCTCGAATATGAACTAACGTTCAACGACTACGGCCGAGTTATCATAGCCACCGACATGACATCGACGTATACGATCGACAATGTGTCGCTGGAGTACGACATGGTCACGATGCCCGAACTCGCGCGATTGATCAGAACCCAGTACGCCGGGCGCGTTGCCATACTTTACGACCGAGTTCTTCGCCACCGCACGATGACGAAAGACAAAAGCGACACATTGTGGAATATTAATGTCAACGTACCCGCCCGCTCGATGAAAGGTATACTGATGCTGTTCGAGGAGGGTCGGTTCGCCCTCGGTGCTAGAAAAAGCGACAAATTCTATAACCCCAAAATCACGAAGGTAGAGGTGACGATCGAGGGAGTCCCCAATCAACTCTACAGCGCGGGTCTCGGCGCGCACCAGCAGTGGGACGAAGTGAGAAAGCAGTTTGCTTCCGGCTCTAAGCGCTCCCCGGAGGTTGCCGCGGTTGACAATGACCTGCAGCTCCTGACTACCAAGTACGCGTTATGGCGCTAGCGATGGTGTGACGATCCAGATAACCAAAGAGGCGGATGGAGCTGGCACCTTGAACGTGTACTTATATATAATAACAGATGCGCAACTCAACATCGAAAATGGCCGATACGTCTCAGCACTCTACTGATTTAATAAAAAATCAATCTAAAGATGCCGACTCTGCCATAATATCTGGGCAGACAGGATGTGGAAAAACGGTTTTCATCCTCGACTTTCTCGAGGGGTCTTACCGCGATGCGTTTCGTCACATTGTGATCATATGTCCCACCGTGCGACACAACGAGACTTATCAGCGGCGCCCGTGGATATGGACCGAACCTGAGGTATACGTTATTGACCCCAGCGACAGGCTTCACGATTGGCTGCGTGGTTTATACCAAAGATTCCAGGGTGAGCCCACCCTTTACGTGATTGACGACTGCTCGGCCAATGCGGCGATGACCAAAAAGAAGGACATGCTCTCCGAGCTCGAATTTTCTGGCCGTCATGCGAGGCAAAGTGTATGGATCTCCACTCAAAAGTACAACGCCGTCCTCAAGGATCTGCGCGAGCAAACGAAATGGGTCGCCCTCTTTCACTGCAAGGACCGAGACTCATTCGACGACTGTCTTCGAGAGAACGACGTTATCCCAACGCGCGAGGAGCGCCTGGAGGTTCGACAGATGCTTTCAGAAACTAAGCACGCCAAGCTTCTGCTAAAGACTGATCAACCAACTGCTTATAAAGTTATCAATTAATTTTAAGAAACATTGCAATTAATTTTAAGAAAATTAGCAATTGCTTAACAAATACTTAACAAATGCTGTGCAAATGCTTAACAAATGCTGAGCAAATGCTTAACAATGCTGAACAAATGCTTAACAATGCTCAACAATGCTGAACAAATGCTGAACAATACTTAACAATGCTGAACAAATGCTGAACAATGCTTAACAATGCTGAGAAAATGTTGAACAAATGCTGAACAATGCTTAACAATGTTAACAATTTGGTGCTCCGCTGCGAGTTTTGTTGCGAGCATAACGGTGATCATAAGTATCGGGTGGTGCGCTTGGCAATATGTTAGACTTATGAGACTTGTAAGAATTATTAAATTAATTTTAAGAAAATTATCAACAATGAACTGCGACGAACTTCTCGATCAGCTAATGGAAGCAACATCAACTCCGTTGAAGCCGACGCCGACACGGTATCTTTCCTGAAAGATAATGAAACCTCAACTCCGTTGATCCCTAAAGAGCAATCGGGAATTGCAACGCATGCCGATACGGTCCCGAAAGAAAATGAAAACGCGGCGCGACGCGAGCGACTAGCTGCGCTGGTTGCTGGGGGGGGGGGGGGCAATCGGAGCATTATCTCGGTAAGCGCCTCTCAGTTTGTCAGGTGGACAAGATGTCAGATGCGGAGGTCGATAAAATGTATGCGCGATACGAATCTAGGTTAGGTGCAGAGATGACAAAAACTCTTGGATCGGCGGCTATGCATTTGTACGCTACCACTGTTAGTATACTTCTCCCTATACCAAACACCGCGGGGTTGATTCGCGATCTAGAGACTGACCCTTTTATAGGACACACTCTTAGAACAGCCTGCTGCTCAATTTATCACACGTTTGGAATGTACTTAGCTCTGCTGACAACCGCGTTGACCACGGGTAAACATTGTCAATTTTGACATATATGCTCACGAACAATAAGCTCAGAAAATGATGATACAAGACACACCTGCGAGAGTGACGGAACCCTCAACTCCCAATCGAGATTGGATGAACCCTATTGCACTTCCAACTCCGATTGATCCTCCAACGGGACATAAAAACCCAAAAAGACAGGCGGCTGGGCGAGCAGCGGCTGCCACACGAAAAGCTAAACAAGATAAAATACTCGCCGAGCTTCGAGAGGCCAAACGGTCGTTGCAATCCCCGATTGCTGTTCCAGCTCCAACCGCACCCCCAACTCATCCAATCGCGATTGGATTGGAGGAGGAGCCCCAATCGGAATTGGTTGAAACAGCAAAACATCCGAAGGCAGCTCCTACCTGGATCATCCTGTGGGTTGTTGTTGGTGGTGGTCTGTGAGTTGCGGGCGCCCTGTGTGTGTGGAAATACCCCATATTACACCAATCCTTATCGAAAAAACAACCCCCATCAATTCACGCTTTATCACGCCGTGGTGATATCGGGTCTCAGTATCGGGTATGCTCGACTATCAAAGTTGGCCTTAGGAGGGCCCGCTCCCAAATTAGACTTTACTGTGAGAGACGTAGGGCTCGTGACATTGGATGTAGCGGCCGCAGTTTGGACCCGAGATTATCTAATTAAAGCTGGAATTCTACCTGCTAATATATGGAAATAATTGCTTCGATCGGAATAATGATAGGTGGTGCGCTTTTAAACGCATTGGTGTTCAGCGGTAGCAACTTTATATTATCTAAACTACAAAACTCGGACGCGGATGAGGAGCTCAAGCGTCACGATTCAGCGGAAGAACAACTCAAGAGCGCAGACGCGGCATGGTCTAAAAAAATGAACCGCCCATCTAGACTGGGTCAACGAAGAGCTTCGCCGCGAGAATCACGCCGCGCAAACTTTCCAGAACGTTGAAGAAGCCAACCGCGAGTACGCGCTGGCATATCCGCAGAGAAGTCTCGTGCCGCTGGATCGCGAGCCCCAACTTTCAGATTTCTATGTACCGTCAGAGGCCCAAAAAGACCGCGAGATCGCGTTCATCGTCGTGGGAATGGGTGTGGTGGGTCTCGTCGGCTACTACATGTATATCCAATCGAGATTGAAATAAGCAATAATATTTTATTTTTTTATAAATAATATATATATAGAACGATGTTAGCTGACGAGCTTTATTTTGCTATGATCGATGTAGGCTACACTGCCCTTAAACACCGTATAGCTGGTGCAAAGGGTATGATTCGTCTGGCCAGAGATTCTCTCGAGACGTGGCGCGAGGATGAAAAAGCGGCCACCCTTTTCGCAAAGCGGATGTTAGATTCCTCCGAGTTAGATTCCTCCGAGTTAGATTCCTCCGATTTCCTTCATAACTTAACCACCAAATGTGATTGGAATCGCAATTGTACTTCCAACAAAGGTTTATTATTAACGACGCAGTTACCGGACGATCTTTCGAGGGCATGTTGGAGATTGTCCGATCTATTAGAATACCTCGCATACGATGGACACGCTCAATATTAATACCAAAATATCGGTTCGCCTAGCGTGCAAGCTAGCAAACACATACTACAGCCCCCGCGGCTACTGGAAGGGACTCGCGGGGCCATCAAGAACCTCGCGGAGGCTACCAAGGTTTCCGAAAACGCCACCAAGGAATGGCTCAAGAAGCAGGCCATCTGGCAGATCTATTTACCCGCTCCTCACAATATTCCTCGCCCGAAATTCGACGTGCCGGTGCCGAACCAAGTTCACCAAGCGGATCTCCTGTTTCTCCCTCACGATCGCGTCGGTCGCAAAACGTACAAGTACGCACTGACAGTCGTTGACGTAGCGAGTCGCTATAAGGGGGCTGAGCCACTGGCTACGAAAGAGTCTAAGGAGGTGGCCGAGGCTCTTTCCCGAATATATAAAAGGAGTCCTCTCAAATGGCCGAATCTTCTCCAGGTTGATCCCGGCCGAGAGTTCATGGGCGTGGTCTCTTAGCTGTTGTCTAAGCACAACGTTTCTATCAGACGCGGCCACGTAAACATCCACCGAGACAAGGGGATCGTGGAGCGGTTCAATCGAACCCTGGCTGAGAGGTTGTTCGGACACCAATATGCAAAATAACTTGTAGACCCTCATACGCGATCGGCCGAGTGGGTGGCCAGGCTGCCCGCCGTGGTCTCCGCACTGAACGGCGAGGTGACCAGATTGCTCGGTAAGAAACCCGTAGATGCTATCAAGTCTAAAAAGGTGTCGCACAAACCATCCGCCGTCTCGCGCGGGTGACCCGTTGGTTTATCGGAGCAACGACTTCCATCGGATGTTGCCGTCCGGTACCTATATCAACCGGGAGAGCTCGAAGGTGGTCGCCGCCGCGCGACTGATCCCGTGTGGTCTATCAATGTATATCATCTAGATCGATCTATTACCAAACCCGATGAGCCCGTGCTCTACTATTTGAATGATGGTCCATCTCGTGGGTTTGTTCGCGAAGAACTTCTTATGGTGCCTTCTGACACCCAGCTACCCCCGGATCGTCAGAGTCTTTAGTTTGATTTATTAATAAATCGTTAGATTTAGTATAGAGGTTCTGTATGTATTCCGTCTGGTAACACGCGTCTTTTATCGTAGTACGCCGAGAGTCCTAATTTTTGTTGACAGTACGTTTTCATAACGCCGTCTCTCATTTTGAATCCTCTATTTTGTGCTACATCTATAAGGTGTTTTCCATCTTCTGTAGTTTCACTTAGTACTCGTTTATATCTATCCCAATTTAAATTGTTAGTTCTCTTGGACATTCCTTTCGCAGAGTTTTTATTATTTTTTCTCAAAATTAGTGGAATTAAATTTTTCTACGAAATAACACTTACTAGATAACGCTATCGCCCTATCTCCGCTAAATTCCATTTTGAAAAGTCCTGGCTCTCTTTTGCTCCACTTATCCCAAGCCAACCATTTATTTTTTTATTTTTCAAACTCGTCTAGTAAGTTAGGTCTAATCAAGTCCTCTATTGTTTTTCCACTAACTCCTATATACATACTATCCGTGTCCATCTGTATTAATTAAAAGTATTCTTTTTGTCTAGAAATTCGTAGTGAAATTCCAACATTCTCAATTTAGCTAGTTGATAAACCGCTATTCCGCAATGGAAGGGTCTCTTTACCGCACTCCGGGGTTTTCGGGAAAATATTTCGTACGCATCTCCTATCTCTTCAAAATCGTCAAAGTATGCAGATCTTAATGCTTTGTCAACACAGGTTTCGTTTTGCGTATATGTCGTATTTAAATGTCTCTCTGTTGCCTCTATCATTTTGCCACAACACGAGTTTCCTAATAACTTATATCCGCTACTGGTTTCTTATTTGGTTCTACATCGCCTGTTCGTCTTGCGGCTGTAACTTCTTTTGCGAACCATTCGAATGGTTTTCCACTAATATAATCTATAACACGATGAACTCCAGTTATTTCTAGACCGTGTTTTAAATACCATCTCAATAGTGTTGCGTACAGCAATACTTTCGTGGCGGTCATAGATCCCACCAATTTTCTTCCATTTCCTCTAGTTCTGCCAGTATCTTTCAAATATTTTAACATGTGTGCGGGAACTTCATCAACCTCTACAGCACGATTCATAAAAGTGGAGACATTTCAGAAAACTTATCCACCAAGTTGCGGGGAACTTCTATATCCACCTCCGCAAACCCAAACCAGTCTCCAGATAAAATACTTTTACTAAACTTTTTAATAAGTTTAGTGTTATGTGGGTTATCTATATGATGTATAGTTTCTTTTCCACACGGCATATCTTTATTTAACGTAGATAAATATAACGCGTTTGCATCGTACCCCAAAACATCCTTGCAAGGTTTGGAACCCACTCTAATATTTGAAACACCGGCTTCTGCATATCGTGTAAATACTATTGATGGACCACCAACTAGAGCGTCTTTCATCATTTCGTATGTTTCTTCTGTTGGTGCATATAGAGCATCCTCAGGTATAATGGTCTTTGAAGATTTTTGTTCTTTAATGGTTCCTCTCAATAAATATTGTATAGCTACTCCAGGTAGTGTTACCGCATCTTTGAAAATATCCACACCCTCTGTGTTTATAAAATTCACACATTTTCTCCACCGCTTCTAGGAACGGTGCTACATCTAAATCGTTATAATATTTCAACCAATCTCTGAAGGTTTCCATATTCTCTTCTTTGAAAATTCTACGACATTTGCTTAATTCTGTTTCGTCTAGTAACATTTTTCCAGATAGTTTTGAATACCAATTCTCTATATCCGGTAGTCCTGAGTAATCCAGTTTGTCTGTAGAATCAAACCACTCGTAAGGAAAGAAAGATTTCTGTCCTTTGCAGTTGTAGGCTTTTATCCAACTATCGTAACTTACACCGGGTCCTAGGTAAAGTATTACATCAAGAAATCTAAACTCTGGAGTAAATAGAAATATTGTTGCGTTTGCACGTTTTCCGACCATTACTTTCTTTGTTGTTGATGCCAGTTCACCTACTAGATATTTCTTTATTAAGTTGATATCGTACTTACTACTGTTAAAACCTATAACAGGTACTTGCTCTATCCACTGTTCGATCTGGGCGATTTGTTGTTTACGTAAATGTTCTGTATTAAACCCATATCTTGACCATACTTCTTCTCTTATAGCTTTTCCCCTGACTTTCAAATCTTCTACGAATTTTTCCATACGTTTTGCAGGATCTTTATCACAAATATGAGTTACTGTTCCTGAGAAATTATCTCCTATGCTAACGCTTACCGGAACGTGCTCAGCTTCGTACTCTAGACTATTACCGAGAGTTTCAAATTCTGGCTGGAGATATGCCTCAAAATCGTATACTATCTGATATGGATAAAGCGTAGTGTCGCAACCGATCTTTATATCTTTACCCGTTCTTTGGAATTCGCATTCCCACATAACTACTAGGTTGAATTATTTGCTTCTTCTAATAAATGTATCTCTTCTCATAGTTGATGCGCGTTCTTCTTTTCTATGCTTTGCATGGATCTCACACCCGTGCCAGTAACAGCCGTGATATTGATATACGGTTTTGGTTTCTGGACAGTATCCATCTACTGGAGCTCCTAAAATCCATCTTTCACCCCCGTGTCCGCACTGTTCGTGGTGAATGTGAATTCCCTCCTGCTTTTCCACAGAGTACATCCAATCGATCACCCCATAACTGTTATAACCTTTTGGGTAGAACGCTTTCTCGAACGACGAACGCGGGCGCTCTAAATAATTACCATCACATATTACTTTTGTCTCACCTTTCATACATTTTGGTCCGTGTCTCTTCCTATGACTCGCTTTCGTGAATTTCTGTTTGCAATTATCGCAGGCGTAAGTTTTAGATAGGTGTTTAAGGTTTTTTTTATCAGAAATGCGTGATTATTAAACAGTCCTATTGTCATTGGTTTATTACCTATTTCCTTATAGTGCGTTGGTACCTTTTTCAACCACCATACGCCACATTCGGTGGGTTGATATATTTCTATACCGATTTTAAAAAATTCTTCAACCTTTTTCAGATCTGAAAAAGGAATTGGTGAAACCACATTACTACCGAAATATTGCTTACTAAGTTATTTTGCCTTGTCCGTGCATCTGTCAGTTCTTGCACCTGTCATATGCATAGCTAGACACCTGAACAGACAAAGGTCGTCATTATACTTATCTAAAGAATACATACCTTTTCTATTCCTCAACCATTCTGGAAGTTCTCCTCCTGCTGATTCTTCGGATTGTAGTCCCAAATCTATTCCCCTATTGCCCTGTATTAGCTTTACAAAAAGCTCTACCCATTTTACAAACTTCCACTTTGTACTTGGTCTGCCTATTTTATCGGACATTATTCGTGTTTGCTCCTTATCTGACAACCAATTTTTAACTGTTTTCATTGATGATAGTGGTTCACTACCACCGAGATTTTTGTGAAATATTACAGTTATAGGTTTTCCATTTTTAGTTTCCTCCATATGTTCTAGCTTGTAAGAATATAAATATCTCAAATAAAAATTGGTTGTTAGATACGGAGCGAGTTTATCGGACATGCGTTCTGACTCGTTAATGTCAATGTTTTTATGAAAGGATAATGCAACTACCCGTCTTCCCTTTTCTACCTTTTCCAATGTTTCATCATGAGCCCCCAATATTTCTTCACCTTCTTCCACTATCGCGCGAACGATAGATTTTTTCTTATTCTCCAAATTATTTGATATTGGGTGACCTGTGCGTCTGAAATTGGTGCTTGAAGGTTTTATTACACTAGCCCTTAACCCCGCAATACTTTCTTTTTGAATTATATTACCAACACCCTCTGCTAGTGAGAGGTCTTTAAAGGCTCCTCGTTTGTGGGCTCGGATAAATCGCTTCATAAACGCCTCATTCTTTGTGGCGTTTATCAGCTTTGTCAACCCCCTAACTCTCAACCGTTTACTATAAGTAATCCCTAGAGATTCGGCTTCTCTTCTCAAACTTTCTATTTCTGATCTAGTTTCTGGCGTTATCATAGTTTCTGTATATATAACCTATGAAATGTATCTTTCAATTGGACGTGAAAAAAACATGATGTAAATTTTTCATGTCCAATTGAATATAAACATATATATAAATACATACATAATGGAGTGTGTGACTTGTTGTAAGACTTTTGTGTGTAAAGACTATCTACGAAGGCATCTATCGAGACGAAGAAAATTTCTTTGTGTCGCCCCACAATTTCAATGCCCCAGATGCCCTTGTAAATTTGTTAGTGCCCAAACTCTTTGTAGACATAAGCAACTGCGCTGTCAGGTGGCTAAAGGTGAACGTGGTAGACTAGAGCTGGTAGAATTAGTTGCTTATCTGCGAAATAAATTAGCTATATCGGAGGAGGAAAATACGGTGTTGAAATATAAACTATCGCGCGCGGACGCATTTAAATTGCATTATTGATTTCGGCTATTTTTTTTTCAATCTCAATTTCCAATATAATTGGGACTACAATACACCTTTTGGCTGGTGGTGGGAGCTACAGTGCAGCTCAATAACGTTACAAACTTTGGTGGTATCATTTTGACTCCCTATATAATAAAAATGTTACTTTTTGTTGGTGCTGATACATACTTTTGTTCGTCAAATTTATGACTACCATTATTTTGAATATAAATTTGAAATTATTCAAAATATCATTTTTTATTGTTAACAATTTTTATCAATGTTTTTATGGTAGGGACTACTTTTTATCACATAGATTTACCCCCTTTGTGTAGGAGCGTTATTAGGCGATAATAACGTTACAAACATTGGTGTTATCATTTTGACTAAAACTTTGTTTATCACATAGATTTACCCCCTTTGTGTAGGAGCGTTATTAGGTGATAATAACGTTACAAACATTGGTGGTATCCTTTTGACTCCCTTTATACTACTAATATATATATAAAAACTTTTATGTTTCCTTTTCAGGTCACCCATAGGCTCATATCTGTTCTGTAAGCCGATACAAATCGACTGTTACATGCTTTTTCACCAAATGTTTGGCACACATTTTATTCACATCTGAGGCTCAGGGGCCCATTTTAGTAAGACTAAGAAGTTTGTTTGTGCCCAATTTAATAACATTTACACTGACAGCCACTGTTGGACAATATTGAGTGGATGTGTTCACATGTAATGATGTTTACATGTAGATGCAAACATTAACGTTAGCTAACCACGTCAATGTGAGAAGCAAATAAATAAAAAATCGTTGCACAACATTTTTATCAGTGAAACGGGCCTCTGGGTCTGGGGTCCCACATGCCAGGTTATAATAATAATAATATACGGAGACAGATAGTTTTGTAATTTCTGTAGATATGACATTTTCTGGCAAAATAAACATTCATTCACCATTACCATGATTACCAAACGTATTGATTGGCATTATTATACATTTTATATCAGACTTAAATTTCCACACTGATATCAGGGGCGACAACCGTGTTTCCTTAGAATGTTAACAGACATTACTATTTATTCTCTGTATTTATTTTTTGATGTGCAATGATCTTACTTTATAATATTTTTTCAGGTGACACATTTAATTAGTATAAATAATTAAAAAATATTCCTCATTTGTATATGAAAATAGACTGATACCACCACGCGTCACTATCAGTAAAATAAATATTACTAAATGATTACTCACTTTATTACTGTAATTAATACATTTATTGTTGTAATAAATGATTACTGCAATACGTGTCGTTATTACTGCCAAAATATGTTTATTGCTGTAATAAATACATTTGCTACTGTAATAAATATTGATTGCTGTAATAAATGCATGTATTACTGTAATAAATATGTTTACAGGATTACAAGAATCTGTGGGTGCTAACGTGGCGCTGGAAACAACTCGACAATGGTTACAGGAAAACCATTCACATGTAAATTTGACATATATGAAACACGCCTAAGGACATGTGCAATTTTTTATGAAATTTATTTACGCAATCTGTGACATTTTCTGTAAATGATGTCGAAAGATGACGAAATTTTCTCAACTTTCGAAGTCATTACGTAAATTTTGTAAATCATTTTCATGACAAATCGCACATGTTCTAAGGTACAAAATCGCATGGCATGTCTCATATGTGACTCTCACTGGAGACATGGGGCTTATGGGGTTTGCGAGTCCTGTGTAGCTCCTGATCAAGTAGTTGCGTCCCTAATGAACTTAGCTGTTGCTGGGACGTTAAAACTTGTGCACTTTCACTTTTGATCAAATAGCACACTCCTGTAGCCTGATAACGATCTGTGTTGCTGGTTAGAAGCCTGGCGGGTTTCTACACCGGTCGCAAAATTCGTGGGGCCTATTTCTCTAGTTAGAACTACAAATCAGATAACATTCATGCATTGACTGAATACACGCCGATAACAAATTATCATATCTTGCATTGACTACCGACTGTTTCACATTTTGCTGCCGACAAACGTTTGGCTATTAAACACGTTAAATCTAGAAAATATTTAATGTATGTACATTTTCATCAATAAAAGAAAGTCACCCTCCCCCTAAAAAACTTCGAAATTCCATAAAATATTGATTTTATTGCGAAAGTTAACATGTGCGAAAATGACATGGAGGAGTTGGAGGAGGAGTCAAAATACAAAAACAATGGAAATTGACTCAGAAACCTGGATAGATAGCTTGGAAATGATGTAACTAAGAATTCAAAAGTTAGATTTTGAAAATCAGTCCTCATATTCCAAAATTATTAAAAATAAAATCTATTTTACCCCCCATGTTATATTCCCATGTAAAACAATTTCTTTTTCGCAGTAAAATAAAAAAGATTTTGGGGAGGGTGACTTTTTTGTTATTGACGAAAAAGTACATGTACTTACATATAAATTCGACCCCGTTGACCCGTCTGTGTGTAGACTCCCTGAGGCTTGTACCTCTATGTCAGAAAAGCGGACGTTAAACCCTATTCACTCACTCACTCACTTACATATAAATAATTTTTTTAAATTTGATGAATTTAATTGTCAATAGTTTGTCAGCAGCAAAGCGTGGAATTGATAGTAGGGGCATTGCACTTCAATACTGAATGTTATAAGTTCATCCTCACCCTGAAAAATACTTACATAGGATTTCCATTACACTGGTCTGTCGGATGGGACTGTGGCCCTGTCTCTAATATGACTGTAGCTGTTGCTGGGACGTTAAACCCATTCACTTTTTCTTGCCGCGCCTGCTTGAGGACAGCATGATATCGTCGGCACATTGGCGTTAACCCTAATCCAAGGTTTTTGGTCTAAAGTTTTTCAGTATACTATCAAAGCCTTAGCGGGCGCGACATGCGGGCCGCGGCCATCTAGTACTTGGTCATCAACTCGCATACAACGTTACCTGATAAATAGAATACCAAGCTAGTGTCTTTCGATATTAATTTTACCAGGCTGGAAAACATCATTAAATAAAAATAAAATTCTCCATTTCAGGTGGATAGGATAGTGTTTTGTGCCTTTGATAAGCAAAACTGGCAGGCGTACCAAGAAGTAATGCCTACCATTTTTCCAGTCCGAGCCTCGAGTGCCCCGAAACGTAAGGCAATAGAAAGCTAACCCTTTAACCTACATAACTGGAATGGAATTTGATATGTTAATTTTCCGACCAATCCTATTGCCACAAAATAATTTTTTCAGACCACTAAAAATATGAAAATTACTTGCAAAAAGTGCGGATCCTGATGAGACGGCTCACTATGAGCCGGCTCACCTGGATCTACATTATTTTCAAACACTGGTCTGGAGCTTTGAAAGGGTTAATTACAGTGGATCCGAACGTTGTATGTTGAATGGATGTGATTAATCAAGCAAGCAACCAATCAATCAATCAAGTAAGCAATTGAGCAACCAACCAAGCCACAAACAAATCAATCATTCAAGTAAGCTATCAAGCAAGTAGGCAATCATCCAACCAACCAACCAACCAACCAACCAATCAGTCGAGCAACCAACCAACCAACCAAGCAATCATCCAACCAAACAATCAACCAACCAAGCAACCAATCGACCAACAAAACATCAACCAATCCAGAAATCAGCCAACCGAAAATCAACCAACCAAGCAATCAACCAACCAAGCAATAAATCAATCAACCAAAAATCAACCAACCAAGCATTCAACCTACCAACTAACCAACCAACCAACCAATCGCCCCGACGCCGACCGACCCGACCGACCGACCGACCGACCGACCTGCCGACCACCGACCGACCGACCGACCGACCGACCGACCGACCGACCGACCGACCGACCGACCGACCGACCGACCGACCGACCGACCGACCGACCGACCGAGACCGACCGACGACCGACGACCGACCGACCGACCGACCGACGACCGACCGACCGCCGACGCCGACCGACCGCCGAACACCGACCGACCGACCGACCGACCCGATCCGACGACCGACCGACCGAGACCGACGACCGTCCGACCCGACCGAACCACCCGACCGAGACCTCGACCGACCGACCGAGTACCGACCGACCGACCGAACCGACCGAGCCGACCGAGTACCGACCGACCGACCGACCGTCCATCCGACCTACCGACCGACCGACCTACCGACCGACCGACCGACCGACCGACCGACCGACCGACCGACCGGCCGGCCGGCCGGCCGACCGACCGACCGACCGACCGACCGACCGACCGACCGACCGACCGACCGACCGACCAACCGACCGACCGACCGACCGACCGACCGAGTGTCCGACCGCCGACCGACGACCGACCGACCGACCGACCAATGAACCAATGAACCAATGAATCAATCAAGCAACCAACCTAACAACCAAGCAATCAACAAACCAACGACAATCATTTTATGCCAGAGACCTGACTTGTTTGTATATAATTAGACTACCCATGTGATATTGTACCTGAGATTTTTCGTGAAAACAAATATTTACTGTATTTTCCATTAATGACATCAAAGGTTGACGAGCTTTGAAATTCCTTCATCTTTCGACGTCATTTACAAAAAATATAACAGTTTCTGTAAATATTTTCCACACATATCGCATACATATTCCTGGGTACAAAATCACATAGCATGTCGCAAATAGAACTCGCTTGACATGCTCGGGGTTAAACCCTAACCCTATAATAGTCTTCCTTGAATGAAATTACAAATACAGTGGAACCCCTCTAAACTGGACACCAAGAAAACACCTGTCGTCTTATTTTTTATGTGTTTCTGAGTCATTTATCTCAGATGATAATGTATGTACGTGATCATTAGCACACAACTATGGCGCTGATTTAGAATGAAACCGCGCTAAGCCGGACACCCTGGGGACCTCCCAGAGTGTCCGGTTTAGAGAAATTCCACTGTATAAGTTAAAAAAATGATTTCAGCGGCAACTTTACCGACAGAAATCCTACGCATGGATAGCCGATCCATTCAGCTGTACAAGAAGGCGTTATCGGAAGGCGCAGTTTCCGTTCACTCGATACGGGTCATGGTTGTCGGTCACTATGGTGTTGGCAAAACGACCTTGACCCAACGTCTGTTGGAGGAGGACGTTGACCTTTCAGCAATGGACTCGACCAATGGGATTGACGTACATGTGAGGCGGTGTCGCGTATCACTTGCCGATCAGTCGTGGACAGTTTTAAACAAGGGTGAATATCAAATTATTCTAGTAATTCTTGGCTGTCTGGTGGATGGTTGTTTGGGCGAACGTAGGCGTTCCTCCTTATAGGAATCATGATTTGTTTGGTTTAGCCCTCGGTGTACGTTTTTATCTTTGACTCTCTTGTTACCTGGGAGTTGAATTGGTTTATTGCCCATAATAAAAATAGTACGATTATTACTGATCCTACTGCTTTTGGGAGGGGGGCCAAGTGATTCTGGTGTGGCGAGGACCTGACATCAGATCAGGATTATTCTGATTACCGGGCTGAATACATAGCTTTTTGAGCTATTGTTAAATATTGCTGAATACATAGCTCAGGTGAGCTATTGCTACCGCAATGTGTCCGTCTCCGTCCGTCCGTCCGTCCGTCCGGGCACACATACAGGGTCTTAGGTGGTTAGAGGCGTGGCCTAAGACAAAAGAATACAATAGATTTATTCCGTTGACCACTTAAGCCTATTGTTCCTTAGGTGGTCATTCCTTTGATCTTTTATATAGTAAAAACCACCTAAGGGATGTCACGTAAGGACGTCCGTCCGTCCGTCCGTCCGTCCGTCCGTCCGCTCACGGGAAAGGCAGTTACGTGATATGTCATAGGGATGGACTTGTTAAAGGTTAGGGTTGTAACATAACTATAGAAAAAAAATAACGAATAATTTATTTATGTACTTATTCCGTTTATGTGAACTTTTTAAAGAACAAATGGTCATAAGTATCATTGCGGGAGAAGTCCGTCCGTCGTCCCGTCCCGCCGTCCGTCCGTCCGTCGGGCACTTCGAATTGGCAGTTACGTGACTATGGTCACATAGGGATGGACTGTTAAAGGTTGGGTTAGTAAAAAATAACTAATAGAAAAAAAATAACGAATAATTTATTTATGTGACACTTATTCGTTTATGTGACACCTTTTTAAAGAACAATGGTCACATAAGTATCCATTCGCGAGAACGTCCGTCCGTCCGCCGTCCGTCAGTCCGTCCGTACCGTCCGTTCCGTCCGTCGGGTCCGTCGTCCGTCCTCCGTCCGTCCGTCCGTCCGTGTCCGTCGTCCGCACACCATTAGGGTACTTATGGGGTAGGGGGCGTGGTCTAAGACAATGGGTTAGGGTTAGGACACAATGGAACTTAATCCGTACCCCGTAAGCCTATTGTGTCTTACGGGGTATTTCCTTTGATCTTTTATATAGCAAGTACCCCCTAAGGTCCAAAATGTAAGTCCGTCACACATTTCACACATGCATTCCTGTAAGGCTCTACTACCATGCTGTGCCAAATCCACGACCGTCCAAACCCCGCTGATCCCAATGTCAAGGTCAAATACTTAGTCTCTTTACAAAACTTAACATCAGAGAAATAAGTTATAACTTCTATTTCCTTCATTGAAAATTCTTATTATTTCACTTGTGCATTCCTCTAAGGTTGTACTATCATGCTGTGACAAATCTACGACTGTCCAACCCCCGCTGATCCCAAGATCAAGGTCACATACTTAGTCTCTTTACAAAACTTAACATCAGAGAAATATGTTATAACTTCAATTTCTTTAATTGAAAATTCTTAATATTTAATATGCTGTGACAAATCCCCGCTGATCTCGAGGTAAACGTCACATACTTACCGTGTAAACCTCGAATTAACGCCCCCTCCTAATAAACGCCCCCACCCCCACCCCCCACCCCCCTAAATTAAAAGGACCGCCAATTTCAAACACAAATAATCCATAAATCCTTATTTGTGTTTGAAATTGGCGGTCCCTTGTAAGTTTTTTTTTGTTTTTTTAATTGGCTAATAAACGCCCCCCTTTTGTAAAATGTAACGCCCCCGGGGGCGTTAGTTCGAGGTTATACGGTAGTCTCTTTACAAAATTTAGCATCAGAGAAATCGGTTATAACTTATATTTCCTTGCTCGGATCTGCTTCACATTTCACACACTCATTGCTCCAATGGACCTCTACCACCCTGTGACAAATTCACGTTCATGCCTCTCCCGCTAATCCCAGAGTCAAGGTCACAAGCCCACACACTTGGACATTTTTACATATTTTAGGGGTACCTGGGCCTACGTGAGGGGTATTCCGTAAGCCTCGCTTACTGACCAATCTAGTTACTTCTTTTTTTGGGATTTACTCCCCATTTGTACAGGTAATCACTGGGATTTAGTACTAAACCAATTGACCCGGCCTTAAATGACCTTAGCTATTGATAGACCTTTAAACCCCAACAAACAAACAAAGAAAACTAGGCTGTCTGGTTAGCACAATTCATAACGAGTGTGCATCACACCAATATAGCCCTGTAGCCTATTTCACCAACATTGCAAAGTATACTTATCCAGCAAAGTATACTTTGAGGGAGTAATCATTTATTTTTCCCGAAATGCATTATTTCATATAGAACTAACCACTGCATATATTTGATGATTAAACATATGCAGAATTATTATACTGAATTTATTTCATTATCACAGCCAAAATGGCTGTGATAATGTAATACATTCAGTAGAGTAAAAATTAATAAATGTATCCTTCAATTGAAAATACTTTGCTAGATAAGTATTGTAATTGAACCAGTTCATTTCAGTATATTCGGTCATCATGGTCAGACACAGACATTCACTGTTTACACAACAGGCTCCAGCATGTCAATTATGTATATACTCCTTTATTATTAGTACACGGCAGTGTTGTAGAAGATTATAGATGTAGTGTGCCATCCTGGAGACTGTATACACCATTGGACGGCGACAGCGGTATTATGGGTCATCACGAGTACTGGCACTGTATATCAAATTGACACATAACATTACTATATTGAAGCAGATATCTCACTTGTGTCTGACAATGACTAGCATAATCTTATATCTTTGTGTTGCTTATTCATTTCTGATGCTGGAAAATAATGGCTCGCACGCTATTTGTTGGTATTGGGTGTACTAGAGACGAGTTTGGCGTGCGGGGTGTTATGCTTTTCCACAGAATGCAGTGCGTATTTTCGTACCTATTTTCGTGCGTGCCAATTGTACGGCTTTTCAACCAATAATTTATGTATCACTACAATAGTCTGATCCATAGATATCGGCCACATTAGCGCCTAGCACCGACGATTGTGTCTCTAGTCTAGGGGACATGTTTATTTGTGTGATTTTGATGGCTGTATTTTGTTTCTTTGAGATGGCGGACATTTTTCATTTAGCGTCTCTAGTTACCGAGCGCTGATTGGGTAAACATATATTTGCAGCGGGAAATTTGATTGGGTCTCACATGGCTGCTGCTCGCATCTCGTCCATATAAAGGAGGCGAGCTGCACAAGTCAGTAACTAACTTGTCAGTCGACAGACCCACTCAGAGTACCAGTAACCGCTAGTGACCTATTGTCGACTCGGGTACACAGTTAGTTCCCGTCTCGCTGAATAACTTAGTACTCTGTCATATAATAGTATTAGTTAAGTTCACTTGAGCCATCCTGACACGAGGCTCTTGCATTAATAAATAATTATGAGTGCAGACGCTCGTTGTAAAATAACTTGAAATCCAGATAAACAGTAATAACGCTACTGTGCCGCCAACCAGGGCCGGGGTGTTGGTTACAGTATACTTTGCAACGTTGGTGAAATAGGCTACAGATCGGAACAAGTGGGCCCCTTATTTGTGTACTCCAGTTTCCAGGTCACATTTCTAGTTTAAATTTTCTATGGTATTTACCAGGCTCAGCTCTCAAACGGTAGGATTTCCAATATAGCCTAGAATATCTCTATATTATTATACCCATATCTTACAAAGTATGCCGAGGGGCATATATTTTCACCTTTCCGTCTGCGTGTCCGTCCGTTCATCAGTCTGTCCGTAACACGAAACATTAGCATTTCGAAATTTGCGTTGAAGTTTGCATTGTCCATCCAGCGAAATATGTCGAGGGGTATATAGTTTTTGTCGAGCCCGCTTGCAGAAAGTGAGACATAGTGATCACAATGACGTCCATCGAATTCTAATTTTGCCTCGTTTACTAGCAAACGTTTAACCATTACAGATCAGAAGGTAGACACAGTGTTCAAGAAGCTGGCGGATATGTTGTCGCGGAAATTGTCCAAGGAGGATGCGTCGGGGCTAGATGACGCCGAGGCAAACTGTAACAACAGCACATCGGGTGTCGAAACTAACACCGAACTGAAGGAAGTCGCTCATTCACGATTTCAGGCTGGTCAGTACTCACGTAACCATGAAATTGCCGGAAACAAAAATAATTGTCTGCTGTTTATTTATATTTGACACATTTCTTAACAAACATATAATTTGGCAGCGCCTGAGAATAATAGCTAATAATAATAAAGATGGAAATTCACTAATATGAGCTGCAAAAGCTAATTAACCCATTTAATAATAACTACACATTATTAATGAGGTTATCGTAATTAATACATTTAATAACTAATTAAACTCGTGCAATCAAGATCGATTAGGGTTTGTCGTGGCATTGTTTATTGTTTATTGTTTATTGTTGCCGTTTTTCGTCAGTCCGTCCACAATTTCAACGTCTTCTTCTCAAACCGCTGAGCCAATGTTGGTCAAACTGTATAGAGATGATATATGGTCGGGGGCATATCTGGTTTGCAAAAATTGGAGGTGGTCGCTAAATCCAAGATGGCCGCCTTGGAAAGTAGGTCAAATTCTTAAAAATATTTCTTCTTACGAACTGCTAGGCCAATTTCAACGAATCTTGGCAGGAATAATTGATAGTCCATGCTGTTTTAGATGTGTTAAAATGGTGGCCCCGTGGTCAAAAGTCGGGGGAGGGGGTTGTAAGGGTAAAATTTCACATTTTACCGAATACGGTCATATATCAAATCGAAGGTATCGACTAAACAATCACTCTGGAGTATTTATTGTCGAAATTGGATGATTATGTCATCCATGATGGCCACCGAAAGGTCAAAATATCATCCTTTAATTAGAGATTTCTAACATCTTCTAGTCAACCGCTGGGCCAATATTGGGATGATCTATGGGTGGGAGCATGTCAGATTTTTAAAGTTGGAGGTCTTCCCTTAATCCAAGATGGCCGCCATAGAAAAATAGGTCAAATTCTTAAAAATATTTCTTCTCACGAACAGCTTGGCAGGATTAATTGATAGTCCATGCTGTTTTCTTTTAGATGTGTTAAAATGGTGGCCCGGGGTCAAACATCAGGGGGAGGTTGGGGTATGGGTAAAATTTCACATTTGACCGCATATGGTCATATATCAAATAGAAGGTATATCGACTAGACAGTCACTCTAGACAATCACTCTGGAGTATTTATTGTCTAAATCGGATGATTATGTCATCCATGATGGCCGCCGAAAGGTCAAAAGATCATCCTTTTATTAGAGATTTCTAACATCTTCTTGTGAACCGCTGGGCCAATAGTCAATCTTCACAGGGATGATCTATGGGTGGGGGCATGTCAGATTTGTAAATTTAGAGGTCGTCCCTTAGTCCAAAATGCTCTTTCATTCTGGATCATTTCTGGTGGAAATCAGATGATTAGGTCATCCAAGATGGTCGCCGAAAGGTCTTCTTCCTCGTGAACCGCTTGGCCGGTGTTGGTCAAACTTCACAGGGATGATCTATGGGTGGGGACATGTCAGATTTGTAAATTTTGAGGTTGTCGCCTAATCCAAGATGGCCGCTGTGAAAAAGTAGGTCAAATTCTTAAAATATCTTCTCACGAACCGTTGACAGAGTTTAACGAAACTTGACAGCAATGATCGACAGTCAATGCTCTTTCAGATTTGTTAAACTAATGACCCCAGGATCAAAAAAGGGCGGGGCTCGGCGCGTAAAATTTCGCATTTTACCATCTATGGTCATGTATATATTAAATCGAAGGTATTGATGAGCCAATAGCTCTGAAGCATTTTTTTATCGAAATTGGATGATCCCATCATCCAAGATGGCCGTCAAAAAAGGTACAGCCGGTAGGTTTTATTTTCGCTTTCAAACAGCCTTTTCTTACTAACCGCTTAGCTTCATAGTCGTTGTCTTTCGGTGAACCATTACAGATTTTTCAAATTGGAAGTCGGCACATAATCAACAGCACAGTCACATAATCAAGCAACAGCAGACGACAATTGTTGTGTGTAGCGGTCTAAGGGTTAAACAAAGTCTTCCCATCATCAGACTGGTTTCGACAAATATTTGTAGGAATAATGAATGTATAAAGGTCTCTCAGATTTACTTGCATATATATAATAACCAGGTGAGCGATATAGGGCCACAATGGCCGCAGTTGTCTACTATGGCTTAGTCTCGATGAATCAAACATCTTTATTTCGAACATGAGAACAGAGTATATGCTCTGTATGTTTCACGGATTGTCCACTTTGTAGCGGCGTTTGATGAACCCAATTATGCGAGTGATGTTAAAACGTCTGTAGACACGAATGACTCGGTCAGGGAAGGGGATATGGAGGTGATCTCTAGCGACGCCATCTTGAAGGGTCTGAAGGTTGGTTTATTTCTAGGTGCTCACTTTTGTCAGGTACAGTAGCGTCTTGAGTTTACACAAGCTGTGTTGGTTTGACCCACTTTGCGCTACATTTGACAGAAAACCAGTTTTTCTTTGTTCCGCGTGTTTCCACGTTTTGTCTTCAATGCGCATGCTCAGTGATACAAAAATGGTGAAACATTTCTGATGACATTTCTACATTTCAGTGAGAGACATATGATATTTCTACATCTCCGCAATATACATATTTCTACATATCCGTGACATATTTCTCATTTCCGCAACAGACATGTTTCTACATTTCCACAACAGACATATTTCTATATTTCCGCAACAGACATATTTCTGCATTTCCGCGACAGACATATTTATACATTTCCGCGACATACATATGTCACATTTCCGTGACAGACATATGTCTGCATTTCCGCGACAGACATATTTATACATTTCCGTGACAGACATATGTCTACATTTCCGCGACACATTTCCGCGACAGATATATTTCAACATTTCAGCGATATTTCTGCGATTTACATATTTCTATATTACCGTGACAGGCATATTTCCATATTTCCGTGACAGACTATATTTCTACATTTCTGTGACAGACATATTGATACGCGCCGGCAGTGGTGCGTACATATGACCCCGTATAGACCCTGTCTATGCTATGTGTGTTGTTGCAAGCTCCTGCACGCTATTCCAACCCCTTGCTGTGCGTATACTACCCAGTATCCTCTAACACGCGTTGCGGGCTATTGATGACTGATCGACCGACAAATGTGGTAGCGTCTACCTATAGTTGTCAATCAGTAGATCTGTGTAGCCTGCAACCTGTGTCAACCAGATCCGGTTTAGCTGTCGCTCTTCTAAATGGAAGAGAACACGGATGCTGAAGCAGACTAGCAGTCCAGGGAACGTAGAGGTCGTTAATTAAACGTTAACAATTTATTTACATTTCTCCAAGTGACGGTTCAAATGACATTATTGAAATATTTACAAAAATGTCCAAATGACTCTGGCAAGATCAATTTATATGAAAATAATTAATTGTTCTTGCTAAGAGAACTGTACAACGCTTATTATTAGCTTACATTTAATTCTAAAGACCTCATTTTCGCACGAGTTTTAATGTGGATGTGTTATCTGTAAGATATATTGTGCCAGAGTGCCGAATGGCAGATTTCGCTCGCCTTATATACCCATGCATGGTCACAGTGACCAAAAATTGGTCGCTTGGCCAAATATTGGCCATTCAGCCCCAATAATGGTGGTTTGGCCAAAAACTGGTCATTGACCAGAAATTCGTCAATGGCCAATGTTTGGTCGTTAGCCCAAATACGGGTCATTTGCCCAAATATCGGTCACTGGCCAAAAATGCACGAACCGGAAATGACATCAAATTATGAAAATGACATCACAGATTATGCTCTTAGTGACGTCAGCAGATACAAATTTGTCAGTCAATTTGATCAAATAAACATCGGAAACTGACAGATAACAATTCAACGGGGCATGGAAAACACGATTAATAAATAGTATATAAAATATGTACCAGAACAATAGTATCGGGTGTACACTTAATCTTTAGCGGCATGATAAACTCCTTTACGCAAATTTACAAAGACAAACAATCCCACAATTCACGAATCAAAATGGCGGACAGTAACATCAAAATGTTAGGCACTGACAGAAAAGCTACATTTTCGACCACAATAGCGGCTACAGGATTGTTGAATAAATTTATTTAGCGAAACGAGAACTTACAGCCTACGTCACGTTATAGTATACATGATATTGTGTACACACGTTAACACAGGGGGCTAATCTTGTGACAAAAATAATGGGATTTGGATTTGACTGACAGGTGCGTGAATTGAAGACGACACGCGGAGCTGGATAAGAACCGACAGACGTGATTGTGAACATGCGTGCTTGGTCTGTGGGTACAATTCCAGATCATATCATATATATTTTCATTTCACGTCTTGTCAAAGCACCACTAATAAAACATTAATATCCTACGAGCTGTGTGGTGAAAACGAAAGTTCGTTCACTGTCCGATTTCTAACTAAAGAATCCAGGTAAGTCACCTACATATGCCGGAGCATATCAATATGTCTACATTTCCGCCACACATTTCCGCGACAGATATATTTCAACATTTCAGCGACTTATATATTTCTGCGATTGACATATTTCTATATTTCCGTGACAGACATATGTCTACATTTCCATGACAGACATATTTCTACATTTCTGCGACAGATATTTTTCTATATTTCCGCGACGGACATATTTCTACATTTCCGTGACAGACGTATTTCTATTTTTCTGCGACGGACTATAACTATATTTCCGCGACGGACATATTTCTAACATTTCTGTGAGACATATGTCTACAATTCCGTGACAGTCATATGTCTACATTTCTGCGTTGGACATATTTCTGCATTTCCGTGACAGACATATTTCTACATTTCCGTGACTGATATATTTGTATATTTCTGCGACGGACATATTTATACATTTCCGCGACAGACATATTTCTACATTTCCGCGACAGATATATTTCTATGTTTCCGTGACAGCCATTTTTCTACATTTCCACGACAGATATATTTATATATTTCCGCGACGGACATATTTCTACATTTCCGCGACAGATATATTTCTTTGACGGATATATTTCTACTTTTCCGTGAGACATATTTCTACCTTTTCGCGACAGACATATTTCTACATTTCCGCGACAGACATATTTTTCTTGAAGGGTCTGAAGGTTGGTTTATTTCTAGGTGCTCACTTTTGTCAGGTACAGTAGCGTCTTGAGTTTACACAAGCTGTGTTGGTTTGACCCACTTTGCGCTACATTTGACAGAAAACCAGTTTTTCTTTGTTCCGCGTGTTTCCACGTTTTGTCTTCAATGCGCATGCTCAGTGATACAAAAATGGTGAAACATTTCTGATGACATTTCTACATTTCAGTGAGAGACATATGATATTTCTACATCTCCGCAATATACATATTTCTACATATCCGTGACATATTTCTCATTTCCGCAACAGACATGTTTCTACATTTCCACAACAGACATATTTCTATCCGCAACAGACATATTTCTGCATTTCCGCGACAGACATATTTATACATTTCCGCGACATACATATGTCACATTTCCGTGACAGACATATGTCTGCATTTCCGCGACAGACATATTTATACATTTCCGTGACAGACATATGTCTACATTTCCGCGACACATTTCCGCGACAGATATATTTCAACATTTCAGCGATATTTCTGCGATTTACATATTTCTATATTTCCGTGACAGGCATATTTCCATATTTCCGTGACAGACATATTTCTACATTTCTGTGACAGACATATTGATACGCGCCGGCAGTGGTGCGTACATATGACCCCGTATAGACCCTGTCTATGCTATGTGTGTTGTTGCAAGCTCCTGCACGCTATTCCAACCCCTTGCTGTGCGTATACTACCCAGTATCCTCTAACACGCGTTGCGGGCTATTGATGACTGATCGACCGACAAATGTGGTAGCGTCTACCTATAGTTGTCAATCAGTAGATCTGTGTAGCCTGCAACCTGTGTCAACCAGATCCGGTTTAGCTGTCGCTCTTCTAAATGGAAGAGAACACGGATGCTGAAGCAGACTAGCAGTCCAGGGAACGTAGAGGTCGTTAATTAAACGTTAACAATTTATTTACATTTCTCCAAGTGACGGTTCAAATGACATTATTGAAATATTTACAAAAATGTCCAAATGACTCTGGCAAGATCAATTTATATGAAAATAATTAATTGTTCTTGCTAAGAGAACTGTACAACGCTTATTATTAGCTTACATTTAATTCTAAAGACCTCATTTTCGCACGAGTTTTAATGTGGATGTGTTATCTGTAAGATATATTGTGCCAGAGTGCCGAATGGCAGATTTCGCTCGCCTTATATACCCATGCATGGTCACAGTGACCAAAAATTGGTCGCTTGGCCAAATATTGGCCATTCAGCCCCAATAATGGTGGTTTGGCCAAAAACTGGTCATTGACCAGAAATTCGTCAATGGCCAATGTTTGGTCGTTAGCCCAAAATAACGGGTCATTTGCCCAAATATCGGTCACTGGCCAAAAATGCACGAACCGGAAATGACATCAAATTATGAAAATGACATCACAGATTATGCTCTTAGTGACGTCAGCAGATACAAATTTGTCAGTCAATTTGATCAAATAAACATCGGAAACTGACAGATAACAATTCAACGGGGCATGGAAAACACGATTAATAAATAGTATATAAAATATGTACCAGAACAATAGTATCGGGTGTACACTTAATCTTTAGCGGCATGATAAACTCCTTTACGCAAATTTACAAAGACAAACAATCCCACAATTCACGAATCAAAATGGCGGACAGTAACATCAAAATGTTAGGCACTGACAGAAAAGCTACATTTTCGACCACAATAGCGGCTACAGGGATTGTTGAATAAATTTATTTAGCGAAACGAGAACTTACAGCCTACGTCACGTTATAGTATACATGATATTGTGTACACACGTTAACACAGCGGGCTAATCTTGTGACAAAATTGGATTCTGGATTTGACTGACAGGTGCGTGAATTGAAGACGACACGCGGAGCTGGATAAGAACCGACAGACGTGATTGTGAACATGCGTGCTTGGTCTGTGGGTACAATTCCAGATCATATCATATATATTTTCATTTCACGTCTTGTCAAAGCACCACTAATAAAACATTAATATCCTACGAGCTGTGTGGTGAAAACGAAAGTTCGTTCACTGTCCGATTTCTAACTAAAGAATCCAGGTAAGTCACCTACATATGCCGGAGCATATCAATATGTCTACATTTCCGCCACACATTTCGCGACAGATATATTTCAACATTTCAGCGACTTATATATTTCTGCGATTGACATATTTCTATATTTCCGTGACAGACATATGTCTACATTTCCATGACAGACATATTTCTACATTTCTGCGACAGATATTTTTCTATATTTCCGCGACGGACATATTTCTACATTTCCGTGACAGACGTATTTCTATTTTTCTGCGACGGACATATTTCTATATTTCCGCGACGGACATATTTCTACATTTCTGTGAGACATATGTCTACAATTCCGTGACAGTCATATGTCTACATTTCTGCGTTGGACATATTTCTGCATTTCCGTGACAGACATATTTCTACATTTCCGTGACTGATATATTTGTATATTTCTGCGACGGACATATTTATACATTTCCGCGACAGACATATTTCTACATTTCCGCGACAGATATATTTCTATGTTTCCGTGACAGCCATTTTTCTACATTTCCACGACAGATATATTTATATATTTCCGCGACGGACATATTTCTACATTTCCGCGACAGATATATTTCTTTGACGGATATATTTCTACTTTTCCGTGAGACATATTTCTACCTTTTCGCGACAGACATATTTCTACATTTCCGCGACAGACATATTTCTACAATTCCGTGACAGACATATTTCTACCTTTCCGCGACAGACATATTTCTATATTTCCACGTCGGACATATTTCTACATTTCAGCGAATGATATATTTGTATATTTCCGCGACGGAAACATTTCTACATTTCCGCGACATAAATATTTCTACATTTCAGCGACAGATATATTTCTATATTGCCATGCCAGACATATTTCTACATTTCCAAGACAGATAGAAATCTATATTTCTGCGACGGACATATTTCTACATTTCCGCGACAGACATATTTCTATATTTCCGCGACAGATATATTTCTGTGACGGACATATTTCTATATTTCCGTGACATACATATTTGTACATTTCCGTGACAGACATATTTATATATTTCCGCGACAGATATATTTCGAAAATTTCCGCGATTTACATACTTCTACATTTCCGCGAGAAATATATTTTTATATTTCCGTGACAGATATATTTCTACCTTTACGCGACAAACATATTTCTATATTTCCGTAACTTACATATTTCTACATTTCCTCGACAGTCATATTTCTACATTTCCGCGACAGACATATTTCTACATTTCCGCGACAGATATATTTATACATTTCCGCGACAGACATATTTCTACATTTCCGCGACAGATATATTTCTATATTTCCGTGACAGATATATTTCTATATTTCCGTAACTTACATATTTCTACATTTCCTCGACAGTCATATTTCTACATTTCCACGACAGACATATTTCTACATTTCCGCGACAGATATATTTCTATATTTCCACGACGGACATATTTCTACATTTCCGCGACAGATATATTTCTGTGACGGACATATTTCTATATTTCTGCGACAGACATATTTCTATATTTCCGTGACAGACATATTTCTATATTTCCCCTACAGACTATTTCCGCAACAGATGTATTTCTACATTTCCGCGACAGACATATTTCTATTTTGCGTGATGGACATATTTATACATATCCACCAGTGACATATTTCTACATTTCTGCAACAGATGTATTTCTATATTTCCGTGATGGACATATTTATACATACCCACCAGTGACATATTTCTACATTTCTGCAACAGATGTATTTCTATATTTCCGTGATTGACACATTTCTACATATCCACCACTGACATATTTCTACATTTCAGCAACAGATGTATTTCTATATTTCCGTGATTGACACATTTCTACATATCCACAGCTGACATATTTCTACATTTCTGCGACAGATATATTTTTTACATTTCCTCAATGGACATATTTCTATATTTCCGTGATGGACATATTTCTACATATCTACGGCAGACTTACTTCTTCATTCCCGCAACAAACATATTTATATATTTCTATATTTTCGTGACACACATATTTGTACATTTCCATGACATACATATTTCTACATTTCCACGACAGATATAATTCTATATTTCCGCGACGGACATAATTCTATATTTCCGCGATGGACATATTTCTACATTTCCGTGACAGATATATTTCTATATATCCGCGACGGACATATTTCTACATTTCCACGACAGATATATTTCTGTGATGGACATATTTATATATTTCCGTGACAGACGTATTTCTACCTTTACTCGACAGACATATTTCTACATTTCCGTGACAGACATATTTCTATATTTCCGCGACAGATATATTTCTAAATTTCCGCGACTTACATATTTCTACATTTTCGCGACACATATATTTATATATTTCCGCGACGGACATATTTCTACATTTCCGCGACAGATATATTTCTGTGACGGACATATTTCTATATTTCCGTGACAGACATATTTCTACCTTTACGGGACAAACATATTTCTACATTTCCATGACAGACGTGTTTCTATATTTCCGCGACAGATATATTTCTATATTTTCGCGACTTACATATTTCTACATTTCCTCGACAGACATATTTCTACATTTCTGCAACAGACTTATTTCTACATTTCGCAAACAGATATATTTCTATATTTCTACATTTCCGCGACAGATATATTTCTGTGACGGACATATTTCTATATTTCCGTGACAGACATATTTCTACATTTCTGCGAAAGACATATTTCCATATTTCTGCGACGGAATATTTCTATATTTCCGTGACAGACATATTTGTATATTACCCCAACAGACATATTTCTATATTTCCGCAACAGATATATTTCTACATATTTCTATTTTGCGCGATGGACATATTTATACATATCCACCACTGACATATTTCTACATTTCTGCAACAGATGTATTTCTATATTTCCGTGATGGACACATTTCTACATATCCACAGGTGACATATTGCTACATTTCTGCGACAGATATATTTTTACATTTCCGTAATGGACATATTTCTATATTTTCCGTGATGGACATATTTATACATATCTACGGCAGACTTATTTCTTCATTCCTGCAACAAACATATTTATATATTTCCGCAACAGATATATTTCTATATTTCCGTGACACACATTTCTACATTTACGCGACAGACATATTTCTATATTTCCACGACAGACATATTTCTATATTTCCGTGACACACATATTTGTACATTTCCACGACTGACATACTTATATATTCTCACGGCAGGAGGTGATTTCAAACATGGATTTGTCAGATGACTCGGACTACGCCGACCTGTCTATATGGGACTTTGCCGGGCAGTCTGTGTTCTACACAACCCACCAAATGTTCCTTTCATCGCGAGCCGTCTATCTTCTCGTCACTGACATCAGTAAACACGTTGACGACATTGTCGGAGATGACGATTGTCACTTTGACAGTAAAGGGGCGGAGTCGTATAAAGTATCTGGTATGTCAGTCTGAACACAGCATTCGGCGTCTTTCGGCTTTCGTCTATACTGCTATATGGGACGTGCTATGTCAGAGCTCCAGATAAGTTTTTATCTAAAGTGTATTATACCCACATATTTCAAATTAAATGTTTATTTTTCTTTTACACATGTATTATTGATGTCCTTCCTTATTAAATAGGGAACAATTGATACAAATATGTTTTTGTTGAAAATAATCACTTAATATGAGCTCTATGCAGCCCAACTAAGTAAAGTTTTAACTTAATTACCGTATTATCACAACTCAATTTGGAAAATCAATGCTGTGCGTATTTTGTACTCCAATTTTTGAAAATCAATGCGTATTCAGCTAAAATAAGTGCGTAAAATACGCCAATACACACCTTATCTGGTGCTCTACTATGTGATTTTGTACCTAAGAAAATGAGCAATTTTTCATGAAATTTATTAGAGACACTGATATTTTTTGTAAATGACGTCGAAAGATGGCACATTTTGTACGTACATTAAAACATTGGGAATAACGGAGATCAAAATGCAACCATAGTTGAAAATCAATTGTTTGTCCTGCAAATTTTATACATTAGTGGATCATTTTTGCGCCATTTTTTGAAAATCACCGAGTAGTTTTAAATTATTATTGTATCCCCCGGACTCCGTCGGGGGATACTATGGATTTGACAGCGCGCCGCGTCCGCGTCCGCGTCCGCGTCTGCGTCCGCGTCCGCCGCAGACACTTCTTGTCCGGAGCATAACTCGAACACCCTTTGGAATATTTTCATGAAACTTCACACATGCATAGACGACGAAGGTGTGTCGCGCATAAGAATGACAACTCTTGCATAGCTAATTTTTGAGTTATCTCCCTTTTTTGTTTCTCACACTGATTTGGTGTCCGGAGCATAACTCCACCACCCTTTGGAATATTTTCATGAAACTTCACACATGCATAGACCACGACCCGAAGATGTGTCGCGCACAAGAATGACAACTCTTGCATAGCTAATTTTTGAGTTATCTCCCTTTTTTGTTTCGCGCACTGATTGACCATAACTCGACCACCCTTTGGAATATTTTTATGAAACTTAACACATTCAATTAGACCACGAACCGAAGGTGTGTCGCGCACAAGAATGACAACTCTTGCATAGCTAATTTTTGAGTTATCTCCTTTTTTTGTTTCGCGCACTGATTGACCATAACTCGACCACCCTTTGGAATATTTTTATGAAACTTAACACATTCAATTAGACCACGAACCGAAGGTGTGTCGTGCACAAGAATGACAACTCTTGCATAGCTAATTTTTTAGTTATCTCCCTTTTTTGTTTTCGCGCACTCTACAAACTGGACAATAATGCATGAAGAACCGTTTTCTCGTCTGCTCTGTACACCGTTTCTCGTGTGCTCTGTACACCTTACCTGTAGAGAGAACAATAGAGACTGGGAGAACCATGTGCTAGCATGGGCTTGCATGTGCAAATGTCCAGTGCTTGACCACTGCTGACCACAGGTAATTTATACAGGTAAATTACTACATTGGGTACTGTGTTGAAAATATTGTGGCATTATGTGGACCTGTGCAGATATATGTAGATAAATATAGGACTATTAACAAAAAATCTGGGCTCCAGTAGCAAGCATTATTATTGTATCCCCCGGACTCCGTCGGGGGATACTATGGATTTGACAGCGCGCCGCGTCCGCGTCCGCGTCCGCGTCCGCGTCCGCGTCCGCCGCAGACACTTCTTGTCCGGAGCATAACTCGAACACCCTTTGGAATATTTTCATGAAACTTCACACATGCATAGACCACGACCCGAAGGTGTGTCGCGCACAAGAATGACAACTCTTGCATAGGTAATTTTTGAGTTATCTCCATTTTTTTTTCGCGCACTGATTGACCATAACTCGACCACCCTTTGGAATATTTTTATGAAACTTAACACATTCAATTAGACCACGAACCGAAGGTTTGTCGTGCACAAGAATGACAACTCTTGCAAAGCTAATTTTTTAGTTATCTCCCTTTTTTGTTTCGCTCACTGATTTCCTGTCCGGAGCATAACTCGACCACCCTTTGGAATATTTTCATGAAACTTCACAAATGCATAGACCACGACCCGGAGGTGTGTCGCGCACAAGAATGACAACTCTTGCGTAGCTAATTTTTCAGTTATCTCCCTTTTTTGTTTTGCGCACTCTACAAACTGGACAATAATGCATGAAGACCTGTTTTCTCGTCTGCTCTGTACACCTTACCTGTAGGGAGAACAATAGAAACTGGGAGAACCATGTGCTAGCATGGGCTAGCATGTGCAGATGTCCAGTGCTTGACCACTGCTGACCAGGTAATTTATACAGGTAAATCACTACATTGTGTACTCTGTTGAAAATATTGTGGCATTATGTGGACCTCTGCAGATATATGTAGATAAATATAGGACTATTAAAAAAAAATCTGGTCTCCAATAGCAAGCATTATTACTTTTAAACTTTTTTTTTTCATTTTTTTTTTTTTTTTTTTTCATTATTTTTGTTCATTAGACTGGAAAAAAAATCTGGGCTCCAGTAGCAAGCATTATTATTTTTAAACTTTTTTTTTCCATTTTTTTTTTTTCATTTTTTTTTTCTAATTATTTTTTAATTTTTGTCCAGTAGCATTAGGTCGTAAGTGCTATATACAGACTATTCACCTGTGCATGTGCTAGCATGTGCAACTGACCACTGACCACTTACAGGTAATTTATACAGGTAAATGATTATATTACATTTCCGTAAACTGTGTTGAAAATATTGTGGCATTATGTGGACCTGTGCAGATATGTAGATAAATATAGGACTATTAAAAAAATTCTGGGCTCCAGTAGCAAGCATTATTATTTTTAATTTTTTAAACTTTTTTTCCATTTTTTTTTTCTTCATTTTTTTTTTCAAATTCTTTTTCAATTTTTGTCTAGTAGCATAAGGTCGTAAGTGCTATATACAGACTATTATCATATAATAAAACAATTATTGACTAGTGAGCCATAGAATATAATCTGATATTCTATGGTTCACTAGTCAATAATTGTATAATATGTTCGGGCCAGTGAAAATTGCTTTCGGGCCCAGGCTCGAGGTCAAGGCGGGACAAGGCGAGGCATCTGATTCCGCGGAATTCTTGTTTACTTATCTCCCTTTGTTGTTTCGTGCTCTGATTTTGTATCCAAAGCATAACTCGAACACGCATATAGCATTGCTCTAATGGTCCTCTACCGCCCTGTGCCAAATCCACGTTCGTTCTGCCCCCGTCAAGCCCAGGGTCAAGGTCACATACTTAGTGCTTCAAAAACATTAACGCTTGGGTAAATATCTTATGCTTTCTGTTTTCTTTCATGGATCATGGATCATCTTCATATTTCAAATACGCATTGCTCTAATGGTCCTCTACCGCCCTGTGCCAAATCCACGTTCGTCCTGCCCCACCAATCCCAGGGTCAAGGTCACATACTTGGTGCTTCAAAAACTTTAACGCTCAGGTAAATATCTTATAATTTTTATTTCCATTCACGGATCAACTTCATATTTCATATACGCGTTGCTCTAATGGTTGTCTACCGCCCTGTGCCAAATCCACGTTCGTCCTGCCCCCGCCAAGCCCAGGGTCAAGGTCACATACTTAGTGCTTCAAAAACTTTAACGCTCGGGTAAATATCTTATAATTTCTGTTTTCTTTCATGGATCATCTTCATATTTCATATACGCATTGCTCTAATGGTCCTCTACCGCCCTGTGCCAAATCCACGTTCGTCCTGCCCCCGCCAATCCCAGGGTCAAGGTCACATACTGGTGCTTCAAAAACTTTAATGCTCAGGTAAATATCTTATAATTTTTCTTTCCATTCACGGATCAACTTCATATTTCATATATGCGTTGCTCTAATGGTCCTCTACCGCCCTGTGCCAAATCCACGTTCGTCCCGCCCCCGCCAAGCCCAGGGTTAACATTATATACTTAGTGCTTCAAAAACTTTAACGCTCAGGTAAATATCTTATATAATTTCTGTTTTCTTTCACGGATCAGCTTCATATTTCATATATGCATTGCTCTAATGGTCCTCTACCGCCCTGTGCCAAATCCACGTTTGTCCTGCCCCCGCCAAGCCCAGGGTGAAGGTCACATACTTGGTGCTTCAAAAACTTTAACGCTCAGTAAAAGAAAATTTGACTTGCAATTTGGCCTCATTTATTATCAAAGCGATAGTGGGACATCCGTGTTCTATGAACACATTTTTCTAGTTTATTAAACTTCACACATGCATAGAAGACGACCCAAAGGTGTGTCGCACGTAAGAATGACAACTCTTGCGTCGTTAATTTCTTAGTTATCTCCCTTTGTTGTTTCGTGCACTGATTTCGTGTCTGGAGCATAACTCGAACACCCTTTGGAATATTTTCATGAAACTTCACACATGCATAGACCACGACCCTAAAGGTGTGTCCCGCAAGAATGACAACTCTTGCATCACTAATTCTTTAGTTATCTCCCTTTGTTTTTCCGTCACTGATTTTGTCTCCGGAGCATAACTCGAACACCCTTTTTTCAAACTACTTGTGTATCTGGGGAGGGGGATACACATGCGCTTGTCGACAAGCGTCCATTTCTAGTTGTATAATATATTCGGGCCAGTGAAAATTGCTTTCGGGCCCAGGCTCGAGGTCAAGGCGGGACAAGGCGAGGCATCTGATTCCGCGGAATTCTTGTTTACTTATCTCCCTTTATTGTTTCGTGCTCTGATTTTGTATCCAGAGCATAACTCGAACACCCTTTGGAATATTTGTATGCCCCACCACGATAGTGGAGGGTGCATTTAGTGTTACCCTCGTCCGTCCGTCCGTCCGCACACACGAATGGGTACTTGTTGTAAGCGTACGGGGATCTTATTGGGTAGGGTTATGAGAGTGTTGGGTACTCTTGTTGGGTATTTTTAAACAGTAAAAACCCAACAAATATTCATTCGTAGGAACGTGCGTCCCGTCCTCCCGTCCGTCCGTCCGTCCGTCACAAAACTTTAACACTCGGGTAAATGTCTCATGATTTCTTCATCCTTCGACCGATCTGCTTCATATTTCATATATACATTGCTCTGATGGTTCACTACCGCCCTGTGCCAAATCCACGTTCGTCCTGCCCCCGGCAAGCCCAGGGTCAAGGTCACATACTTGGTGCTTCAAAAACTTTAACGCTCGAGTTAATATCATATCTGTTTTCTTTCACGGATCAGCTTCATATTTCATATACACATTGCTCTAATGGTCCTCTACCGCCCTGTGCCAAATCCACATTCGTCCTGCCCCCGCCAAGCCCAGGGTCAAGGTTACATACTTGGTGCTTCAAAAACTTTAACGCTCGGGTAAATATCTTATAATTTCTGTTTTCTTTCACGGATCAGCTTCATATTTCATATACGCATTGCTCTAATGGTCCTCTACCGCCCTGTGCCAAATCCACATTCGTCCTGCCCCCGCCAAGCCCAGGGTCAAGGTTACATACTTGGTGCTTCAAAAACTTTAATGCTCGGGTAGATATCTTATAATTTCTGTTTTCTTCCACGGATCAGCTTCATATTTCATATACGCATTGCTCTAATGGTCCTCTACCGCCCTGTGCCAAATCCACGTTCGTTCTGCCCCCGCCAATCCCAGGGTCAAGGTCACATACTTGGTGCTTCAAAAACTTTAACGCTCAGGTAAATATCTTATAATTTTTCTTTCCATTCACGGATCAACTTCATATTTCATATATGCGTTGCTCTAATGGTCCTCTACCGCCCTGTGCCAAATCCACGTTCGTCATGCCCCCGCCAAGCCCAGGGTTAACATCACATACTTAGTGCTTCAAAAACTTTAACGCTCAGGTAAATATCTTATAATTTCTGTTTTCTTTCACGGATCAGCTTCATATTTCATATATGCATTGCTCTAATGGTCCTCTACCGCCCTGTGCCAAATCCACGTTTGTCCTGCCCCCGCCAAGCCCAGGGTCAAGGTCACATACTTGGTGCTTCAAATACTTTAACTCTCAGGTAAAAGAAAATTTTAACTTGGAATTTGGCCTCATTTATTATCAAAGCGATATGTGGTACATCCGTGTTCTATGAACACATTTTCTAGTTTATTAAACTTCACACATGCATAGAAGACGACCCAAAGGTTTGTCGCACGTAATAATGACAACTCTTGGGTCGTTAATTTCTTAGTTATCTCCCTTTGTTGTTTCGTGCACTGATTTCGTGTCTGGAGCATAACTCAAACACCCTTTGGAATATTTTCATGAAACTTCACACATGCATAGACCACAACCCTAAAGGTGTGTCACGCAAGAATGACAACTCTTGCATCACTAATTTTTTAGTTATCTCCCTTCGTTTTTTCCGTCACTGATTTTGTCTCCGGAGCATAACTCGAACACCCTTTTTTCAAACTACTCGTGTAACTGGGGAGGGGGATACACATGCGCTTGTCGACAAGCGTCCATTTCTAGTTACTGCCATTTTTGAAAATAATTGCATATTCAGGTAAAATAAATGCATAAAATACATCAATATGTTCATTATCTCGTGCTCTGGGCAACTTGCCACAGCCTGTTGCCTGTTTTCTGTCGACAAACTTTTAGCCATTAAACACATTAAGTTTAATAAAAAAATATTTAAATATAAGTACATTTTCACCAATAACAAAAAGTTTCCCTTCCCAAATCGGGATGGACTCGGGGCTTCCAGTAGCCAGTTTATGCCAGGCGTCTTTTGTCTCCTCTGTCTGCATTTCTTGAGTCATTTGGTCAAATTTAATCATTTGACGTCTAATTTCATCAACAAACTTTCCACAATTTCAAATGATAAAAAATTAGCTTACTAATGTAATAATCTCGGTATGATTATCAAATAAAAACGTCGAACCTAAGAGCAAATGCAATTTTTGCAAATTCGTGACTGAGAGTCAAACTGACTCATTACACATTAAGTTTAGGGAGTCAATTATTAAAATTCTGAATAAAAATTGACTTCTTTTGTGAGTCATCGGGAACTCTACAGTAGCAGATTGCACACAAAATGTCTAAGCATACTTATCTAGCTAAGTATGCTTTGCGGTAGCAATCTTTTATTTTTACCGAAATGCATTATTTCATATACATGTAGAACTAACGCCTACAAATGTTTGATGATTAAAAGTATGCAGAATTATTATACTGAATGTATTACAGCCAAAATGGCTGTGATAATGTAATACATGCAGTATAATAAACATTAATAAATGTATCAAAATTTCTCCCTCAAAGTGTACTTAGCAAGATAAGTATACTTTGTAATTTTCGTGAAATCTCCGGGGCTGTGGCTCAGGGATAGAATACAGGACTTCAATACTGAAGGTTGTGAGTTTAAAACCTATCCTAGGGCATCAGAAGTACTTTTATAGTATGTCCATCCCACTGGTCTGCGGATGAGACTTTAAACTGCGGTCCCGATGTAATGTGTATAATAGCTAAAGGTTTGTCTTCAGAAAAAGGTGGCATTGAACTTCAGTACCAAATGTTGTGAGTTCCAATTACTGTCTGTTCCGCATTTTGCTGCCGACAAACTTTTTGCTATTAATATAGGTTTAATTGTATTGTAATTGTGAAATTTGCGGCTTATATCAGAAAATGATAGGTAGAAAAATCTGTTTATTTTCCGACCTATCATTTTCTGATATACGCCGCAAATTTCAAAATTACAATGCGGTTAACCTATTTCTAAATTGTAAATGCACTCGTTTTCTGTTTTGCAAACTTTTATCGAGTCTTGTTGGAAAATCGTACCGTATTGCAAGCTGGTTGAGCAGGTTATACCGGACGGATCACACAAATAATATTTTCTACGAAGAAAATAGTTCCAACACAATTACAAGATATTATGGATTTTTGGATGAATGTATATACATTGATGTTGCCATCCAATATTGGTTTTATTGCGAAAAAATTATTTTCCTGTTGGAATTTAACATGGGGACAAAAAATAGATTTCTTTTAATTTGTGGACCTATTTTCAAACCACAACTTTTGTTTTCTTAGTTGCATCATTTCCAAGCTATAGAACCAGGTTTCAGAGTCAATTTCCAAATTGTTTTGTTTTTTGACTCCTCCCCCAACTCCTTCTCCTCATTTTCCCCCATGTTAAATTCTCATATGAAAATCAGTCGCAATCAAATATATATGTTATGGAATTTTATCAATTATAAAAAATTGGCAAGGGTGACTTTATTTTTATTGATGAAAAATTACATAAAAATGAAAAAGTACTTACATTTAAGTATTTTTTAAACTTAATGTGTTTATAGGTAAATGCCCACTCAGTAGGCACAAACTGTTCTTATATCAGAGACATCATCTGAGATATGTTCTGGCAAAATAAACATTAATTCACCTTTACCCCACGTATTGATTGGCATTATTATACATTTTATATCAAACGTAACTTTCCATACTGATATCAGGGGCGATAACCGTGTTTCCTTAAAATGTTAACGGACAGTACCATTTACATTCGGTATTTATTTTTTGATGTGTAATTATCATACTTTATAATCTGTCGAAAATATTATTTTTTCAGGTGACGCATTTAATTAGTATAAATAATTAAAAAATACCATACCTCATTTGCATATGAAAATAGCCTGATACCAACGCGTGTCACTATCAGTAAAATAAATATAACTAAATGATTATATCTGTATCTCGTAATATTTAGAACTGGTGGAATAGTGACACAATTATTTAATTCCTATAAAGAACATGTTGTGCCTACTGAGTGGGCATGTACCTTTAATAGACAAACATTTGTCGGCAAAACGTGGAACAGACAGTAGGCTGGTATTCTATTAATCAGGCAACATTTTATGATAGCCGATGGTCAAATGGTCAAACGTAAAATAGTTTTTTGTTGAAAACAACACAGACTTGTTTACGTTGTGTCATTACACTGACGTCATGTGACACCGTTCAACAAATGAAACGTTAGTTTTCAATTCGTTGTAACCCGGATATTCGTATCAGGTCTATGCCTTATACGACATAAAGTTATCAGTCAGTATGTGTCGGACCACTACAAAGCTTATTTCCTGATAACATACTATTTTCAGAGATTTCACTCTTAACACAAATAAGTAGTCCTAATTCACCGACCGAATGTTCAGGTTTTGTGAATTTCTGGTTGAAATCCATCCATCATTACCTGACCGAATTAAATTTTTAGGTTTTGTGAATTTCTGGATGAATTCCATCCATCGTTACCTGACCGAATTAAATGTTTAGGTTTTGTGAATTTCTGTTGAATTCCATCCATCGATACCTGATAGAATTCAATTTTTAGGTTTTGTGAATTTCTGGATGAATTCCATCCATGGTTACCTGACCGAATTCAATTTTCAGATTTTGTGAATTTCTGGTTGAATTCCATCCATGGTTACTGTCCATCTGGCAAGATCGGTGTGCCAAAAGTTATTCTCGTATGCACACATGCGGATAGACTCGATGAGGTAAGTTACCATATAGGTAGACTCCACAAGGTAATTTACCATGCAGATAGACTCGACAAGGTAAGTTACCATGTGGATATACTCCACAAGGTAGGTTACCATGTGGATAGACTCGACAAGGTAAGTTACCATGTGGATATACTCTACAAGGAAATTAGGTAAGTAATCAAGTGGATAGACTCGATGATGTAGGATACCATGTGGATAGACTCAACCAGATCAGGCATCACTGGACGGTTGAAAATAACCAAAATTGACTGCTTTTCTGAGCGCGGCGGGTGACTTATAAAAATCACCGCCTCTGACAATCAGTTAAGGAGGCTCTTGCGACAAATATTGAAAAATACTCACAAATGAAGTACAAATCGCGCGCCACAATAAAAATGCAGTAACCGCACCAGATGTGTTCAATTATTTTTTAACAAAGTTTACCCACCTATTTTTGGCCAGAAATTTCAACACGACTGAATTTGTTGGAATTGTTTTCATGAAAACATGAAGCACAGATACTTTGTTATGTCTTCTTGTTCTATCACTTGTAACACCACACCATTTCCTGAAAATTATTCCAAAGCGGGGTCATAACCATCTCAAATTTTCGCTACAATTTCCCGAAAAATACCTTAAATTCTGACGCGAAACCGTACCGGCGAGACAGCATAGCATGCGCCATTTTCCAAGATGTCAAACTCAATCGGAGCTAACATTCAGTTTCGTAGAATTATGAAATATTCTAAATAATATACCTAGTCAAGCCTCCCAAAGTCCAGAAATATTCATAGCCCTATTTTTCTAGACACACTGGTGTAACTTGCAGGGTCCGTAGTGAAGTATATAGAAAATCGTCCACCCCCATTTTAAAGCTAGCAGCTAACTGTTCCGTGAGACCTCAGTTACCATGTGGACAGATTTGACTTGATGTAGGTTGCCATGAGGATAGACCAGGGATCGTAAAATTTCAGAATGCCAATCGGTCCGGATGTAATTGTCGGCCCGAAGGAGCAGGTACGATTATTTCTACCAATCCTCCCCCAACCCCCCTCCCCGCCTTTCATGTTTTGTCAAAATATTTCTGCATATGAGAATCGTCTCCTAAGACGATTGTTATGTATTCCGTTTGGGACACGTTACAATCTCGCGTTCTTAGCTCACCTGAGTGAAACTCATGTGAGCTATTGTTACCGCAATGTGTCCGTCCGTCCGTCCGTCCGTCCGTCTGTCCGCCGTCCGTCTGTGAAAATTTGCAAACGTCTTCACCTCGGTAACCATTCGGCCTATAGTCACCAATCTTCATGGTCATGGTCCTTAGGTAGGGGGATTACACAAATGTTAAAATGACGTCATTACGTAATCCAAGATGGCCGCCGTCTAAAAATATCACAAATTCTTCAAAAATCTTCTTCTCAAGAACCGCCGAAAGATCAAAAGGTCATTCTTTTATTAGACATTTCAAATATCTTCTTCATACAAACCGCTTGGCCATTGGTGGCCAAACTTCGCAGTTATGGTTCATTGGTAAAGCCTTTTCAGTTTTGTTAAAATGGCGGTCGTCGTTAATCCAAGATGGCCGTCGTCTAAAAATAGCATAAATTCTTAAAAAAATTCTTCTCTCGAACCACCAGACCGATTTCGACGAAACTTGACAGTAATGATCGATGTACAATGTTTTTTCAATACCTGTATTGACATACCTGTATTTGCTTGAATTTTGTGACATTGAACAGGTGAGCCATCATGGCCCTCTTGTTTTATTGCTGATGGTGAACACGTTTTGGTCTTCGATTGTCACATCGTACATACTATTCACGTGCGTTTGTAATCATTACTGACTGTGACGTGTGGAGGGTGATACATCAAAGGTTCAAAGGTTACAAAGTCATGCCGATCTGACCTTTGATACACGCCGACGCTATGTCAACAGAGACACACATTTACGACCAATTACTCGACATATATTTATCCATTTCGGGACACTATTAGGCATGTAATAAAATAGTACTTTGTTAATTTGTAAGATTTGACACTGGAATTATCTTTCGCACATAATTTTCCCCCCAATAAATATGTATTGCCAGTACATAATAATCTTCTCCTAATACGACGATTATCATGTTTTTGTCAAACTATGTTGTTTTTTTGTCAATAAGTATTGGTGTTTGTCCACATTTGTTTTACTTCTTAATAAAAGCATATTTCAGCAGCACATGAGAGTCGTCTCCTAAGACTATTTGTACGTGTCCTGTTTGGACATTTTACAATATCGCGATATCTAGCATATGTTGATCACGAAAATGCGTATGCGAGACGAAAAATACGCGATTCTATCATATCTTGCTTTTTCGCCACTTCTCGTAATCTTATCCGCACGCATGAGCAAAACTAGCCCGATTTTTCTGTCTGTAAAACAGAATAAGTCGCCCTGCGTTTCCTACGTTTTATAATTCGGGTTAGAGCAAAATATATTCCCATATATTTTTTTTCTGTAATATTCAGTTCTGCTTTTAGCATTATCCTCCCATTACAACAGGTGAAATACGGTATTTGAGCCCATAAACTCGGCCTAAAATGACCTTAGCTGTTGACAGGCCGTTAAACACCATCAAATCAAATCAGGGTGTATCTTCTTTTATTGCATAAAATATAAGTTCACAGTGTAATAACATTATGATTTTTAATACACTAGTGTAATAAATGTGTACATGAAGCCGGTACAGAAAACACGCTAGGTGGTCATTGCAGCTTCAATGTATTGTGATGTGTTTATGCAATAAATTACATCTAACATTTGTGTTAATTTAATATGATGTTTATTAATCTCGTTGACTGATTTCATAAGAAACTCGACATAGCTTTTTTTCGGATAAAATCAGTAAATTCCTTTAATAAATATCATATTAAATCAACACTCGTGTAACATCCTCTATTTATTAAGCTTGTTGACTGGTTCATAAAAAATCGGCATAGCCTCGTTTCTTGTCAAATCAGTAAACTCGCTTAATAATTATCATATTAAATCATCACTCATGCACAATCCTCTATTTATTAAACTTGTCGACTGTGCCATAAGAAACTCGGCATACATGTAGCATCGTTTATTATAAAATCAGTAAACTTGTTTAATAAATATCATATTAAATCAACACACGTGTAATATCTTCTATTTATTAAACTTGTTGACTGTTTCATAAGAATCTCGGCATGGGCTCGTTTCTTGTAAAATCAGTAAACTTGTTTAATACATATCATATTAAATCATCACTGACATAAGAAACTCTATTTATATCCAGTCCACGAAAGAGCAACAAGAAAACAAGTATTTTGAAGCTGTACGAAACCTCTTCAATGACAGCGTGTCGGCTGTGCATGTCGTCGACACACATTTCAGCATCGACAACGCAATCATCGACCCAAACATCGACGCGCTGAAAATGAAGATTTATGAGGTCGCAAGCCAGCAGGAGAACTGGGGCGAGAGGATCCCCGCGACGTGGCTGACTCTGGAGCATGCTCTCAGCGAGCTACGCAACCGTGGACTTAAAGTAGGTCACTCCGTTAAAGTAGGTCACTAACATTAAAGTAGGCCACTCACATTAAAGTAGGTCACATACATTAAAGTCGATCACTATGTTAAAGTAGGTTACTCCTTTAAAGTAGGTCGCTCATATTAAATAGGTCACTCACATTAAAATAGGTACATACATTAAAGTAGGTGACATACATTACAGTAGGTCACTCATATTAAAACAGGTGACAGACATTACAGTAGGTCACTCCATTAAAGTAGGTCACTCAATTAAAGTTGGTCACTCCGTTAAAGTATGCCACTCACATTAATGTAGGTCCCTCAAATTAAAGTAGGTCCCTCACATTAAAGTAGGTCACTGACATTAAAGTAGGTCACTGACATTACAGTAGGTCACTCCTTTAAAGTAGGTCACTCACATTAACCCTTAAAAGGCTGAATTAAAAATTGTTGTCTGCTGTTTAGTTTCTATTTTCCATTTGTTCTCATCAAAAACATACTTGGACAGCACGTTAGAACTTTAGAATCATTTCCAGTGGAAATGATTCTAAATTTCTGTCAAAGCATGTTTTTATTGAGAAGGAAGACAAAATAGTAAACAACAATTTTCGTGTCCAGCATTCTAAGGGTTAGGATCCATACAGGTGAATTATGGGATTCAACCCCGATAACCCGGCCTAAGATGACCTTAGCTAATGACAGGCCATTCAACACCATTGAATAAATACAGTCTACACTCATTACCTCAAACTCTGAACCCTCACTACGCGGGAAATGAAAATTGTCATCTGCTGTTTTTCATTTTTGCCTAAATTCTTAACAAAAAAACTGTTTTGACAGCACATGAGAGACGATTCTCATGCGCTGCCGAAACAGGTTTTTATCGAGAAATATTGAAAATAAAACATTTCCAGTAGACAACAGAATTTAATTCAGCATAGTAAGGGTCAAACTACTGAATACTCGAGGTCAAATTATTGGTCACAGTTACATGTTTTCCATAATTATAGTAACTCTTGTTAACTCAAATATTTGCTAATTGAAAGTATTTTCCTAACTCAATTGGACTTTGAGTTAACGAGTGTAGACTGTACAAGACTCAACTGTATAACAGTTTGCATCAATACATTTATTGCATAAATGGGCTTTGACAGTGTATTAAAGGTACATATGCCCACTCAGTAGGCACAAAATATTCTTTATATCAGACATTTTCTGTAAAATAAACATTAATTCACCATTAACTCACTTATTGATTGGCATTATTATACATTTTATATCAAATTAAATTTACACCCGATATCAGGGGCGATAACAGCTTTATAATCTGTCAAAAATATTATTTTGTTCAGGTGACGCATTTAATTAGTATAAATAATTAAAAAATATGCCTCTTTGCCTCTTTTGCATATGAAAATAGCCTGATACCACCGCGAGTCACTATCAGAGGAAAATAAATATTACTAAATTATTATACATGTATCTGTATATCGGGCACTAGTAATGTTTGGAACTGGTGGAATAGTGACACAATAATACACTTATGTAATTCCTATAAATAACAGTTTGTGCCTACTGAGTGGGCATGCACCTTTAACAAGGATTTATAAAAATCATAATATATTAGCTTTTTACAGCTTGACCAGTACAGCTTCAATATATAATCATGTTCTTATGATTAGAATCTAACGTTTGTGATAATTTAATATGTTTTTTATTAAACTCAATGCTTCGTTTCTTATGAAATTAGTAAACTTGTTTAATAAATATCATATTAAATTATCACTCATGCAATATCCTCTATATAACAACGGGTATATGTATCGGAGTCGTTTTGACCAATTTAGGCTGTGAAATCACCGTCGGGTGGGTGGCAGGTGGGAGCATGCCATGGGTATTTTAACGATTGGGATTCATTCTCACCGAAATCCCGACCAGAGACTTCGGGTTGATCATCTATATATACTCGGTAATCAGTCTGCTTCCTCAGTTATTTTTCCGTCGACACGAAGTTCGCAGGTGGTCACGTTGTCACAAAGAAATTAAAACAGAATGAATGACGCACATATAAAAGCATTATCGCATACAGGCTCCGACAAGGGGAAGCAGACTCCATCGTCTGTAAAGAAAATCGGCTACGAAACGAACAACAAAGTCGCGAAAGAAGAAAGAGAGTGGCTGTGACCAGTACTCGGACGAAACCAGTTTATTGGGGGAAAAATGGATGAACAACTTAAAGCGGTAAAATCGTTCATGGAATATTGACGAGAAATTAGATGGCTTCTGGAATAAGTTAGTAGATTCAATGTCTGCAAAACAAACTGAACCAGAAAATGTGTTACACGTGCAGGACCCCGTTTCTGTCGGTGGTAAAGCCAGTACTTCGAATTTGCAAACAGGGAAGACACCGATTCTATCCCTATCAAATTCATTGAGCCAACAGTTTGGGGTGTCAGACCCTAGCATGAAAGGACGGATTTATTTTAGAGGATGAGCAGTCTGTACTGAAAGTAACGAGTGAAAATGAAAAGTGGTTTTCAAAATACAAATGTTCCGCAGAGGAAGGTGACAAACAGGACATTTTATTAGAAATGTTTGGAGAAGATGGACAGACAGTGCAACCAAAGGAGACTAGCGGTTTGAAACTGGACCGGAGTCAGATTGATGTACTAAATACATCCTGGAGAATCAGTGATCCAGAGAAATTGACAGACTATAAGGACACATTCAGGGAGTCATTCCCAGTCCAGGACTGTTATATGGACATTTTGAATGTATCTGCACTGGAGGATACAGTTGAACATTTGTTTGTGCAACGACAGGGATCAAATGCAGCTCTTGGCAAGACCAAATCATTGTTCTCTCAGCCGATGAAAATTATTGAAAAGACAGCCTATCAGAGTCAGTTGGCCGCCCGTATGGGTCTGATTATAGATTGCTACATACACACGGACTCAGTTGTTTACTGCAAGTGCTGAAGCCGGACTCCCCAAATCTGGAGATCTGAAATCTGGCGGCAATCCAGATGGTACGCGACATTTTCACAATGACAAAAAAATCACTGGATCAGACGGCTAGGGCTGGAGCTCTGCACCACCAAGTGAGGCGATGTGTTGCAATCACTGCACGGGATTGTTTGAATTCAAGGACTTGAAGGACAAGGCCAATTCAGCAGCACTGTCGGGTGATGGAATATTTGGCGTGGAATTTGAGAAGCTGTTACAATCCAGACAGGAAAATAAAAAACAGCTACATGAATTATTGCCGGAATTGGGCAAAGCACAGTATTAAACAGGTCTTATGGCTACAGGCAGATCAAATAAGGCGGTAAATACTCCGATAAGTAATTTTCGAGGATTTGCCAAACAGGTCAAATACAACAAACATGGACTCCGACAAACCGGTAATGATGCTGCGGCCAGAGATACCTGTGGGAGGTCGACAAAAATATGTTTTGAAAGAATGGCAAGACATAACAGACGATCAATGGGTTCTGTCCATAATAAACAACGGCTACAAGGAAGCAGCACTTCAAACTGGATTCACTGACAAAGGTGATACAACTGACAAGGAAAGCAGATTGGGCATTTTCTCTCGATATATAGGACGCGTACTTACATGTACCTATTTATCACAAACACAAGAAATAAATCCGCTTTTGCGTTCAAGGAAAGAAATGGCAGATGGTCTGTTTCCCCTTTGGACCGACCAGCAGTCCAAGAGTGTTCACCAAAATAGTAGCAGTATTGGCTGCACACGAGTTCACAATGTAAGACTGGCGGCTTACTTGGACGATTAGTCTGTGGTAAATCAGAGCAAGAGAATGCTTCTGTTGGATAGAGAGAAGGTGCTGAATCTGTTACTGAGAATGGGGTTCATTATAAACGTAGAAAAAATCAGCATTAACTCCAACGCAAAACACAGAGTATATAGGAACATGGTTCAGACTAGTAAGGGGTATTGTAATGCGTACATTAGACAAAGTAAAACGGGCAATATTCATGATCAGAAACGGAAGTCGAATGGCAAGAGACTTTCTACATCTGTTGGGTCTAATGGCATCATGCATCCAATTAGTGCCAAATTCTCGTCTGCTCATGATGCCGATTCAGCTGCATCTGCTGTATTTTTGGCAACAGGCGTCAAAAGATATAAATCACAAAATTCCTGTCACACAACATTTCAACAGTCATATGGATTGGTGGCTAGAACAAAGAAATATGCTAAAAGACCTGTCTATAGAACAGTGGGCGGGCACAAAAACAATAACCACAGACGCATCGAAGAAGTGTTTCGGTGGTCATGTGGGATCTGAAACCTTCCAAGGTCAGAGGTCAGTAAACGTTCAAAAATTGCACATAAACGCCTTAGAAATGAAGGTAGTACATTTGACAATACAAAACTTTCTTGCTCTGTTGAGAAACCACAAGGTGTTAATACGTTGCGACAACACAACAGTTGTGCAATATATCAACAAACAAGGAGGGACCAAGTCACCAAAACTGTGTTATGCTACTTGGAATCTCTGGCATTTAGCACTGGAAAACAACATTCAATTGAAGGCAGCGCACTTAGCAGGCAAACTGAACATTTTGGCTGACAGTCTGAGCAGACAGACAATTGTACCAACATAATGGTCACTAAACGAACGGGTGACAGAACAGAGTTTTAGCTCACCTGAGTGAAGCTCATGTGAGCTATGTTACCGCAATGTGTCCGTCGTCCGTCCGTGAACATTTTCAAACGTCTTCTCCTCGGTAACCATTGGGCACCAAATTTCATGGTCATGGTCCTGAGGTAGGGGGATTACAAAATTGTTAAAATGACGTCATTACGTAATTCAAGATGGCCGCCATCTAAAAATAGCACAAATTCTTCAAAAATATTCTTCTCAAGAATGGCCAACCAGATTTCGACAAAACTTGGTAGGAATGATCGATGTACAATGCTTTTTCAATGTTGTTAAAATGGTGACCCCGGGGTCAAAAATGGGTGTGGCCCTTGGGGTCAAATTGGGGTCAAATTTTATTTTTGACCGAATATGGACATGTCATATATCAAATCGAAAGTATCAACAAGGCGATCACTCTGCTGCATTTATTTTTGTCGAAATCGGATGGTTATGTCATCCAAGATGGCCGCTAAAAGGTCGTTATTTTATTAGAGATTTCAAAATTCTTCTTCACATGAACCGCTTGGCCCATGGTAGCCAAACTTAAAAATTATTGTCCATGGGTGAAGCCTTTTCAGACTTGTTAAAATAGAAGTCATCGCTAATCCAAGATGGCCGCCGTCTAAAAATAGCATAAATTCTTAAAAAATCTTCTTCTCATGAACAGCTAGCCGGATTTCGACGAATTTTGGCAGGAATGATCGATGTACAATGCTCTTTCAAATTGTTAAAATGGTGACCCCGGGGTCAAAAGTGGTTGTGGCCCGCGGGGTCAAATTGGGGTCAAATTTTATTTTTGACCGAATATGGTCATGTCTACATCAAAACGAAGGTATCAAAGAGGCGATCGTTCTGGAACATTTGTTTTGTCCAAATTGGATGGTCAAAAGGTCGTTCTTTTGATAAAGATTCCAAATGTCTTGTTCTCGTGCACCGCTTGGCCGATATTGGCCAAACTTCACGGTAATTATTATTGCTGAAGCCTTTTCATTTTTGTTCGAATGGTGGTCATCGCGAAATCAAAGATGGCCGCTTTTGAAAAGTAGGTCAAATTCTTAAAAAAATTCTTCTTCTCGCGAACTGCCAGGCCGATTTTTATGAAACTTGGTATGAATGATCCATAGTTAACGCTGGTTCAGATTCCTTCAAATGGTGGACCCCGGGTCAGGAGGGGTCAAGTAGGGGTCAAATGTCACATTTGACCGAATATGGTCATGTCATATATCAAATCGAAGGTATCGACGAGACGGTCACTCTTTTATTGTCGAAATCAGATAATTACGTCATCCGAGATGGCCGCCGAAAGGTCAAAATGTCGTTCATTCATTGTAGATTACAAATGTCTTCTTCTCGTGAACAACTTGGCCAATATTGGCTAAACTTCACAGTAATCGTCAGTGGGTAAAGCATTTTCATTTTTGTGAAAATGATGGTCATCGCGAAATACAAGATGGCTGCCGTTGAAAAGTATGTCAAATTCTCAAAATATCTTCTTCTCAGGAACGGCCAGGCCGATTTCGTCGAAGCTTGAAGTGAATGATCGATAGTTAATGCTGTTTCAGACTCCTTCAAAAGGTGGCCCCCGGGTCTAAAATGGGCCGGGCTGGAGGGGTCAAGTAGGGGTCAAATGTGAAATATGGTCATGGCATATATCAATTCGAAGGTATGGACGAAACGATCACTTAGGAGCATTTCTTGTCGAAATCAGACGATTACATAATCCAAGATGGCCGCCGAAAGGTCAAAATGTCGTTCTTTTATTAGAGATTTCAAACGTCTTCTTCATACAAACCGCTTGGCCATTGGTAGCAAACTTCGCAGTTATGGTCCATTGGTAAAGCCTTTTCAGTTTTGTTAAAATGGCGGTCATCGTTAATCAAAGATGGCGGCCGTCTAAAAAATAGGACAACATTTTAAAAAATCTTCTTCTCACGAACCACCAGACCGATTTCTATGAAACTTGGTAGAAGTGCTCGATACACAATGCTTTTTCATATGTGTTAAAATGGTGACCCCTGGGTCAAAAATGGGATCAAATACGGGTCAAATTTCATTTTTGACGGTATATGGTCTTAGAATATATCAAATCAAAGGTATTGATGAGGCGATTGCTGTCAGTTCTGCTGTTTCCATCGAATCAGATGATTACATCATCCAAGATGGCCACCGAAAGGTCAAAATGTCGTTCTTTTATAAGATATTTCAAATGTCTTCTTCATACAAACCGCTTGGCCATTGGTGGCAAAACTTCGCAGTTATGGTTCATTGGTAAAGCCTTTTCAGTTTTGTTAAAATGGCGGTCGTCGTTAATCCAAGATGGCCGCCGTCTAAAAATAACATACATTCTTAAAAAAGTCTTCTCTCGAATCACCAGACCGATTTCGACGAAACTTGACAGGAATGATCGATGTACAAAGCTTTTTCAAAGGTGTTGAAATGGTGACATCTGGGTTAAAAATGGGTATCGCCCGCGGGGTCAAATAGGGGTCAACCTTTTTACGGAATATTGTTATATAATACATAAAATCTGAGGATTGCAATAAAAAGTAGGCTGGAAGCATCCTGTTGTGGTCTCCAAACCTCACAAAGATGTGTAAGATATATCTATACATATCGCGAGACAACTCCTACCCTGGTGACTTCTCAAGTTTGTCGCATTGACATTTTGTGCCTTCATGGGCTTATTTTGAGTATTTGCTTGATGTTTGTGATATTGCACAGGTGAGCGATATATGGCCACCATGGGCTTCTTGTTCTGAGATGGGGTCATCCAATGATAGATCTATTTGCATCTATAGACAATCGCAAAACGCAAATGTTTTGCACATGGAATGCACACACAACAGCACTGGTAACAGATGCGCTGACAATATATTTTATATACTTTTCCCCCAATTTGCCTAATTCTGAAGGTAATCAATAATATGGAAAAATTCAATTGCAGGATAATACTGACAAAGGGATTTTCAAATGCAGCTATAAAGTTGCTCACCGCCTTATGGTGGGAGTGAAGTAGGAAATATTATTCTGTCAAATTCAAAAACTGTGTAAATTGATCCATATGCAACAACTATAGCTCAGTGTGCGGATTTTCTAGCATATCTGTTCAATCAAGGTCTACAATATCGCACAATAACTGGGTATAAATAGATGTTATATTCAGTCTTAGAGCCGTCAGACAAAATTCCTGTGGGACAACACCCATATATCATAAGGCTGGTGAAAGGCGTATTTAATTCAAGACCTCCGGTAACACAGATATTGCCTGAATGGAATTTACCAAAGGTCTTGTCATGTTTACAAGAATACCCGTTTGAACCTATGCATAACACGTCATTAAAATATGTCACTTGGAAAACATGTTTTCTGATAGCTATTACAACATTTAGACGATGTAGTGATTTACAGGCTCTAAGATTGGGAGAAGGCTCTGTGACTGTTCAAGCAAAATGTGTTACTTTTGTTAGACATGGTTTGTCTAAACAAGATAGACCAAATCATACAAGTAGTAATATATTTATTCCTTCTTTTACAGAGAACAAGAGAGTGGACCCAAAGAGTGCGTTAGCTATTTATATGCGAAGGAAACAACAGCTTAGAACAAGAGATGATAAATATGAAGTCCGATTATTCATTAGTACTAATAAACCACATTGTGCTGTGACAAGGCAAACAATTGCCAAATGGATTACGAATACTACAAGACATGCTTATGGCGATGACAAGAAGAAAATTAAAGTTCATTCGACAAGAGCAATTGGACCCTCATGGGCTTTATTTATTGGAGCCACTATAAAATCCAGTTTAGATGCAGCAGATTGGAGTAAACGCTCAACGTTTGCTCGCTTCTATTTGAAACAAGTTGATACGCACGTACTGAAAGTGTAGATATCATTATATATTCCGTCGGGTTTCTGGTGGATATGATTTGAAGAACAAGTACAAGCAGTACTACATCAGAATATGATACATGTGTTGTGTATATACAATGGGATACATAATACACAAATAGTGTTGTAAATATGATTGTAAATTGGGAATACACAAGCAGTGTTTGTAAATGGAAGTGTAAATAACAGTGAACATTGATACAAAATATACAGCGAATACTGAAAGTACAGGATGGAGGAATCACCAAATCCCACCAAACCAAGATCAAGGTAATATTAATGTATTGCTGTGTAATCATCCCAATGTACTTTCCGTATCGGGTAAGAATAATTGTGAAATAAAATTGTAAAACTTGGTTACAAGTATAAATTTTATGAATAATTATACTTACCCGACACAGATATCTCCCACCCTCCTCCCCACTAATATTTGGTGATCGAACTTCGGTCGCCGGATATTACAGAGGAAGCAGACTGATTACCGAGTATATATAGATGATCAATCGGAAGTCGGTTAGACGCTTATTAAATTCGGTCGGGTTGCGAACGTAACACGGACAATATATCCTAATGTACTTTCCGTATTGGGTAAGTATAATTATTCATAAAATTTATACTTGTAGCCAAATTTTACAATTTTCTGACTGATCCAATTTTCAAACCATTTATAAGAAGAGGCTGTTTTTTTCTCTAAAAATATGCGAAATGCTTGCCGTTAAACACCAACAAACAAACAAACAAACTCTCACCGTAGCCCTATCCATTGTTCGCAGATTATCACGCGTAAGAAACTGGAAGACGTAAACAACGCAATGCCGGTTCCAATGTCCACGGAATACCTGGATCTATTCCTCAGGTTTCATCACGAATCGGCAAATATCCTCTACTTCGAGTGAGTTTGTTAGCTGTATCACTCGTTCTGGACTTCGCACTGGTGTACAGTCTACACTCGATACCCAGAGCTCCAGATAAGCTTTGTGTCTAAAGCGTACTTTGCCCCCTGCTTTTAATTCATTGCGTGTTTTACTTTTACAAATTAATTATTGATTGTATTCATAATTGTCCCGCCTGCTTGAGCAGAAGTGGGACATAGGCATAGCTTTTCCGTCGGTGTCGGCGTATGCGGTGGTGGCGTCAACATTTAACGTGAAGTTTTTGCGCTTAGCTCAGTTTCCAGAAAACTATAAGTCCTACAACCTCCATACTCGGTATGCCTCAACACTGTGGTATAACCATCTCAGACAGAGGGAGCCCATGTGAACTTGACCTAGTTTTCATGGTTCATTGACCTACTTTTCACATGCATTCAACGTTAAGTTTTTGCGTTTAACTCTGTTTCTAAAACTTGACGCTCAGATAAATTCATTGTGACTTCTGTTTCCCTCAATGGAATGCTTTAAATGTTCCATACATGCGTTTGTAACAGTATCCTGCATCATTATACAGAAAGCCCATGGTTGCTGCTAACCCCAAAGGTCAAGGTCACTGACTTAGAAATTTCCGGGTTTGGAAAACTTAACGCTATGTTTAATTTATTACACCTTCTGTTTCCCTTGATGGAATGCTTGGGTATACATCAACACTGCGCTGTAATCATCTCATACTGAGGGTGCCCATGTGACCTTGACCTAGTTTTCATGGTTTATTGACCTACATTTCACATGCTTTCAATGTTAAGTTTTTTTCATTTAGCTCAGTTTCCGGAAAACTGTAAGTCCTACGACTTCCAAACTTGGTATACATCAACACTGTGGTGTACCCATCTCACACAGAGGGAGCCCATGTGACATTGGCCCTGTTTTAATGGTTCATTGACCTACTTTTCACATGCATTCAACGTTAAGTTTTTGCGTTTGGCTGTTTCTAAATTTAACGCTCATGTCAATTCGTTGTAACTTCTTTTCCCCTCAATATTCCATACATGAATTTGAAACAACATCCCGCATCATTCTACAGAAAGCCCATGGTGCCCGCTAACCCCAAAGGTCAAGGTCACGGTCTTTGCAAATTCCGGGTTTGGAAAACTTAATGCTCAGTTTAATTTATTACAACTTCTGTTTCCCTCAATGGAATGCTTTAGTACTTCTTATGTGTAAACTATAGCAACATCCGGCATGATGCTACAGAAAGCCCATGGTGCCCGCTAACCCCAAGGTCACGTTTACGGGCTTAGAAAATGCTCAGTTTTGAAAACTTAACGCTTGGGTTAATTGATTGTAACTTCTGTTTCCCTTGATGGAATGTTTTAATATTTCATACATGCATGTGTAAGAACGTTCCGCATCACCTGCAAAAAGTTTATTGTGTCAGGTAACCCCAAGGTCAATGTCACGGACTTCAAAAATGTCTAGTATAGAAATTTAGCATCGGTGCCAGGAGATACATGTCGTTGGCGACATTCTTGTTTGTGTTTAGCTGTGTTTGTTGGAAAATAAGTGTTTTGGTTTCAATTTATTATCCCATCCCGTAGCGAAAAGGGGATATAGGGATGCAAAAGTAGTCTGTTCGTCCGTCTGTCCAACCGTCCATCACAAATATTAACATTGGGGTTACTGTAAACCAAATTATATTCGTTCGCGAGATACCTTCGCGTTCTTCGCGAGGGATTGAAAATCGCAAATATAAATCTCCGCGAATATTTCCACACTTCCTAGCATAAGATTGTTAAAATATTTTGCTAATAGATGTCGGGACTCTTTTTGATTATATTTACCTTTCCCATGTATCTCGGTGTCATTTTGTATGAACTATATTGATATGTGTTCTGCGTCGTGTATTCCAGTAGACATACCGGTAATATAATTCTATAATTTATGAACAGTTTGAAACCTCGTACAAAACAGCTTCGGGATAAATTTACAACACCATTATCTTATATTGTTTAACCGACTCTGATTGGTCTAAAATGACACGCCTGTGACAAGTCAGCTTGTTGTCGAGTTTAAAGAGATGCCGCGGTGTCATTTTGAAGCAAGTGTAAATTCGACGCAGTGGGCACTTAGTCATACCGATAATTCAAAGATTAATACACACGATTGCTGACGTCATTCGCGCATACACCAGGACTTGTGTTTTCTGAATGGGACCGATATTCTGACAAATCTGAGTTGGTTTGCGGACGAGTTTATCAACGGACGAAATTGATTCAGCAGTTCTGTTTCCGGGTCAAAAATGGCCATGAAAACATTATATCCAGAATTGGTTCAAAAAGTTATTAGCGCACGTCGTCATACAGCGAACGATAATCGTCGCGAATATGGTCATGTTCGAAAATCGCGAAATTTAGTAGCCACGAAATTTAGTTAGTTTACAGTAATCTGCAATAACGTCTGTTTCCATTGATGGAATGTTTAATATTCCATATGTGCATATAAACATTTTGCATGGTAGCTCGTGGTTTCCAAGAAAACAGGCGCGAAATTACGGGTGTTCCCCTCACGGTGTATTATTGGTAAGGAGCTGATTACGGGTTTTCTCTCACAGCGAAACCCGTGCAAATAATTTGCAGGAGTGTAATAAAAACAGATTTTCCGACCTATCATGATAATGATATACGCCGCAAATTTCAAAATTACAATACGAAAATCGCGAAATGTAGTAGCCACGAAATTTAGTTAGTTTACAGTAATCTGCAATAACGTCTGTTTCCATTGATGGAATGTTTAATATTCCATATGTGCATTTGTAACATCATCCTGCATCATCCCAAATTTTCAATTTCGACTGTAATCAAAATTAAACATTTTGCATGGTAGCTCGTGGTTTCCAAGAAAACAGGCGCGAAATTACGGGTGTTCTCCTCACGGTGTATTATTGGTAAGGAGCTGATTACGGGTTTTCTCTCACAGCGAAACCCGTGCAAATAATTGCAAGAGTGTAATAAAAACAGATTGTCCGACCTATCATGATAATGATATACGCCGCAAATTTCAAAATTACAATACAGTTAACCCTATAGTAAATGTTGTTGCCACAGAATATATATCAGGTGATCAGTACAGCTTCAATGTATGGTGTTATTCTTATGCAATACACAGAATCTTAAGATTTGTGTGGATTTAGTATTGTATTTAGTAAACTTTTGACTGATTTAATTGGAAACCTAACGTAGAATCAGTAAACTTGTTCAACCGTGTGTATTTTTTTTCCACGGCATGGAATGGATTTCGATATTTTAATTGTGCAACCAATCCAGATATCACAAAATGATTTTCAGACTAGTTCATTTATGAAAAATGGGTGTTATATTGCTCTCAAAAATATGAAATACAAGCCGGCTCAGTTGGGTCTACACTGTTTGCCAATACCACTATATTGGCCTGTGGTGTTGAAAGGGTTAATACATACCAATGCTGAATTAATTCTTGTCATCTACTGTTGAGTTTTGTCGTGCCCGCTTGCTGACAGCGCGATATTGTCGGCACATTGGCGTACATACATGCGTCCGATTTTAAGCTTTTGGTTAACGAGTTTATGACCTCGGTCTCGGTAGAGCCGGAGGCATATAGTGTTTGGACTGTGTCCGTGAGTCCGTCCGTGTGTCCTGTACATTAAGAAGTTCACCGGAGTTTCTCGATTATGTCCCTTGAGGTATTTTTTAAATAGTTCAAAACAGCATACCTGAGGACAAATGCTACACATCCAAGATGCCCTTAATATGACTTTGACATTTTGACATTCGCAACTTTGAACTTTTTCACACATCAAGAAGTTCGCCAGAGTTTCTGATTTCTCTCATAACTTCTATATCACTTGGTGGATTACTTAAATATTTCAAAACAGCATACTTCTGGACAAATGCCACACATCCATGCTGCCGGGAATGTCGCCTTAAACTTTTGACCTTCACACATTAAGAAGTTTGCCAGAGTTTCTCAATTTTGTCATAACTTCTACATCCCTTTTAGATTAACTCAATATTTCAATACATCACAATTGTTGAAAATTGCCAGACAGTCATGCTGCCCTTAATATGACCTTGATATTTTGACCTTCACAACTTTGAACTTTTTCTCACATTACAATTTATTATTAACTTTGCCACAGTTTTCTCAATCTGCCGCCGGGAGCAAACATGTGTCGACAGGCCACATTTTCTTGTTTGGTATACTATCAAAGCCTCGGCAGGCGCGACATGCGGGCTGTGGCCAGTAAAAATATGCGTTGGCAGCACTTTCGAATCATATTCAATGGAAATGATTTTGATATGCTGCCAAACCATGTTTTTATTTTTGAAAGAAAAGACAAAAATGAAACAAGTGCAGACGACAATTTTCGGTTCCCGCATTCTAAGGGCTAAATTATCACTCATGTACAATCCTTTATTCAGTCACCGACACATTTGACCTTTGCAGTGACCCCGCTCTCCGTGACAGCGTTGTCCTTGACCCCCAGTGGCTTGTCGACTGCCTCAAGTCGCTCATTACGGCGGCGAAAATGTTCTCTAAGCAGCCGGTGATAATGAGCCAATGGAGGGAATTGAATAGCAACGGAATCCTCCGTGAAAGCCTTATCGGTACGCTATAACATCACTACTGTCTATACGACCTTCACAATACTTCAAAGTCAAAAGTGCCAAAAATGTCTATTCTTTTGTTTCTGTGCTATAACATTACCAACTTTCATGATACTTCACATACATATTCATATCAGCTATGGGAAGAATCCTGTATGATGTGGACGTCAACCCCTCAACGTCAATGTCACGAGTGCCAAAATAGATTGGTTATTATTTTGTTTCCCTGCGATAACATTACCCACCTTCGCATTCATATCAGCCCTGGGAATAATCCTGTTTGATGTTGACGTCAACACCTCAATGTCAAGGTCACGAGTGCCAAAAATAGATTGGTTATTCTTTTGTTTCCCTGCGATAACATTACCCACCTTCACATTCATATCAGCCTGGGAAGAATCCTATTTGATGTTGACGTCAACACCTCAATTTCAAGGTCACGAGTGCCACAAATAGATTGGTTATTCTTTTGTTTCCCTGTGATAACATTACCCACCTTCACATGCATATCGGCCTGGGAAGAATCCTATTTGATGTGGACAACAACACCTCAATGTCAAGGTCACGAGTGCCAAAAATAGATTGGTTATTATTTTGTTTCCCTGCGATACCCACCTTCACATTCATATCAGCCCTGGGAAGAATCATATTTGATTTGAAAGTTGATCCCTCAAGGTCATAAATGTTAAAAAAAATATTGTTTTTTGAGCAATTCTTTTGCTTCCATATTTATACCACATTAAATCTGAACAGTCTGATCAGGATCTTCACTGTTTGCCATTCCATCCATGAAAAACCCGTCATGGTTTTAATCTGAAAAGCAATGTAGATCGTTATCAGGCCACAGAAGTGTGCTATTCGATCGGGATCTACACTGGTCATGAATCTCATAAGCCCCATTTCTCCAGTCATCGTCACATTTGAGACTCGCCATGTGATGTTGTACATTCGTACATCTGTGTAATTTCCTTAAATGTGTTTACAAAATTTCCAATATTTTTCATAAATAAAGTCAAAAGTTAACAAAATGTTCTGAGTACATATAATATAATTCCACATGTGCTCTGAAAATTTTGTCAACTTTTGACGCCATTTACGGAAAATATTGTAAATTTTGTAAACGTGTTTCATGAAATTACGTAGATGTCCGAAGGTATCGGTCTTATTCAACCTTTACACTGCTGAATTAAATTGATGTCGTTTGCTATAGATTTTTCACCTAAAAGATGCTTCGGCAGTACTTTAGAATAAATTGTAAATTATTACGCAAATGTCCGAAGGTACAAAATCACATGGCGTGTCTTATTTAAAATAGTTCAAATTCAGTGCGTATTTTGTTTTTACAAATGTATTATTTATTTTCTTCCTTATTATCCTTATTAAATAGGGAACAAATGACAAAAAGTAAACAAATTTTAAAAATCACTTATTTGAGCTGCAAAAAGCAATTTGACAGTATGACAGTATTTTATGACAGTATATTCGCCACTCAGTTTGCAAGTCAATGCGTATGTTCACATTGCTGCGAGTATTTTGTACTCCCACTTTTGATAATCAATGCGTATTTGCTAAAATAAGTGCGTAAAATACGCAAATACGAGACTTATCTGGAGCTATGTAAGTTACACGAATGAATATCACTTGTAGAGACGGTATGGCATCAAGAGAAGAATCAGAGTTTCTGGGACCATAGCGACCACCTGAAATCGCTAATGCAAAAACTAAACATAATCGCGCAATGTGACAGCGGCTCTGACACCCAGCACTATTTAGTCCCATGTATGCTCAAGAAACCTCCGACCGTCTTCTATGAGAAGTCCGACTGTGCCAACACGCCCGTGCTGTGCATAACGATGGCAGACGGGTTTCTTCCAGCCGGAATTTTCCAGCGTCTGATTGCAGCGTGTATAGCACGCTGGCCAATCTCGAAACAAGGTACAACAAATCTTATTTACTGCGGTTACGGGTGCTTTGAGGTCGGCGACGTCCATCGAATGACGCTTTATTTCCGCGAATGCGTCATTCAGCTGTGGGTGAGCAACTATAGCAAGACAAATCCGCATCCTGATACCAACGACGTCTGCAAGGTGGTCAGGGTTTTCGTACTACAGGCGTTGCAGAGGATTAACGAGTGCTTAAGTCTCGCGCAGCTGTCTGACCTGGAACTATCGATTAAATGTCCTTTAAAAAAACTGAACGACGTTGATACGCCGTTTAGCATCGAGAAGTTGCTACAGCAACAATACAAGGGCAACGAGGTAATCTGCCACGGTCACGACGACAGAAGCCATTCGCTGGACTGTTCTAAGTTGCTACGTGATTGGTACGGTGACGTCATCCATGACGACCAGGTAACGTCCGCTCTCTCCCAATACGCACTTGACAATGTTCCCACTGATAAACAGTGTTCTCAAATCGCGGAGAAAATCGGCAGAGAGTACGAACAATTGGGGCTTCATTTGGGATTATCGCAACAGACAATTGAACAAATCCAAAGGAATAATCCATATGTTGTCGACCAGACAAGGAACATTTTGTTGTCATGGCGAGAACACAATGCTTCTAGTGCAACATTCCGTATGCTGGAGCGAGCAATGATGGATGTTTCTATTGACACCACAAAGGCGTTGGCGTGTTTGATGTGAAATTTTAGATGCAACATTGGAAGCCGTATTCGAACTCACTATTGCCTATAGTCTATTCCACATTGTGCTGCCTATGAACGTTCAATAACAAAAAAAAAAGTCACCCTCCCGAAGAAAACAATTATGATAAAATTCCATACAATTTTGATTTAATTCTATCGGAAGTTAACATTGGACGTAACAATATTTTTTTAGGTGACCTATACGGTAGGTTTCACCCTGTCTGTCTGTCTGTACGTTTATTTGTTTAATGTTTTTGTAAGATTGTATCTAAGTGCGTCGACAGACCACATTTTCTAGTTTCAAATAATTTTTGGAATCTGTTGACCGATTTTAAAAACTTTAAGTTTCTTCGTTAGATCATTTCCAAACAACCTAGCCAGGTTTCCTCATTTTTCCCCCTTGTTAAATTATTTGGTGGAATTTCATCAAATAAAATAAAATTGGGGTGGGTGTTTTTATTGTTATTGATGAAAAATTACTTACATTTAAATATTTGTTTACATGTAATGTGTTTAAACCTTAGACCGCTACACACAACAATTGTCGTCTGCTGCTGCTTTAATATATTTCCTTATTTCTCAATAAAAACATGGTTTGACAGTACTTCAGATGAAAATTATTCTGAAGTGCTGTCAAAGCTTATTGTAAATTATTCTAATGTGCTGTTGAAGCATGTTTTTTATTATAAAAATGGAAAATAGAAAAGAAACAGCAGACGACAAAAAATTAAGATAGCGGTGTAAGGGTTAATAGCCAAATGTTTCTTCGGCAGCAACACATGCAACATACAGCAAATGACATGTTTTCAAGTTGATATTATCTGCCAAATGATGTGGGTAGTTGGTCGGCGAACGCGACGGCGTAAATTAACGATAGGGGTTCTTCCTTATATGAATCATGATTTGCCTGGTTTGGCCCTCAGGTACGTTTTTATCTCTTTTGTTACCTGGGAGTTGAATTGGGTTATTGCCCATTATAAAAGTAGTAACATTATTACTGATCCAACTGCTTTTGGGAGGGGGCAAAGTGATTCTGGTGATGCGAGGACCTGGCATCAGATCAGGATTATTCAACAAACATACTGTCAAATGATATTCAGTTTCCTGAGCTGGTGCCAAGCACCCTGGTTTTGCACTCAGATACATTTGAATGCCCCCTGTGCGATAGCCGCGTTGCTCTTGAGGTTACGTCCGCCTGTGTACATTTACGTCGAAAAGCTTATAAGAGAGTTTCTTTAACATGTAATATCTTCAATATTACGCGAACGATTGCTTCGATTCTTGGACACTTGAATCACCTGAACATTTGTCACACACTAGCGCCACCATTAACGTTGCTGACTTTGACCTTTGTCACCTTCGAAATGTCACTGAAATTTGTTTGTATCAAACATTTTTGTAAGAGTTTCTCCAACATGTAATATCTTCAATATTACTTGAAGGACCATTAATACGACCTTGACCTTTGTCACATTTGAAAAGTCGCTGAAACACTTAGCCATTTTGTTAAGTCGAAAAGTTTGTAAGAGTTTCTCCAACATGTCATATCTTCAGATTGAGTTGATTATTGGACACTTGAATCACCTGAACATTTGTCACACACTCGCGCCACCATTAACATGACCTTGACCCTCGTCACCTTCGAAATGTTGCTGAAACACTTAGCCATTTTGTTTTGTGGCTTGCCTCATTTCTTGTTCTTTTTTATGGTCCAGTATACATGGGGGCATACCCATGTTTTACAAACATAATCTCTACTGTCTGTTCCACGTTTTGCTGCTGACGAACTTTTGAAATATTTAATTGCAAGTACTTTTTCATCAATAAGAAAAAATTATGTGATGAAATTCAATCAAATATTGATTTTTTGATATGGGAATTTAACATGGGGGCTAAAATAGATTATTTTAACTATTGTTTTACTTTTGGACCAATTTTCAAAATGTAACGTTTGTTTTCTTATTTGCATCATTTCCAAGCTATCTCACCAGGATTCGGGGTAAGTTTCCTAATTTTACCAATCATCTCCACAACCCTAAGTCCGATTGACTTGAAACTTCACATGCCTCTTTATCATCACCCATATTTTAATTATATAGCCCATCTATACAATCCATTACCTTGAAATTTGCCGTAAAGTATTAGCAAACTTTGACTGACTTATAAGATTATATTGCTATTTATTACAATCCATACTTTCATTCCATAGCCCACCTATGCTACTCACATTCACAAGGTCAATGTCAACTTACTTAGAAAGGTTTACCAATAATTCCGTCAAGTTTTTGACTAAATATTTTCTGTACAGTCCTCAGTCGGACTTGCTTGCAACTTCCGACACAGTGTAAACTCTTCAAACCGGACACCCTGGGAGGGCTCCAGGGTGTCCGGTTTAGAGAAGTTCCACTGTAATTCTGGTATATGAGTGCCGTGATATTACGATTATATCGTGATCCTATTTTAGCTGATATGTATGCCCCCTATGCGATAGCAAGGGGGCATATTACATTGCTCATGAGGTTACATGCGTCTGTATGTCCGTCCGTACGTTCGTCGTACATCTACGTCGAAAAATGTGTAAGTGTTTCTCCAGTTAGAGTCCAGTATGCCACAGGGGGCATATCCATGTTTTATAAACTTAATGTATACTGTATGTTGCACGTTTTGCTGCCGACAAAATGTTGGCTATTACACACATCAAATCTAAAAAATATTAAAATGTATGTACTTTTTCATCACCCTACTATTTTTTTTGTTTGATAAAATTCTATCAAATAATGATTGTAGATTTTCCTATGGGAATTTAACAGATTATTTTTTTCAAAAAAAAAAGTAGTTTGTGAACCAATTTTCAAAATCTAACTTTTCTTTTCCTGGTTACATTGTTTCCAATCTATCTCGGCAGGTTTCCGAGTCAATTTCCATTTTGTGTTACCCTCCTCGTCACTCTGTGGCCCCTTTTTGCCCCATGTTAAATTCCCATAGGAAAATCCTTTTTTTTTTATGAAAAAGTACCTACATTTACATATTTTTACATTTAGTGTGTTTAATAGCCAAATGTTCTTCGGCAGCAAAACGTGGAACATACAGTAGTTTAATCTATTGGTTGCAATGACAATCGATATTGTGATTTATACTACACAATCTTATACTAGAAACGTGAATATTTGTGTTTCGGGTATTAGGTTGCACATATTTAGCTGGTGCATTTTAATATCCTGGTTAAATTGTGTCATGTTGAAAAATGCACCGGTTTCCTGGTGAGATGCCACTCAGTTCTATTTAGATGGCATAAACATTTTGCGCCGGTTACTAGACGAAAATGTGTTTTACAATTTCTTCAGCATTTAGCTTGTCACGGCACGTAACTCACTATGGGTAGGAAGTGTGTATTCGTGCCCAGTTAGCTCAGTCGGTAGAGTGATGGTATGGCAAACCAGCGGTAACTGGGTTCGAGTCCCGGGCCGATGCACTTTTGTTCTCACCCTTGAATGTATATTAGTCAGGAATCCGGTGCCGATTTCGACGCGAATCATTTGACATGTAATTCCATAGCCGGTCCGAAATTATATTTTATACAATATTTTATACAATAAATTTAGTATATTATACATGCATACTTACAGGCTCGAATGAATACACATTTTACATTATGCATTTTGTGCTTGTATTCTTGCATCCTGGTCACAGATAGACGTGTGGGTGGTTGGTCGGGCGAACGCGACGGCGTAAATTAAAAGTAGGAGTTCCTTTTTATAGGAATCACGATTTGCCCCGTTTGGCCTTCAAGTACGTTTTTTTATCTTTGGCGCTTTATTGCTCATTATAAAAACTGTAAGATTATTACTGATCCTATTACTTTTGGGAGGGGGCCAAGTGATTCTGTGTGACGAGGACCTGGCATCAGATCAGGATTATTCTGCTTTCAGGGCTGAATATATATATATTTGTATTGCAAAACCCATTGACCCGGCCTTATATGACCTTACTTGTTGATAGGCCGTTAAATTCCAACAAACAAACAAACAAACAAACACAGATAGACGTGCATGGAGGGGTGGCGGGGGTGTTGGGAAGTGGGTAGGGAGGTCAAAAGTATCGTGGCTACTGTTGGATGTGGTCAAGCGTAGATTCTTCGATAAATTGCATAACCAGACAATATGTTGGGCAGCAGAGCTCCAGATAAGCTTTGTGCGTGAAAGCGTACTGCACCACCTGATTTCAAAATAATTGCGTATTTTACTTTTACAAATGGATTATTGGTTTTCTTCAATACAAAATAGGGAACAAATGATAAAAACAAAATAACAAATTTAGACATTCACTTATGTGAGCTGCAACTGTTTGCTTTTGTTAGGCTCAACTAAGTAAATTTTCAACTTTATGACAGTATTTTCACTACTTAACTTGAAAATAAATGAGTATTTTCACATGGTTGTGCGTATTGTGTACTCCAACTTTTGATAATCAATGCGTATTCAACTAAAATAATTGCGTAAAATACGCCAATACGCACCTTATCTGGAGCTCTGGTTGGGCGACAGGTGTGAGGATGTGAAGGGTAAATTGAACGTTGAAAGTCATTCTTACTGGAATAATGGGTAGCAGGTGAGAGCATGCGATGAGTAATTTAACGATCGGGGTTCATCCTTACCGCAATCCTGACTGGAGACCTCGTTTGGCTCTCACATACATCTTTGGCATTTTGTAAGTGACAGTTGAATCTGGTTATCAGAGTATTACGATTATTCGTAATCCTATTTTATGGGAAGGGGCCAAGTGACTTTTCCCCCATGCAGCATGTTAAAACGGGATCGAACCCGTTTACCCGGCCTTACATGACCTCAGCTGTTGATAGGCCGTTAAATACCAATAAACAAACAAACAGACCATATGTTCAAGGTCAGATGACTTACATATTTGCGTTAAACTTTTTATTGTTAACCCTTACACCGCTATCTTAATTTGTTTTCTTGTCTGTTGTTTATTTTCTATTTTCCATTTGTAACATCAAAAACATGCTTTGACAGCACTTTATAATAATTTACAACATGCTTTGACAGCCCTACAGAATAATTTCCATTGGAATGTTCTGAAGTGCTGTTAAAACATGTTTTTGTTGAGAAATTAGGCAACATATAAAAGCAACAGCAGACAATAATTGTTGTGTGTCGCGGTCTATGGATTAAACTTGCGTCTAAACTTGTTAGGTGTATATCCACCATTGTTACTGATTTCATGTTCCATAGAGTGTATTCAACTTTCATTTTGAAATACCGGATTTAATTCCCCGATATATATGGAAATCCGATAAAGAAACGAGTTCGGAGTTTCACCACTAGTAAGCAAAGAGCAAGTCTCCAGATAAGGAATTAGTAATTGAGTATTGTCACTCCATCATTTCTGAAGCAATTGGGTATTTCAAAATTTTAATTTGGTAAAATCAAATCACACTACTGTTTACACATCAGTAATTATTGAATAGTTTGCTTCGAAATGAAAAACATGTCTTGGCATTTCATAAGAATTATCTCCTTGGAGACCATTCTAATGAAACACCAAGATGTTTTTTCATGGAAACATAAGAAAGATATGCTATATTTGTGGTATGTTTATTGTTTTATATTGCATGATAAAGGTACCACAAATTATTCATTGCTTTTTGATACACACTACTTCTGATTTCAATTGGCTTTTTGGCAATTTTAATTGGGTATTTAAGCAAATACGCAGCTTATATGGAGCTTTGTAAGAGTTAAATTCTACATATCCTTAGAAATTGTTGCCAACTATCAACATAATTTGAAACAAAAATAGACAAAACCACGTGATTTTGTACTTAATATGTGCTATTTTTCTTGAAAATATATGTACAGAAACTTGTAAATTTTCCGTAAATAATGTTGAAAATTGGTGAAATCAAATGCAGAAATTTATATTCCCTTTTGCTTTGAATATTTAATTTTACAGGAAAAATTGTACATCTTAGGTACAAAACCAAGTACCGTAATGGTTGGATGACGCAGACGCCTCGCCTGTCAATTTGCTGTTTTGTATGCCTCATATGCGATAGCAAGGGGGCATTCTGCATTGCTCATGAGGTTCCATACATCTGTATGTCCGTCGGTACGTCGTCTGTGTACGATTACATGGAAAAGTCGAAAAGTTTGTAAGGGTTCCTCCAGTTAGAGTCCAGTATGCCACAGAGGGCATATCCATGTTTTACAAACATAATGTCTTCTGTCTGTTCCATGTTTTGCTGCCGACGTGATTTTAGCTATTACACACATCAAATCGAAAAAATATTTAAATGTATGTACTTTTTCATCAAAAATAAAAAAGTCACCCTCCCCAATCTTTTTATTTGATGAAATTTCATCAAATAATGATTGTATTGCGGAAAAAAAAGGAATGATTTTCGTATGGGAATTTAACAAGGTGCTAAAAATAGATTTTGTGTCCATGTTGAAAAATGCACCGGTTTCCTGGTGAGATGCCTCTCAGTTCTACTTGGATGGCATACACATTTTTCATCTAGTAACCCGCGCAAATTTCTTGTGCCGGTTAATAGATGAAAATGTGTTTTACAATTTATTTAGCATTTAGCTTGTCACGGTATGTAATTTAACTCACTATGGGGAGGAAGTGGGTATTCGTGCCCAGTTAGCTCTGTCGCTTAGAGCTATGGTAGGAAAACCAGAGGTCCCCAGGTTCCCACCCCGGGCCAGTGCACATACTTCTCACCCTGCGACATTATGTGCCCAACGTGGGGCCGTGACTGATAAATAAAGCCCAAAATGTACCAACAATATGGAATTAAATTTAACATAGATTTCGGGGGCAAATTTCAATTTGGCAGGGAAGTATGTCGTGGTACGGAACTGACTGGGGAGGAAGTGTGTATTCGTGCCCGGTTAGCTCAGTCAGTTACAGCGATGTTCAACCAAGAATCTAATCTGTCATGATGTCACTGGATAGTTCTGCTTCAAGTTTAATACCATTGTTGCTAAACTGATCCAGTCTGCTGTTCGTCAGTTGTGTTTACATTACCAGATGCGCAGCATTAGCAGAATAAAATGTGACGTTGCAAACACGCATGTGATGTCATACATCACACAATTTAAGTCACTTACTGACGTCAGAACGTTCTGATAGCACATACTTATTTCACCTTCGTAGAAAGTATTCAGAGATTGGAGAATTTTGACTGAATATGGAAATGTTAAAATGACATTTAAATTTGTTTGGAAATCCTTAGGTGCGCAGAATTATCCGACACCATTGTAGATACTGGAATGGGTTAAAATCCAACCATTGGGACATTGATTGTCTCACTTTTGCAACCTAAATTGTCCGTATGTTACGGAGAAGATGCGTTTCTTATAAGAAGTAAAACTTAGTAACCGTAATAGGTAGGGACTTGAAACTTGGTGTGTGCCTTCCTTATGGTGTGTAGATGCGCAAAGTGCATTTTGACTTTTGATTCGACCCCAAGTCATGGATTATCTCCCCATTTTCCGCTTAGAATTTCTCAATTTTGCCTTGTAATATATATAACTTTTTAGCTGTAATTATCAGATCTGATTCGCTATTCTGCAGAGGAATCCTATGAGTGGAATCGTAACTCTGTTTACGGACGGTACGGGAGTAGATTGCAAGAGTTACCTTCGAAACTAGCCTGGGGCCCGTTTCACTAAACTAAACCTCCAACTACTAAAACTTTTATCTTCCTTATATCGGCTGAAATTTCCATTTCAACGAAAGAAATATAAATTTGAAATGTTTATCTCTGTTTCTAGTAGGGCATACACATTGACGAATGCTTGGGCACTTTTTACACAATGCCTGATTCTTATCACCAGAAACCCAAGGAGACATAGTCTCCCGATATATAATATATTTCGTTGGTATCACGCTGCACGACTTGACCCTGCGACAATTGTTCGAAGCGGCTCGTTTGAATTTAGACGCGTTGCATGTGCACATCTGGAATGTGTGTATTTGCTTCATATTATTTACACGCCTCCGATTAGAACTGGCTTTTCATAACAAACAAAGCATGCAGACGTCCAGTGTTTAATCCTTGGGCAACTCCCGGTATCCATGTAAATCAGAGTTGAAAATAGGTAAAATCTAAATATTTGCAAATCATCGTACTTCTTCAGGCTAGCAACGAGATTTTGGTGTCTATACCCCTGTATTGGCATGTGAAGAAACCAATGGAATATGTTTAAAAAATATTTGACCATGATAACATGACAACAATTCAAAATGGTCGCCATTTTTCGACAAAAAACGTCTAAATTGACCATAACTTTTGATTGGAATATACTAGAGACATGCATTTTGTCTCTTTACGCTAATTTAGACAGAAGTCTGCCAAATCGGGAGCAATATTTCAGCAGCACCCACCCGTTTGAACCCGTCTGAATCCGACTGAACCTTGCCATACCACGCCTTGCTATGTCTGAAGTTGTACCCCTTCGAGTTGGCGGTAAGTATGTTGCAATGGAGTGGTACACAGGCCTCTAAAATGCCCCCCCCCCCCCCCTGTTGTAGTATGCAGGTCTGGGCCACTATCACTGATATATGTGAAGTGGAGACAAGTCTAGAGAATGACCAGTTCCAGCTTGCAGACGCACGATTGTTGAACTCCATACTGCATGAGCATAAACCCTGTTGATTGGGCAGGGTATAGTACTGCTCCTTATAGAGCGATAGCTACCCCAAAACCAGCCACGATAGTGTGGTACTCTTGTGGATTTACCACCATCTCATCCCGACACTTATCACAACACTGTAATACTTTGGGGGAAATGTTCGCTGTACTTCGGATGAAGACGTCATATTTATCAGCTGACATGCAACTTTATATTGTTGCAACACACACCAAATGGGCCAATCATGCCAACCACTTCAAGTAGGTTATTGTCAGACCCAGCAGGTGGAAGACTTGGACCTGGGACACAAAAAAATACCCATTATAAAAAATCCATTACTCCCACACACTTGGTCTCATACAGTACTATTTTCTATTATCAAGATAGTACTGTATGAGATCAAGTGGGTGGGGTGATGGACATGTGGTCAGACCTGGTGGCATGCATGCCCTATGCCCTATGTTGCGGAGACTTCATGAAAGCCAGTCGTCTGGATATTATGTAGTGGACTGACATCGATCATGAGGCTCGGGTGCGGTATATGCATACCATTTCGCATGAGGACAGCAGTATTACTATATGGCTTCCTCAAAGATGGTCCCAATAGATTCAATGATATCAGTCAGTATCTTGACACAGCTTGCAAACACCCAACATGTAGGTACTTACACTAATTGATCACCAGTTTGAACGTGCTGAGCGTACACCTGATTATCTTTTACAGCAGCACAGCTACCAGCAAATGTTACCCTACTTCTTTGCTGCTGGTCATTGGCAATACGATAAATACATCACATTGCATGTGATTGAAATGCAGTACCTGCTGTCAGATGAAGACCAGAGGGCTCGCTTATGTTTGTTGACAGAAGCCAGGAACATGGAACTCCATGACCAGACCAGTTTGGAGAGCAGACCTACATGAAAATGGCAAGCTGCCAGGTGGTTTGAAAGGACTTATCTTTGGGCGGAGTCGTATCCAATGTCACACTTGCCATGAAGTCCTCGGCTGACAAAGACTGGACGGAGACAAAGACTAAAGCGGAAGAAGATAAGAGGTGCCAACTGGATGTTCATGGCATAAATCGTGTTTTTGAAGAACTGAACAATCTCTCAAGCCGACAAGTACTCTATAACAGGGTTACTGGAAATGTGACGAGTGCTTCTGTTAATGTCCACGGTGCACTTCAGATAGGAGAGAGCATGGTAAGAGATTTTAGGTCAGCATTGCCTGGTGGATTCCATGCTCCCCTGAAAAAAGGTGAGCACCATGGAATAAATCAAGTGTGGCGTGGCCATCCGCGACAAGACCTTATATGATATGTCATCCCTAGTCAGTCATATATACTTACAGTAGGACAGCACCATCAAATGAAACTTCAAACACGTTTTTGATTACAAGGTGTGTGCTGTTCCCGCATATATCATTGATAAATATGGATGTTTGAGAACTGCGACCAAATCCACTTTTGTCAATAAACTGCGAGGTGTACCAATCAACCGAAGTTCTAGTCATCGTTGATTGCTATGATGATTTATCTACAAAGGACCATAAGAGTGACTACAATTTCACTATGTCCAGCCATCTGTCATGTCGCGATGCTATCATGAAGAGAAAGTTAAATAAGAATGCGTTTATCAGAGTTCTATAAACTTTGGATTTGGTTGACACCGTGACCATGGGTGGCTGAGAGGAAGGTGTGTTTAGCCATGATGAAGCAGATATAACCAGCATCAGTTGTATTCCTGATGTAGTTGCAAATGGAAAGAAAACTCTGTTTGTAATCAGCGATGACAATGATGTCTTTGTTCTGCTCATCTTCTGGGTGTGAACACAGATGACATCCTAGGTACAGCTACATCGATATAGTTGGTCACTGGCTCAGACGGTGTGCCAAGTCCATGTATTGCTAGGGGACCAGCAGCCCCATATGCTCTTACGAATGTCATCAACTGTCAGTGTAAAGCTATATGAAAAGTTTGTATCAGTCTGGTATGTAGCTGTCAGTCCTGTGAGGGAATGTCACAATGTAATGACAGCAAGGGCATCGTTATCACTAAGCTAATCCCCTCGCTGGCAGCCTTGGTAATACAAAACATATGTCCTAAGTGACTTGACAAGCGCAGTATTTGAAGTCTTAGTCTTGTCACTGTAGACAAATCAGCATCGTGTAAACACAGTTTGCCAACTAATGATGGAGTTTTATGAAGTATGCGGAATTGCATTATGCCTACTGGAATACACGACACGGAATACATATCGGGAATTGTCGTTAATGGCCTTATGCAATAGTTTTCACGGACAATGTTTAATGTCGCCAAAATGACACCGACCGATATGGGCTAGGCAAATGTTTTCAAAATAGCGTTGTGCCAATGTATGCGAATGTAACCGATAACTAATTAATTCATTATAACTTCTGTATCCCTTGATGGAATGCTTAATATATCATAGATGCATTTGTAACACCATCCCGCTCATCGAAAGGGTTGTGTGCGTCGAAAAGGTGAATGCTCAACCCAAGGTCAAGGCCACGGACTTAAAAAATGCTCTATTTCGAAGACTTAACGCTGGGGTTAATTCACTATAACTTCTGTTTCACTTGATGGACTGCTTTAATATTTCATAGATGCATTTGAACATCATCCCGCATCATTCTACGGAATGCTCAGTATGGAAATGAAGCATATGTGCGAGGGGATACATGCCGTTGGAGGCATTTTTGTTATATTACCTATTGTAATATATATGTTTTAGCCTGCTTGTTGAGATTATATTGATGTATATTCTGTGGATAGTAGTTTGAAAACTAACTCATGGTATTGTATTGTATTGCTACTGTGTATAGATAAATATGGCCAGTCTGCCTCCTGATATAATACCACTCTCAGCATTTCCGATAGGGATATGTAGTCAGTAAGGTACAGCATAACTATATAAGTTGATCAGATTATTAACTAGTCACATATTCAATAAGTATCATTACCTCAGTCACCAGTGCATGTATATGTGACCATTAGCATGCTTGTAGCTGACTCGTCTACTCTCTTAGCAATTGCAAATTATTGAATTGAATTAAACAGTATCTTGCAAATAAAATTCCACTTGTATTAGATGTGTTGCACCAATACAAAAACATTGAAAACTAGAGCAATGGAAACGATATTTAACTAAATGCTTTTACCGTCATCAACTCAAATAATAATATATTTTGACTATTGTCTATTTAAATGGCGGCCATGTTGATATTTTTCTCAATTATTAATAGCATAGTAGCATTATGAATTATTCCATTCAATTTCTGGTATAAGAAATAATGGTAATCAACAAAAGAATCATGTCAGTAGCTTTATCCAATCAGAAGTTATGGCAATTTAGAATTTTTCTTGTCGAGAAATGGCGGTCATTTTGAATGTTGGTCATGTTATCATGTTCGGATATTGTTGAAACGTATTCCATTCGTTTCTTTGCATGCCAATACAGGGGTTTATACATCACAATCGCGTTGCTAGCATGATGAAATACAATGTTTTGCTAATTTGTAGATTTGACCTACATTCACGGCGGCCATCCGGGATTTCCATGGATACTGGGAGTTGCCCAAGGATGGCGCGTTGCCATCCCGCGGATTTGAGATCAGGGACACATAATATCCATGAATTTGCAAAGAAATCTTACACTCTCGAAAATTGCCGGGTTCCGAAAATTGCCACTCGACTATTAAAGGTACATGCCCACTCAGTAGGCACAACATGTTCTTTATAGGAATTAAATAAGCGTATAATTGTTTGACTATTCCACCCGTTCTAAAAATTACAAATTTCCGCTATACAGATATAAACATTTAGTAATAATTATTTTAATAAATATGCAAATGAGTGTCACGAATCGTAGACGACTATTTTCTTTATCATTCATTAATTGTAACACGGGTCACATAGTCTAGAGCAGTAATCGAATATTCTAGTACAAGATGGTCGAATAGGTATTGGTGTGCGAAATATCGCCCGTGGAATACACCGTTGGAGAGAACAGCGCTTTATCCGAAACCGCGCACGGACCACCAGTATTGGATTTTGTACTGGTCGTATCTGGGTGATCTACACTGTTTATGCAGACTTGGATGCAAGCCTAATTACCTAGTAGGTCATACCTATTTATGACTGAAGTATTTCAGACTAATTCACCAGATATCTCATGAGCTAGACTGACTGTCAGATCATTTGTCCACTTACGTAAAATTGTAAGCCAAATGTTGGCACATAAGTTTTACATTGACAAGCAGACTGCATGGGATAGTCATGCACTAGGGTGGGGGTATATATTCGTTGTAGCACCATATACTATCAGTCGGACATTCAATTACATTCTTGTGACATTGGAGCGCAAGTTTTCACTGGGAATTGGTGAGTACATATGTTGTTGTTACTTTCTAATGCTGCCATTTAAGTCTGAATCTTGCCAATACCGGCAAGTCTACGCAGTGTTATCGTATCCTCGATAATACTGCACTATTTAATTTACCTGAGTTATTTGGCCCCGTTTCGACCAAACGCTTCGTCAATAAAAGCCGTATGGCATGTATCCGCTGTAATAGATTACATGTATCTCCCTTAGTCAAATATTATTGATTCATTAATTCGTCGTGTTTACGTGTAATGATAACGATTACAGGACTGGCATGTGGGAGCATTCCGTGAGTATTGTAATGGCATATTATTCTCATGTGTTTTTGTTGCATGTCGCTCTGACTAATTGCATTAGCAATTTATTGTATTTGTAAAACGAAGGGCGAACTTGATTGAAATGTTCACTAACATTAGATATGCATTGTATGTTACGATTCAATCCAATATCAGTCTGCGCCCTGTACAATACATGAGAATATTGCCAATATTAACATGTCACAATTGTAACGTGAATTTTCTGGACGACTTTCATTACTCTATGGGGAAACACATGTAAACTCCTAACCCTGTCGTCTGTACATTCATTTTATTAAGTCATATTACGTTCGCAGTGTGTTGTAGATATTGTAAATTCTATTGCGACCAGGATGGACCAGATCAGACAGTTCTGCTCTAAGTGCACTGATTTATACATCAGTAAGCTGCAATAAGAACATGATGTGAAGTATAATTTGTTTCAATCACTGATGCTTTGGGTCAGCCTGAGGAATCCTACAGTCTGATTAGAGTATACAGTGTTTATTATTAGTAATGTAATGTAATGTAATGTAATGTAATACTGTGAGTCTGCACAGGAGAATACTTGGCACAGTTGCTCTTTATTAAGTTAGCGCAGTTGGCCACGGGCAGTCTGATCAAGGTAAGGCCTGTCGCAATCAAATGTTTGTTTACTAATGGTAAATATCTGTGCATGACGTCTGTATTCACATGTACGACTGTGAAGAGATATATCGTTGGGTACACTAGATATAGTGGCTGTTCATTAATGTGTTATATCGCATTTTCCGACTTATGAATTCCATCAGCCCCCTTCTTCCAATTAGTGAAAATATCTTTGTGTACATTGCAATTTATCATGTTTCATCATTGTAATTATATGATGATGTTTAGTATTGCCATGCAATCATGATATTGATTTCATGTGCACTACTCTGATTATTATTGAGACTATAACATGTTACATTCTGGTAACAACACCGTTGGTGTTTTGTAGTCCCAGCTAGTGCACCAGCCAGTACACCAGCCAGGCAGCCAGGCAGCCAGCCAGTCAGCAACGAGCGACGGCACGTCCCTACTTTGTGTCTGCGTAAATTCAGTACGCAACACAGATTTATTTATTTTATTCTGGAGTCCACGACACGACGTGTAATAGCGGGGACTCTGCTCCGCGTGGACCAAGGGCGTAATCAAGTGGGGCATATTCCGGTGACGTCATTCCGTCAAAGGACGTGATGAATCGATAAGGACGTTCACCGATGCGTTATGGACCCCATCCGCCCAAGTAGGCTCTGTATCTCATGAGTACCAGTACCTTTACGACGTTAGTATAACGTCACTCCCATCATGGCGGAAGCCGGAGTTGTTTAGCTGATCTCTAACATTGGATATTGATCCAGATCATGATGACGTTTACTTTTGACTTTACCTACCTGTTCCAGAATCGTGGATGTGTCTTGGTTGTGCAATGGCATGTGGCGGTGGCTGCTAGGGGACGTTGTCCGTACTGACATATTCATCTATTGTTTGTGCTTATCATTTATGTAAATACATCATCCTTGTACAAATATACCTTGTTGTCTCTGTCCCCAACGTGCTTGGTGTTCCGTCCTTTCAGTAGACTAGCCCGGTGTCACCCTGGCGTGACAATGAGGCATGCTATTTTTCAGTTATTTATGCTAATTAAATGAGTGGCCCGACAAAATAATATTATAGACAGATTATAAAGTATGATCATTGAACATCAAAAATATATACAGAGAATAAATAGCAATGTCTGTTAACATTTTAAGGAAACACAGTTATCGTCCCTGATATCAGTGTGGAAATGTTATGTCTGGTATAAAATGTATAATAATGCCAATCAATACGTGGGCTAATGATGAATGGATGTTTATTTTGCTAGAAAATGTCTCGATGTAAAGAACATTTGTTGCCTACTGAGTGGGCATGTACCTTTAATAATGATCTAAAGTCGGACATCTTAAGTGTGTAAATGCTGGAGACATGTACATCTGCGCAGCCTGATCAGGGTCTGCAATGATTACGAATATACTAGTAAAATATATTCTATGCATTCATATAACCATATTTACAAGTGGTCATTTTAAAGAATATTTAACATTGTTATCAAACGGCAATCGTACGGCTGATTCAACATGTTCAATGTGATATTTTTGAAAATCGTGAAAAATACGTGGCACGGTACATGCAAGTGGTATCATGTGACACAATAGCAACACACTAAACATTCATGTGACACAATAGTAACACACTAAATACTAAAACGTACATGTTTGGCCCATGTCAACATGATGCGATATACCAGGGGCCGCGTAATTAGCACCACCGTAATTTATATCTGTGATAAGATTATTTTTCTGACAATTTCAAATTGTATTTTATGTTTCGAAATATTCGACAGGTGAGCCAGTAATTTAAACGAATTAAGACCTATGCCCAGTTCTATTCGTAGCCAATTATATCCAGAATACGTGTCCCAGTAATTTAATTTCGTCATCATGGTATAACTTTACTTTGTTCTCGCGTTTGTTTGTAATTGTTATATAAATATAAAAATAAAGTTTAAATGAAATACATTTATTACCATTATGATTACATGATACTGATTTAGTGATGTGTAAAATATCGGTCGTATATTTATTTAGTTTCAAATGTCAGGTCACATGTCGTCCATATAAAAAATAATTTGCAATATGCCCATTTGTGTACAAAATAATCGACAAAATCACTACGTGTTTCATTGAAGGAAACCGAAAAAGCAGACAAGTATCTGAACCACTATGAAAACAACAGTACAATTCTGCCACGCGTATCCAACATACAAATATTTGTGAGCCACAATTAGTAAAGGTTACTTCCTGATTCTCCTGCTTTTTAGTGTCCAGTATTCCTGAATCTCCCACTTTTAATTTCCACAGGTATGGTCAGTGATGCACGACTACGGTGATATAGTCTTTATCAAGTTTACGCTGCCTAGTGAGTTTAAAGATTAGCAGACAATTAAAGATCTATGATGTTTTATATGTTTGTGTTTAAGTTTTTTTTTTAAATAATTCCTTCTTTGATATAAGAAAAATGTGCATTGCGAATTGAATTGCGGAGATTCCAGACCCTGATCAGACTTGAATACATGTAGACACTGATTAATGTTGTCAATATAGTATGCATTCATTTTCTTTTTATATATTTATGACAATTTTATAATAAATGCAATTCACTATTTTTCTCCAAAACACCCAATTCTACATGTACATGTACCTCTACAATCAATTACTATCTATATAGTTTAGTAGTGAAGAAATAAGAAGAAGAAGAAACAGATTAATTAAAGGTACATGCCCACGCAGTAGGCAGAAACTGTTCTTTATATGAGTTAAATAAGTGTATAATTTTGTCACTATTCCACCAGTTCTAAAACGTACAAGTGCCCGCTATACAGATATAATCATTTAGTAATATTTATCTTACTGATAGTGACGCGCGGTGGTATCAGGATATTTTCATATGCAAATGAGGCATGATATTTTTTAATTATATATACTAACTAAATGCGTCGCCTGAAAAAATAATATTTTCGACAGATTATGAAGTATGGAATTGCACACCAAAAAATAAATACAGAGAATAAATAGTAATGTCCTTTAAAATTTTAAGGAAACACGGTTATCGCCCCTGATATCAGTGTGTAAATTTACGGCTAATTAAAATGTATCATAATACCAATCAATACGTGGAACAACGGTGAATGAATGGTTATTTTGATAGAAAATGTGTCAGATGATGTCTCTGATGTAAGTAAAATGTTGTGCCTACAGAGTGGGCATGTACCTTTAATGAAGAAATGAAAAATAAGGAAAATAATAAATTGCAGATAAGACATAAGAACATTAAGAAATGAATGCTGACTATATCAATATTTCACTATTTTCCTTCATAATTCACAATAAAAATATGAAACAGAGCATTGTCCCAATTTCCCCCAAGGCTATGCTTGTAACAACAATATTCCTGTACAAAATTCCTGATTCTCCTACGTTCAAATTAGCCCAAAATTAACAAAAGTAGGATAATCAGGAAGACACCTTAGTAAAGCGTACGATTATAAATAGGACAACTTATTGCAATGAAGCAATGAGTTCAAGTGTTAAAATCCGACGTGTCGTTGGTAAGCTTAAGCGTAACTTTTCGACGTCATTTTCAGGTTTTCATGACGTTGTTATTAAAGCTGGTTTTTAAGAGAGCGGCCCATATAGCGGGGCAGATAACAGCAATATTTGATAGGAATCGTGCAAATGATGCATCTAGGTGTGGATTCCTATGTTTCCAAGCATGCTGAAGTGGATTTTCCTGTTTATAAAGCACACTGACACATATTTTTCAAGATGGCCACCAGATTGTTAGTTTTTTATCACGTAAACTTTGTTTTGTGGAGCCTCTGTTGTATTTTGTGTTATTTTCCTATTTTTTATAGTTACTCTTTTTGTTGGGGACCGTACACCGCTGGTTAGGGAGTGCATTCTCTGCCACCTTGAAGGCTCTGTAACCACCGCTTTATCCGTGCCATAGTTTATATTGTTGTATTGTTACTGTTGTGTTGGTTCTGGTTATTTCTCCCCTTAGGAGGATTTATTACTCTATTTTGCCCCGCGGCTAGTAAATGTTCAAACTATGCATAGCATGCCACTCCATTGGTCCTCCAGCTGCTACTGTTCACATATGCAGCTGAAGAGTGATGTGCAGGGAAGCTCTGACTTGAAGCACTTGCATCTTCCTTTGCAATCTTTCTTACAGGAACACTTCGTCAGTTCCTGACAACTCGCTGCAATAGGGGGAAGTGTTGTCCAACATATCTGCCATGTCTTTCCTTTCTGTGTCCACCCCCATTCAGCGGGACTGCTCGTGTCTGGATTGGAGTTGGTTGGTTGCCTGGCTCCAGATGATCCCAGCCTGATAGGCTGCACGCTTTGCATGTTCTCTGAGGGCTGCCTGTGTTGGTGGAATAGAGTTGTACGGCATCTGCTTGCGGGCAAAAAGATCTAGTCTTGCTTCGTCCACACCAGTGGCTGCGCTCGATCTGTCGTACATGATGACAACAAATCTCTCCAGCCTTTGCAGGTCAATAACACGAATCAATGTTGTGTTGCTAATGGCATCTTCACCCTTTGTGACGATGAATGTGCTTGTCGTCTCACACATGCTTCACACATCTTTTCCGCAAGGAAATGAAACAGCTCATTCTTGTTGCTGGCGTCACGTAGGAAGCTTTGCCAGTTAACAGGTGTCATACTCGTTCCTATCACTCTTCCTCTGATTCCTCGCCCCCTTCTCTACCTCGTCTCGGATTTCAGACTTGACTTCTTGTACACATCAAAGACTACGTCCACCCGCCCGTACCTGGCACCATAGGATTCCACCTTTGGGACGATCTCTTCTTTAGCATAGTCATCAAATGTATTTGAAGTACGTGGAGGTAAAGCATTGATAAGTGCTGAGCCATCAATGACGATTGCATCTCCCGTCGGTTCTCTGTCTGGGATGTTCACTTGCACTTCCAGAATTTCAACCAGCTGTGACTTCTGACAGGTATGAAGCTTCCGTACCTGGCACCATAGGATTCCACCTTTGGGACGATGTCTTCTTTAGCATAGTCATCAAATGTATTTGAAGTACGTGGAGGTAAAGCATTGATAAGTGCTGAGCCATCTATGATGATTGCATCTCCCGTCGGTTCTCTGTCTGGGATGTTCACTTGCGCTTCCAAAATTTCAACCAGCTGTGACTTCTGACAGGTATGAAGCTTGCCGCTGTCACTTAGAGATGCAGGGTATGACTGATTCTCGTGCTTGACTAATTATTGTAAGTCACACTGTCTGCTCTGGGACGAGATGAACAGTCGCGAGAATAACTTACAGTCGTCTTTCATAACTTTCTCCTTACAGATTTTCTCAGCCTGCTCTTGTTTGAAGAAAGAAACAATGTTTTTCTTGATTGGATGATAGAAAGGACTTTCTCTTTCATCCTCTAGCCCCTCCATGAATGAATGGAACTTCTCTTTGCCCCGCTGGTGATGTGTAGCTACCATTTCAGCTAGAGCTGGGTCTGAAATGTTCTTCGTGTCTAGCACCAGCAGGTGGGCTGATTCTTCTTGGAATGGGTTGCCCATCTCCTGCATCACTGCAGAGAGTGATTTCACCTTTTCAAAGAAAGATATTTCTGGGCATTTAGTGTCTGCTCATGGTGTCTGCTGCTATAGGTGGCATCTTTCATACCAGATATGGCCTCGTATCCAGCTACTAAACGACTAACTTCGGGACCAGCGACCATCCACCTAAGAAGTGCTGACGGGTCTTCTGTCACACCAATTGCTCCTCCGACACCTTTCATCACTGCATTACTGTGCTTGTGTGCTTGGTCGATCGCAATGGCAGAGAATTCTCTTTTTGACTTGTGGATGGCGAAGTTCCCTTTGTGAAACTCCCTGGCCACATCTGGATGTTGTTGCTCAAGTGACATCATATCTCGTAGGTGAATTGGGATCCATCGCGCATAGTTGACATTGTTATTCGCAAAGAAGTAAGGCATCAGTTCTGAGAGTGCTTCACGGTGAGAGGATCAGGGTGAATATGGTGAGCTCCATGTCCAGCACCAGACTCCAGAACTGGAACTGCGGACTCTTTCCTCCGTTGTTCACACCAATCTTCAAAGGTTATATCGGATATGCTAGACTCTTCAGAGAGATGATCATGATATGCCTTTTTCATCAGTTTGTACAAGCTGCATGCAGTGATCTGGTGTGCTTGTCTCGTCCTGGTGGCACTGGGTGCAGACAGGTAAGACTCTGCTGTACCAGATGAGGCCACCTCTGCTTCAACAATGGCACTGATCCAGCCACTGTCGCGTAGTAATGTTCCTATCGATCTCAGTGCAGCCATTTCTATATGAAGTCCACCGAACATGATCACGAACTTGTCCTCTCCATATTCGGGACACTTCCATTGTATTTGTTTTGCCAAAGCATACAACGGTTCGTCAGCAGCAATGACATGTGTCTGCCCTGGGTTCAGGAAACCCACTGTATCACAGACCTTCGCCAAGGCATGCTTGATCGTTGCAACAGAGTGAGCCTGGTCTCGCCAGATAGGCATCATTGCTGAAATGCTCACTTCAAATGGGTGGCTCCTTTTCTGCGTTGCATGGTGGGCTGACCATGTGATGCTGACTGCATCAGCTACATCTTCAGTGAGGAAGACTTCTTCCAACCAAGAATATTATTCTCTCAAGTGTTACCAGATCGACTCGGGTGCTGGTAAGGATTGGCTTGCTACTGGAGAAGGATTGGGTTTTTTCGCGATGTATGCTGGTCGAATATTGGTGTATGCTTCTGGAATGTCTGGAACTTTCTTAACCTTCATTCCCGACTCTAGTTTGAGTGGCTCACGTTCATCGCCAGCATGTTCAGTGCTTGGATATTGGAAAATGGAAACACTTGTACCATGGAAAGATGTTTGAGCTGTGGTCGCAGTCGGATTATGATCTATGTTGTCCACTGCTGCAGTTGTGAACAACTGCTTTCTCAAGACTGGAGGACATATTACCCCATCTTCCACATACTGTGCAACAACTGCTTCTCCTAACTGTGCGGATATTTCTAGGACTCTGTCATATGATATGCTGAGCCCATTATCATGGAGCATTTCAATAATTTGTCTTTTCCTTGTCTTGGCGAACACATACAGGCCCATGTAGACTGCAAAAGGTGGCGCATGGTCCCTGGAATGCCTGTGGACATCCGTCCCTTGCTTATATTTGGCAAAGCAGTTGTATTGTAGGAGTTGTGATATAGAAAGGTCAGATTTTGATGCTCCATGCTGGAGTTGGGACTTGATGTCTGCACCATGTTCGATCATGCATACAAATTGCAGCAGTGACAGTGGTATAGCCTGTTCTAGGTCTGTGTCGTGAGAGGTGCTGCTGAATTTTGACTTTTGGTGGAGCATGTCTCGCCTTATTATTCCAGCAGCTTTCGCTAGATGGATCGCTTCACCGTACTTGGATGCTTGTGAGAGGATTGAGCCTACATCATTTTCAAAAGCCAGCAGAACATCTCGTCCTTGGCGATGAGCTTGCAGCTTGGGAATGTGAAAAAGCAGCCGGTCCTTAACTCGAGTAGGATGAACATCAGGCAATTCAACACCAAGCTGCTCCAGCCTCTGCTTGTAAAGCATGGTCAAATCAGCAAGCTTCAAAATGAGTGGATCTCTGCTATCATTGGCATTTTTCATCTCACTTATGTAGGTGACTAGTTCGAAGAAAGCAATTGGATATGCTTCCTTCAAGTGCTCCTGTGATTTCTCTTGCTCTTGCACATTGAGGTAGGCTCGTTCTCGGCTATACAATGCCACCAAGCAGGCAGGGTGATATTTCAGTTATTGTGCTATGACAACTCCTACACTTAATTTGGCGAGGAGTTTTCGATCAGTAAGTGTTTTTGCATAATCGTTTATTCTCTTATTCACTTGCATTGTCATTGCTTCTCTAAGCTCACCTCCTTTTGTTTCGCAAAGGAAACATTCTTGAGTTTTAGCTTCTTGGATATTTCGCGGGATCTTACTTCTACCGCCATCATCACTAGTACCTGCAGGGGTTGATCTTTTCTCAGCTCTGTGTAACTTTGCGTTGCAAAATAGTAGCCTGCAACTCACATGATATTGTGCCTTCTTTTGTCTCAATGTTTCATCTATCCCACCACCTTCGTCAAGTATTGCAGGGTCTAGCTTGATTGGTAGGGCATTGAGTGAGTAAAACAGTGGGATATTCGTTGCCAGGTTCATATATCCATCATCATCTCTTCTGGTAGGATTGGCCTGGGGGGACTTAAGATCTTCTTTCTTAACCTCTTGACATAGGTAGCACTTGGTCCAGTCAGTGTTCCACGATTTTCCAGTAGAACTCGCTTCCATGGTCAATTCACAAGCCGAGGGATTATCCTTTTACCACTTGTGGAAATCGTATATATTTGAGCTGATAAGTAACCTATTTGTGATAAATATCGCATATAGACCTTAACGCATTGGCAGTCCGGCGGAGACTGCGCCGATTATTGGTTAACACTTATGAAAATGTGTGACGTCGGTTTGCAATGGCTGGGACGTGATAACAACGCTATCATTTATTCAGCAGCCGTTATTATCACCAAGGCATAAGCCCGGTTCTAAAAGATTCTTGTTCACATGGAAACGTATCGGTATGTGTCTGTATTATATATAACCAGCAGTTTACCAGGGCGTGGCATATGCCGTGCACTAGCATCTTCTTGGAGTATATGAGAGTTGGGCCAGTGGTGAGGACCAGTACCAGTAGTTCATCCAATGGATGTGACTGACTGCTGAAACGAAGGTACTACCTCTAACACTACACGCATACACACCATAGCCATGCAAACGTATAAAAATCATAAACAAATGTGCAAAGTGAGAAAGATATGTGTCAGTGTGCTTTATAAACAGGATAATCTACTTCAGCAGGCTTGAAACCCCAGGAATCCACACCTAGATCATGCAAATCGGATAACTACAAATACTTCCGAGCGAAAAGTCAACTTCGGGAGGCTAACTTGACGGCCATCTTGAAAAATGGCCGCCATCTTGGATTTTCAGTTGGCTAGTCGGGCAGTTTTGATTAGTATGACTTGGAGAACAAGTGTACCAAATTTGATGCTTGTATCATCATTTGCACGATTGTTCTGCTATCTCTCCCACTAATATGTATTATTTATATTAAGAAAATACATATACGAACTTTCGCAGACGTATTTAAAAAACGGGCTCGAAACCTCATAACGTAGTCTAAAATACCGTTGTTTTATGTGTCGTCAACAGAATGGCAGCCGCCGTGTAATGTTATTTATTTTACATGCGTTTCCTTAAGGGCACGAACACCGGTATCTCCCCAGTAGAATAGTTGGACCAGATGGATTTATCTAAAGGGGTATGTGGGTGGGGATTTAAATCGCCTGTGGTACGACTTAAGAACTTCGTACGTTCCAATCTGAAATTTACATAAAAATTCGCAATAACAGCCGACTTTTATAAATTTGTGGTGGATTTGCTCCGTTGTCACTACTGTTGGGCTACCAGTTTCCGCCAGCCCCTCTGTTTCTGGCAAAAGTGAAGGTTTTGTGATTTTTACGTTTGCAGATTCCATGATTAAAATTAGCTAAATTTCGTGATAATTTACCTGTAGTAAAATAAGAACAAAGCTGTTAAATACCATACGGTGCACGATCCCACAAGTAAATAAACATACAAAACAATCAGAAAATATAAGTTAAAGATTAACTAAATTTTCTTTAGCGTCATAAAATGATATTGACAAAAACTTGCCAGAATGAAATGAATCTGAGTACGAAAACAAAAGAACTAGACATCACTGAGGTAAATTAGAAAACAGATGTATAGGTGTAAGCATCGATAGTAAATTAAAAGTACGTAACACATACAAATCTCAGTGACAAATGCCACTATGTTGCTTGGAGTTATCAGGAGAACTGTTCAATATGTGAACAACACAGTGTGTTTCTCAACTTATACACATCTATGGTCAAATCACGGTAAGAGTACACATGCGAGTTTTTGACAGTACTTTATAAACTACTGATATAAAAAGTAGAGCATCGTGTAGCAAAATTAGAGTGGAACCCCCAGAAAAATGTTGCGCGTGAAGAATGCAATAACTATCCGTTAATGCTGTATATGCAAACGAGTTAAATTTTGAAAATCGGCCCACCATTTCTGAAAATAGAAAACAAATCCCCATGTTAAATTCCCATAGACATCTTCGCAAGAACACCAATATTGGACCAAATTTCATGAAATAAAAAGATGGCTCACGATTAAATTTAATATCATAACAAAAAATATTGTTTTTTACATTGTTTATATAGGTGTAACATTTGGGCCGGTTCGATAAGCAGGTAGTTATGGTTCAGACACAACTTATTCTTTTTCACGCTTAATTGTGGTTGTGACTGAATACATTGGGCTTATGGGATTTGAAGCTAGCCATCCTCATCCTCTAGCTCGCGCATGCAACCTAATGACAACATATAATGTTTGTTGGAGCCCCCGGTCGGCATTTCCTTGACTGAATGGCTAGCAGAGCCGATCCTGATCAGACTGTGCGGATGCACAGTCTGGTCTGGGACTGCATCGGTCATAATAACCATAAACCTCATTCATTTCTCCAGTCACAATCTACATAACACTGTACTCGAATCAGTCTCCGCTGCAATATATATTGGTGTAGAAATTTCCTCAGATATTTCCTGGAAAAATCACATCACACGAACCAGCAAAAAATCAGACCAGACACTAGGATTTCGCAAACGTAACATAAAAGTTCACTCTGTGAAAAAATAAAATCAACAACCTATAAGACCCTTGTCCGACCCCAGCTCGAATAATTTTCCTCCGTCTGGTCACCATATACAGATACTGCAATCTACCAGCTTGAGATCATGCAAAGGAGGGCAGCTCGCTGGACCATGCGAAACTACGACCGCACCTCTAGTGTTACTGAAATGCTAAAAGTTAGAGAGAGGCGGTATCTCGCACTCGGACGCATAGACAACCAATTGTCTATGCTGTACAAAATCACAAATGACCTTGTTGCCATACCTAGCCATACATATATGTCCCTAAATCCCAGGCAAATGCGGCATTCTCACCCTCTCCTATACCGCTTACCAACTGCCACGAAAGACTAATATAAATTTTCCTTCTTTCCTCATACAATATCAGTATGGAACTCCCTCCCAGACGGTGTTCCAACATTACCCTCACTAGAACAGTTCAACCTGGCTATCTGCCAGATTGACCACTATACCTCACCCTAGGTTCTGAGCTCTGTTTTTACTTTTATCTAATTAACCCTCTACTTTACATACATCATGTCTTTCACTGCAACTTTTACTCTGCTAACCCCCTCGTAAGATTGACGCATGCCTGTCTAAGTCCCCATATGTGGTTTGACAGTATAGAAAGATAGATAGATATAATTTACTCCTTGTTGCTAACCTGTAACAGGACTGGTTTACGGTCACATTATTCATTGGCCGACTGGTTCATCTAATACATTTCCCATAGCCGTATAGTCATATAAACATGCCAGCCACAGTTTACCTGCGACAACTCTCGTATTTTCACCTATATTTCTGAAGTCACAGTCCTAATCCGGTTCTAGAGCGATATCAAACACGGGGTCATGTCGGTTGATCTGAATAATTATTTCTACACCGTCTACTTTCACTTTTTTGACTGCCAGTAACATCTGAAAACCACCATCCCATTGTGTTTGCCAAAAGAAATTAATCTCCATGCAGCATGTGAACCATTCAAACAATATAAAAACAGGTTTGGCATAGATATACCTTTGCTGTCGCCTACATTAATTTTATCTCGGTCGAAATAATATTTATAAATGCCGTTGTCCTGAGAATTTACTCCTTGTTGCCAAGTTGCACGAGGTGTGCCAGGACTGGTTTACCGTCCATATTATTCATAAGTTTACTGGTTTCTATAAGTAAGTATATGGATTGGAAGTCATACCTTTATCTACTGCAAATACTGCCTCTCTTCAAAGATTCCACCTGGGTTGTTTACGGAGGTTTCAGTCTCTACCACAACGAACCGCGACCAGCATCATGCATCTTCTACTTGGAGCGCTGCCGGTTAGCTGAATTACACAAAAGACAGTTAAGCTTGTTGTATTCCGTCGTCAACAGTGACAACAAACTTATGAAAAACCTACAGATAAGACAAGGTGCCGCTAATAATACAAGTAGTAAGTGCTTCTTCTCAAGAGTGGGTGTGGTGCTTTTGACGTACGGGTTGCCCAATATACATACTCTACTGGCTTCTTTGCCAAATAAGCCTGAGTTGAAAAAACTAGTCAACTCCGCGATTGGGGCGTTCTGAACCCAATCTTATAGAGAAGATCTTGCAACAAAATCCACTGTGAAATATGTGAACGTTGGCTCACTTGAACTTGGCAAGGTGCATCCGACCTGGGACAGTCTCGAGTCACCAGTGTCAGAAGTAAGAAAAGGCATCACACAATCTAGAATGATGACCAGGACATACTACCTGCAAATGAAAGAAACATAGATTCAGTAACTGTGTAGTAGAATCCACATGCCAACTGTGCCACATTGAAGATGAGGAAATTGTTCGCGTAATCACTAGATAACCAGCTCTAAACAATATTCGTAGATCATACCTATCCAATATCAAAGCTGTGCTGCAAAACTATTTGGACTCTAACCGTATGAAGGTCAACATCGATAGCAGAGAAAAACTCACTTGTATTATACTAGATAGCGGTTGGCTGCAATTAGAACGTACTGATCTACACATGCAACACCTGAATAGACTACTAGTAACTACAGAACTCATTCACAAACTCCATCTTGAAAGATCGTTACTTCTAAGGATATGATGACTGCCAGTAACAACTGATATACAAACTCGTACTCAAGTTTTCAGTTAAACATTGTTAAAAGCCATGTGTAACCTACGGATGACTACAAGGCGATTGTGAACGCCTTGGTGTGCCTATTGAGAGGCAACTTATACGGAGGAAAGAAAGAAAAGTAAGTAACTGGGTTACAGTAGTTGATACTATCTACCTTCCATTAATCTGAAACACTTTTTGGACCTAGAGATGTGAATTAGATGTTAGGCTACATCCCACAATAGCACCAAGTTAAACAATTGCATTTATTCCGTAATTTAGTGATACATTGGATTACTTGTTAAGCTTCCGGGTCAATTCGTACCCATACCATTTCGTACCTACTGTCATTTGTGCTAACTCTGCTCATCGGCTAATGCACAATTTACATCATATGTTCATAGGCACTTTGTGGTATGAACGTCTAAACGCTCTTTCAATCATACCCAATTTTACTCTTATATTAAATATCCAGAAGGTAGAACACTCACCATCTTTTTAATGGTACTAGTGTAGCTGCACGTTTTCCGCTTTATAGACAACAGGTTGTACTATATCGCTACACCGCGCTACACAGTCAACATGTGAGTAATAGCATTTACACTTCGCGCACCAAGATACAGAAAAATCCTGCAGGATGTTGACATTCATACTTCGCTACATTGTTATTGAGAGACAATTATCCAATGTGACACAAACATATTACAATAAACTTACTTAATAACGTGTACATTAGCAAAATTCTCAGGTCACTCTCCACGAAGCAGAACTTAAACGAAGAACGCTTCAAACGCACATTTGAAAAGATTACTCTGTCATAACTCTTATGTAATGCAGTGTAACGAAATGTAATTAGAGTTATGTACTCAGAACAAGTACTAGTGTACCTTGGGCCCGGCTCGCTGATTCAGTAATTGTAACGAGCGAGAAGGCCGGGACCCGTTGGTTCAAAAGATGACGAGTGTCTAGTCGAGTGTCTAGTCGAGAACATCACCGACCCAATCAAGCTGGGTTTGGGTCGTGATGGCTGCTATTTGTTTTATATATGTAAAAATATCATGGCAGATTCCCTGATGGGCATGTTTGTAGACTAGTCTACACCTATACAGTTTAATACCACAATAGTCTACATGAAAATATGTATACCAATGGTATTGTAAACAGTGGGTTACATATGGTACAATCATATACAATATAGTATGCATGGGGTACAAGCATACAAAATAGTATACATCATCTACAATAGGGTACAATGGGTTACATGGGGTATAAGGGTACAAAATAGTCTACAACATCTACAATATGGTACAATGTGTTACATAGGGTACAAGGGCACAACATATTCTACAACATCTACAATATGGTACAATGGGTTACATAGTGTATACGGGCACAAAATAGTCTACAACATCTACAATAGGGTACGATGGGTTACATATGGTGCAAGGGCACAAAATAGTCCACAACATCTAAAATAGGGCACGATGGACTACATAGGGTACAAGTGCACAATATAGTCTACAACATCTACATTAGGGTATGATAGGGTACAATGGGTTACATAGGGTACACGGGCACAACATAGTCTACAACATCTACAATAGGGTACGATGGGTTACATAGGGTACAAGGGCACAAAATAGTTCAACATCTACAATAGTGTAAAATAGGTTGCATAGGGTACAAGGGCACAGCATAATCTACAACATCTACAATAGGGTAAAATATGTTACATAGGGTACAAGGGCACAACATAGTCTACAGCATCTACAATATGGTACAATGGGTTACATAGGGTACAAGGGCACAAAATAGTCTACATCATCTACAAGTAGACTACAAAGTGCTTACAAGTTCATCGTACCAATTAATGTCCATTTCATGGGTCAAATCTGCGGCAGATATCTCTGCTCTAATTAAGAAGTGTGTATTTTCCTGGCTGTGATGTATGGCCTCACAGACTCTCTGTGGTATCTATGAGAAAACAGGTATTGTTACATTTGTGAGCGTGAAGCATGACAGGTGTTTCATTGATGGAATGGCGAATAGTGCAGCTCCTGATCAGACTGTACAGATGCACAGCCTGATCTGGATCTACACTGACCGCAAAACCCTTAAGCTCTATTTCTGCAGTCACAGCCACATTTACCAACATTTTTGTAGTTTATGAGACAAGACACTTTGAGCTGAATATTCATTTATGTAAGTTGTGTATTTTCCCCATTTCTAACTGATTTATGGCTCCCACTGAATCCCTATGAGAAAACAGGTATTGTTAAATTAGTGAGCTTTATAGACCCAAAATAAGACTACATCCGTAATCATAGAACTGACGAGTGACAATAGGTCTACACTCAGTCTGGCAATTGGTTAGTATATATGTGTAGCACCTGACCTATTTACCATTTGTGGCTGTGTCTGGAGAAATGATGTTTATTTGATGTGCCTGGAGGAATGAGGTTTATTTTATGTTTCGCCGTGTATATCCTGATCAAATGATACACTATATGAGCCGCCCCGTGGGAAAAGGTACCTTATGGCAACATTTTAACAGTTTTACTTTTTGACCTTTTTAGATGCAGAGCTCATTTCTGAACATACTGATGTTTGTTTTATGCAATTCCGATGTAAATTGGCTGATTTAGTACATACTACATACTACGTCAACTTTTAGCACATACACTGACTGCGATTTGAACGTCACGTTGCTCATTATTGTGGCGACGTCGAAACTTTTTCCGACGTCACATTAATTACCTCAGATCAATGTAGTCGTCTTTCGCTATAACATACATGTACCACGTAAAGGCGAACATGTGAAACAATTGAGAACTGAACATATACATGTATGTGAAAACATTCAGATGGAAGATATACCGTTACACGTCAGATGCGCGCTGAAAGTTACGGAAATATTTTCCGTAAATGGTCAAACGTGGGAACTTTCAGTACTGTACACATGCGGATTTAAATCAGCTCCTCTCATCGATCTATCAGAATTTATCGTTGCATAGTTCGTAAAAAGATAACATTTCAAACAGGCTCCAGTTTTGTTTGAGCAATTCCAGTTGCTCAAAAAAGAGACCCCATGTGCATAAGGAGGTTATGAAAAATTCAGACTGAACTTGACTATGGAAATTATAATATTTCACCACATTTTTGTAGCCGACGACTGATTGGTGTCACCTTGAACGATTTCATAGATTTAATATCTCTACAACATCCTTTGCCTTCAAGCGTTATGAACATTTTCATAAGAATTGCTCAGTAATCACCAGATCAACCACCGTTGTTACTCACATATTGAAGTCACTATGACAATTTTCATAACATTCCGTTCTCAGACCAACAATAGTCATTATGAAAATGTCCATAAACCGTACTATCCCTCTAACTATGAACATTTTTCATAAAATATACTATCGCTCTCACTATGAACATTTACATAATATAATATATTTCTCACTATGAAAATGTTCGTAACATGTAATATCCATCTCGCTATGAAAATGTTCGTAAGCATAATATCAATATCACTATGAATATGTTCACAAAATGTAATATACCTCTCACTATGAAAATGTTCTTAAACCATTATATCCCTCATACCTCTTGAAGTCGCTAATAGTATGAAAATTTTCATAACCTTACTGTTTTCAGACAAATATTTGTCGCTAAGAAAATTTTCATAAAACCTACCATCGCTTCCCCATATTGTAGTCGCTATGGACATTTTCATAACATTCCCGTTCTATAATATTTCAGTTCTCTGACAAACATTTGTAGCGTTGAAAATGTTCATAAACGCAAAAATGTGTTAATTATGTTCTCAGACCAACTTCTCAATCACTATAAGTAATTACATACAATGAAATGCTCTTAAATTTGTTCACCTCCAAATGATATGAAAATTTCCATAAGACCTAATTAACAACATCCATCGGTGAAACTACCGTTGTAACGTTGTTCATCACATACATGTAGTGCAGTCAATATGAATATGTTTCAATAGATGTTCGTTCTGAAACAAGCATTAGTCACTATGAACTTGTTCATAAAATGAAGTTAGGTTTACTACATGTAATTGTCATATTGGCAGGTTAATTGTCATTATGTTAATGTTCCAACAATCTGTCAAAATTGTCCATTTTTGTCGCGCCCGCTTGCGTACAGCGCGATATAGTCGGCACGTTGACGTCCGTACGTACGTACGTGCGTCCGCATTTGCGTTAAAGTGTTTACATATGTTATATCTCTGCAACCGCTTCACCGATTGACTTGAAACTTCACATGCACGTTTACCATCCTCCAAATATTAATTGCGCGCAATGCCCATGCTTTGCACATGCCCACGGTCAAGGTCAAATGTCTTACAAATTTGCGTTAAAGTTTTTGTAAACTTTGCGTTAAGGCTTTTAGTTTAAACAATATTTATTTCAAGTTGTGGCAAGTGATATATATATACATACAATTGAGAAGTCCAATATCCAGTGCGCAATACCCATGCTGCCTACATGCCCAAGGTCAAGGTAAAATGTCTTAGAAGTTTGCGTTAAAGTTTTTGTAAACTTTGCGTTACTAATGCTTTGATTTAACGACGGCACTGGTTCGATGACCTTGCATGTCGGGACCGACTATTTAAGTCCCCATCCGATAGGACTAGGCTATTACGAAGGTGTCTTGCCCAATCACGCGCCGAATGGGCCAGTGTCGGGATTGGAACTCAGGACCTTTCGATCCGCAGTCCGATGCTCTACCACTGAGCTATTGCGGCTAACTAAACGTTGCGTTAAAGTTTTTATGTATGTTATATCTCCTCAACCGCTTCACTCATTGACTTTAAACTTCATATGCATGTTTACCATCCTCCATATGTTCATTGTTCGCAATACCCATGCTGCCCACATGCCCAATGTCAAGGTCAAATGTCTTAGAAGTTTGCGTTAAAGTTTTTGTAAACTTTGCGTTAAAGTTTTTACGTATGTTATATCTCCTCAACCGCTTTACTCATTGACTTGAAACTTCATGTGCATGTGTACCATCCTCTAAATATGCATTGTGCGCAATACCCATGCTACCGACATGCCCACGGTCAAGGTCAAATGTCTTAGAAGTTTGCGTTAAAGTTTTTTGTAAACGTTGCGTTAAAGTTTTTACGTATGTTATATCTCCTCAACCGCTTCACTCATTGACTTGAAACTTCATATGCATGTTTACCATCCTCCAAATAGTCATTGTGCGCAATACCTGGATATTTCAGCAACCAGATCAGTAGATGCATGAAATCGTTTACTGCAACTCCAATATAGTCTTCTTTTGAGACCATGAAAATGTATTATTGTAAGTCCATAATATGTTAGTGTTAGGCACACGTGTTATTTATAAGAATTGAATAAGTGTATACTTGTGTAACTATTCAACCAGTTCAAACAATTACGAGTGCCCGCTATACAGATATAATCACTTAGTAATATTTAATTTACTGATAGAGAGGCGCGGTTATATCAGGCTATTTTGATATGCAAATTAGGCAGGACATTTTTAAATTACTTATATCAACTAACTGCGTCCCCTAAATACATATTTTATCGACATATTATAAAGTATAATCATTGTACATCAACACATAGAGGGAATAAATAGTCGTTTTTCACCCCTGATATCAAAGTGACAATTCAATTTTGATATAATAATTCAATTAACACGTCTGTTAAAGGTATATGCAAATGAATGTTTAATATGCCCCAAAAAATGCCATATCTAAAGAATGAACGAAAACAATATTTATGTCTCCCTATATTGCATCCTGGGATATGGAAGTCCAGGTCTAAACCAGAAAACGCCACTGCATTGTGAACGCTCCTGTCCGTACAGTAGCGCTTTTCTGCTGGTTACATATTTGCATATATATAATACTCGTATAAATATCGCATACGCATAATGTTGGTACATTGCATATATAAAGAGCAGATCGTATACTATTGGTAAGGTTGTACCATATGCAGGGGCATAGCAAACACTTATTTTGTATTGGTGCGACATTTATGTTTGGAGTCGATGTATTCAACCAAGTACAATTTTTGTGGATATATCTTTAATTTTGATAAATCAGCAACATATTGCTGCTACGTGCAAATTATATGTATTGATATCAGGATGTAACGAAATTGAGGTTTACAGTTACCTGCCTCACTGTTCACGAGCTCTTCATGTTGTTAGCGATGTGGCCATATACATGTATACACTTAGCCGCGGCCCGGACAATACGGGTTATATTGTACCCAGCCACAGTGAGTCACGTCGGTGATTGCATCGTCACCTGATTTATCAAGGGCATATTGTATTACATCACGAAACGATGTCACGTGAGTTCATTTAATGTGGCATGTTACTTAAAATACTGTGATATACAAAAACATGGTCAACAGGTTTCATGTTTCAGTTTCCAATTTCACCAATGCACCAGTGTTGATGTATTTACTTAAAATTTATAATAAATACAACGCATTGAATTTCTTATTAAATGCTATCCCAGTAACAGTGTATGGTATGGTGATTTGTATTGTCACGTTTCTGTTCCTGATGACATTTATTGCAATGTAGAAGGTCGGGCAAAGCGGATCGGGCAAAGCAGGCCACTATGCGTCACTGCGTACGCACGTCCGTCCCTCCATACTTCCACAGCTATTCATTGTTGACGACGTTGCTAAACATATTACTCAAACGTATCATACATTTCTGTCATCCACCCAACTTCCAGCCACCACTTACCTAAGCCAAACACAGCTCACCGTCTCCTTCCAGAAACCTATACCCCACCTAATTCACTCTGCCACATTTCAAAATTCAATAACCGTCGGTAAAATACCCGATCTTTGACGTTAATGTCTGTTTCACAAAACCAGCCCAAATTTCACGGCTATAGTATAAACAATGTAAAACAATACTTTTTAGATAATATTAATTTTATCAAAATATGAGAATGAGCCTACTTTTTATTTCGTTAAATTTTGTCCAGTATTGATTTTATTGCCTAAAAAAACAACATTTCCCCATATCATTAAATCCCTATGAGTGAAGATGCCTATAATGGTATAAATTAACATGTGATGTTTTTCTTATTTGAGAAACAGTAGACCGATTATCAAAATTTAACTTTTGATTTTTTAGTGAGATCATTTCCAAGCTAGCTAGCCAGGTTTTAGAGTCCATTTCCATTTTTTTGTCGCGCCTGCTTTAGCAGCAGAAGGCGCGACTATAGACGCCACTTTTTCCGCAGTCGCCGTCGTCCGAAATGTTCAAATGCATGTACAAGCTTCGTCATCATGGTATAACTTGATACATGTGAGCATCTGGAACACACTCATGCCGCCTAACATGACATTGACCTTTACATGTTTGCGGAAACACTTAGACATTTCTTTGCGTCAAAAAGTTTGTACAAGTTTCTTCATCATGATATAACTTTAATATTACGTAACTGATTGCTTTAATATGTGGACACTCGAAACACCTGATTAGTCGGAGCACGCTCGTGCCGCCATGAACATGACCATGACCTTTTCTATCTTCAATTATTTGCGAAAACACTTTGCATATAAAACTTTGTACAAGTTTCTTCATCATCATATAACATTAATATTTCTTGATGGATTGCTTCACCATTTGGACACTTGATACATGTAAGCATTTGGAACACACTCATGCCTCCATTAACATGACCTTGACCTGTTTCACATTCACACGGTTGTGGAAACACTTTGCTATTTTGTATGTCAAAAAGTTCCTTCAACCATGGCCTTTTCGTGTTTTATGCATGACATTCTCTTACGCTTTTTGTGATTATTACTTTAGCACATGCCCATGATCATGTTACGACCAAATGCCTCGGCAGGCGCGACATCGCTTCTTGTATTATTTGGAGAGGGGGGGGTCTTTTTTGGTTGTATTCCTTCTCCAGGTTCTCCAACCAAACTTTCCAACCAAACCCCCCTCCCCCACCCCCCATGTTAAATTATTATAGATAAATAATTTTTCGTAATTTGACCAACTATTACGAACTAAAAATAATTCTCAATCTTATGTTTAATGTTGCAATTTAATATTATCGAAAAAGGTATTGTTTTGCCTTGTTTATATAGCCGTAAAATTGGGCAGATTTCGTGAAACAGACAAATATCCATTCAACGGCATCAAGTTTCAGATTGTTCTGTGTGTGGATACAAGATGGATTTTTAAAGACCATTCTATACATGATCATCGTTTGATTCAATGGTAATAGCTTCATAAATGTGATAGAATATATGTATAACATATATGTGAATACTGCCTCATTACTGTATCATATACGGCACATGGAGTGGCCAAGTCGGCCATCTTTGTGTGTTCAAGCCTTCAGCCAGTTTCACCTGTTCTGCCATTTAACAAAGAACTTAAAATGTGACGTAGAACTAATGATATAATGTAGCTAATCACATGTAGATAATGCAGAAGAACGAACTCCTATCCATTATATTACACCAAACTGTAAAATATAATTATCTGTTTTCTGGACAGGTTTGAGCCTCTGTTTTTAACAACATGAACCACCATTATATATAGCCTCCGACACAGAAAATCGCACTTTGTATCACTTTTACCTGGCCAACCACACAACACATACTATACATACTCACTATTGTACTCTGTTATTACGGTAGCTACCAAATCCAGTGACATGTAAGCAGTTACCTGAGTATTGTCCCTGGTGTTTGCTCACCTACTATGCAAGTAAGTATGGCTTTACCCATGGTCAACGTGTAGGCTGTGCATCCAATTGAAAAGTTTACACATCAAAATTTATTTTGAGATTGATCGGAGAAATGCTCAGATATCTCGTTTGTGTATAGTTTGCTGGCATTTTATTTATAGCTTGCCGTTGTCATTTCTGTGTAGTATGTATTGCATCAAATTTCATTCGGTTTACTGTCCTATTATTTGCTGTATGTATCAAACGCACGAAGTTGTGAAACTGTACGATGGCTTGTACATACAAAGATGGCGGAGATGGCAACTCAATGTACCATATACATGTAGTATAAAGTAACAATACACTATTTACATATGTTATATTCATATATCATATCACTCTTTTGAAGCAATTATCATTGGAGCTGAGTGTATCTATATATGACCTACTACCTTAAACACGCTGAACGAGTCGCACACATAGTGGGCCTACATGCCTTAGCCAGCGACTCGCTTTGCCAAATGTGCTGGAAAAAATGGGTCAACTCGTATCCGTAGTTTGCACTCTCAGATATTGTGCATAGATTTCACAATACCATGTACCGCCAACATATTATAGAATGTGATATTAGTTAGATGTGCGCCTGCATGAGATCACGGGTACATGTATCATCTTTCGAGCATATAAAATTACACCAAATGCATGTTGAAAGTGACTCGCTTTGTTCCGGTCTTCTCTAGTGAACATACTCGTTTTTGTCCCGCCTGCTTTAGCAGAAGCGGGACGTAGGCATAGTATGGCAAGCCAAATGCACAATAATTCGCTAAACCATGGTTTGGAGCTTAAACCCTAGTTTATGCTCCTCTAAACCTAGTTTGGGCTTAAACTGCCATTTGAGATCCCAAATGGTAGTTTTCTTAAACCCTGGTTTGGGCAATTATTGTGCACTTGGCGGTTCAATTCACTGTTTAGACTCTCAAACTAGGGTTTCTGATAGCTTAAACCACGGTTGGAGCTCAAACCCCAGATTAGATTGCGCAAACCCTAGTTTAGGCTCGCCAAATGCACAATAATTCACTAAACCCCGGTTTGAGAGTCTAATCCATGGTTTATGCTCTCAAACCCCAGTTTGAGCAATTATTGTGCATTTGGCCAGAAACTGCCGTTTGAGGTCGGAATCCAATATAAACCCTAGTTTTGACCCAAACTGCCAATCGTGATCCCAAACGGTCGTTTTCTTAATCCCAGGTTTGAGCAATTATTGTGCATTTGGCGGCGGAAACCACCGTTTAGACTCTCAAACTAGGGTTTGTGATAGTTTAAACCACGGTTTGAGCTCAAACCCCAATTTAGACAGCCTAAACTCTACTGTAGGCTCGCCAAATGCACAATAATTCGCTAAACCCCAGTTTGAGAGTCCAAACCATGGTTTAGGCTCCCAAACCCCAGGTTTGAGCAATTCTTGTGCATTTAGCCAGAAACTGCCGTTTGAGATCGTAATCGGTAGTTAATTTACGCAATTGGCCTAAACGGTGGTTTCTGCTACCCGTCACAACCCGAGTTACAATTGGTTAAGTGATATCAAACCTAGTTACCATTGGCTGATCGATTTAGCCTACGGTTATCGGAGGCATGGAAATGCACGGTGTCACTAAATGGCGTAATGGTCGATTATTTGGATAAAGGTGAAAATGCTGCGTAATGGGGGGAAATCGGCGTAAGTATCGGAGAGGGGTGAATGCACATCCATCCATCCATCTTTTTTTTGTCTTTATTGATTTAAAAGATTGACCCAAAACCAATTGTGTATAGTACACGTGTCGGCGGCGTAGGAGGGTATTGAAAAGAGGTGCAGCCATACCGTCGAACGAGCAAAGTTCGTCAGAATGCTAGGGGTGTCCAGGGCAAGGTTACACGAAGCACCCAAATACACCCAAATCCACCCAAATATAGTCTATATACATATAAATATACCACAAATACCCCATAGATAGTGTCAGATTGTAGTGTAAAGCATACAATGACATAAAACACATCATATAATGGACATTTGTAGTCAAATAAATCTGTTAAATTTGCCATATGTTCGATTAATGCACATTGAATCACCAATCATATGGGACATACATGCAAATATAGTTTAATATATATAAATATGCCACAAATACACCCTCAAACATATCAGTGTATGCTCTCCTTACGTTATCAGAATTTGTATAACCTATTTTATGTATCAGTGTGGACCCTAATCTTTATTAATGTCCGCCATTTTTGGGATACGTGTATATTTTACTAAATGCCACACAAATATGCCACAAATACACCCTTAAACGTAGACTACCAGATGAACATCGGCTTACCTCTTCAAACATTATATGAGCCGCGTCGTGCGAAAATGACGTTATCGAGTAAATGAGGTCGGAAACGTCGCTTCCATTTACACTTTTGACATAGCTGACGTCGTTGTCGACAGCTGGTAGTGATAAACGATATAAGTGTATTATCGTGTGCTAGTCGGTGTACCATTAGCGAAACAAACCAATTGTATGTAGACCATTGACTATTTTAATTACCAGTTTATGTCAAAATATAAATGTACGTTCTCTAGGTTCTTACGAAAATAAATGATCAGAAACGAGTAATGTTGAGTAGCATGTGAGCTGGTGGTGTCGGCAGCCCAGTTAGCGTATGTACCCGATAAATGTTTTTCATTTTGCGTTAGTATATCGTTTACCGAGATATTACATACATTGTACGTATGTACAGTAGATATGTGATATTATATGGATACAATGCTATTTAATGCTAGTGTGAAAGTTCCAAACCGTACATGTATAAACGTTACAGTACACACGTTACATAGCGCCTCTCTTGCTTTATACGCGTATCTGTTTCAGATTTAATTTCATTTATGTGTGTCAGATTGCATTTAGTGAATTCAATTTCGTATTTGATAAACTCTTGCATGTATCAGTAACGAAGGAATTGTATTACACACAATGTGATAACCACCATGACTCATCAAAACTGTGAACATATATCATGTGAGAGAGGAAAGGTGCCCGCCCGCCCAATTGCTAAACATTTTGAGGAACCATTTTCCATTAGTTTAAACACGGCTTATACTAATTACGTTCAGTTCTTTATTGCTTCACATGTTCGCCTCTACGTGGTAATCGTATGTTATAGGATGCATATGTATTACACATGGCGTAAAAGAAATACAATTACTTTGTCCTGAGGTAATTAATGTGACGTCAGAAAAAAGTTGCGACATCTACACAATAATGAGCGACGTGACGTTCAAATCTCATTCAGTGTATGTGTTAAAAGTTTACTAAATCAGCCGATTTACATCGGAATTGCATAAAACAAATAGCAGTATGTTCAGAAATGAGCTCTGAATCTGAAAACGTCAAAAATTCAAATTGTCAAAATTTGGCCATAAAGTAACTTTTCCCACGAAGCGGCTCATATAATATATCCGGATGTATCTGAATAGACCCTGATCCATGTCCCCTCCCGCTCCTTTGGTACATGATTGTTATATATAGTAAATCAGAAAATACAACGGTTGCCATTTACTTTGTTCGGAAAATGAGGGTGTTAGTAGGTCTGAATATAATAATGATTGTTCTCCATTTAGTCCACGAATTTAACTATGATTTATTATTTCAGTTTATCCGGATATATACTATTCACCATTTGGAACGTGGATCTCTGTGATTGATACATGTACATATTAAAATTCTATATGACCAAGATGTACATTTTCCAGTAGTCAGTCTGTAAATCTAAAAAATAGACGTGATCAGTGTAGTTTCTGTACAAATAGCACACTAACTGCTGTAGCCTGATAACGATCTGTATGCCTTGTTAGAGGCAAGACGAGTGTTTCATTGATGGAATGGCGAACAGTGCAGCACCTGATCAGATTGTGGATGCACAAGCTGATCTGGATCTCAACTGTTCGCAAAACCCAACAGGAAAATGTAGCTTACCATGCTGGTTTCGGCCAGAATAAACCATTGTCACATAAATTTATATTTTACTATGCCTACCAGGCTAATCAACATTCGTATCATTTGTTAGATTGGATATTATATATACATATTTATCTAGTATGTCTGTATAGAGACCAAGTGACACTAAATGGTGAAGCCAGGTGTGCAACAACTTCACGTAGGTCCCTGTGTAGTCACCCTGTCTGTCTGTATAGAGGTCAAGTGGCCCTAAATGGTGAAACGAGCTGGACAACAACTTCGGTCCAAGTTCATACTCATATGCTACTCGTAAACGTTACCGTCTTTCCTATCTGTCCCTTTGACCGTCTAACGGTTATGTCCTTAGTGGTATGTTCATCTGTATATCCATATACAACAACAGTGGCATTGTCACCATATTTGTGCCTGATATGATTGATATAAATTCCACACAGTCCATCATATGAAGTGCCTGTTGGCCAGAATTATTTGTAACAATGACCCGCCATCAATTACATATTTGACTGTGGATAGTGGTTATGTGGGTACAAAATCTACGCTCTTTTCTATAGCATCTGCCAGTGATGGCTTATTTGCTTCACGGAGTAGCCGGTCCATGGTAAACAAAGACGGGGTGTATGTAGATAACTCATATGTGAACAACCGGTCTAAATCACCTCCTGTCAAATTGTATCTAGCTGAAGATACAAGTCTCTGGAATAGTAGCTGTGGATCTACGTTGATTTCCTCATTGTCCCACTTGACTGCCTCTTTGGTGTGTAGCGTAACCGCATTTTCTTTCTTTTTAAATGTAAACTCGTGTACGCGTTTTCCCGCCATTCACTGAATAACTGATTGTCCAACTGTCTTTGTTGGATCTACGTTCACAGAACCATCAGCTGTCACTCTATTGGTTATGCTGCACAGTGCATCATTGTCAGAAAATGGGTTACGTGGTTCAAGATACTGCAGGATCAGCATCATATCATGTTGATCTCTGTTTCGTCGCGCTGGCCAGGGGTACTCTTTTTGTGTCGCTCACTGGTAATATATGAGACTCCCGAAAAGTCTTGCATTGCTCTATTGATTTCAGCACATGCAGGTGTCGACAGTAACCACACCGTTCGTTGGACATCTGATATCTTACCTCTACCTCTTGTGAGCCCCCACTTGTTTTCACGCTTCGTATAAGAACATGTTCAATGGCAAGATCTGTAGAAATGCCGGCCCAGTACCTATCCGCAGATTATGGTCAGAAGCAGCGAAATATGGCAACATCTCAGCCACTGCTTGAAGATGTAGCGCCCGATTTCCAGTTCGCTCTGCTTTGATAAAACGCCTGAGTAGTTCAACCATGTCTAAGTACTGCAGCCAAAGCGTTGACGTTATCTACTAATGTGCTCACTGATTTTCGATAATACTTCATCAGATTCTGGTCGAATTGCATCTAAATCAGTATCGTATTTCATGAGACTCACGAAAATATCCCCTGCTTTGTGCAACGGTAATTGCGTCTGAATTATCAGCGAGACTGTCTTTAACTCAGTCATCTTCTACCTTTGCATCTTCGGTTGTGGCCATGTGTTGCCCCTCCTCATTATCCTGATCTACTTCCACTACCGGGTCCGTCTCTGGAGCACCATCTGGTTTCTCTTCAGGTAATGGTATGGCATATAGTTTTGCTGAAGCATGGCGTTGATCACTGCTTCTACAGGAATATGTCCCCGCGTTGCGCGTGCAGTGGCTTTACCACTTAATAAATGCCCGACTGCTGTTTCTGCATAGATTGTTTCTAACACTTCACGGAGTCATGACCCACCCATTATATGTCCAATGCAACCTAAATAGCTCATTTCCGTATGGAGCCCACCAAGTTGAAGAACGATAGTATATAGCATACTGCTTTAAGTGTTGTATAGGGAATGTTTACTAAATTGGATGGCCAACAGTGTAGACGCGGATACGCAGTCTGATCTGGAGCTACACTGTTCGCAAACTTACCAATACCCACTTTCATTTTGTTTCGACACATGTTAATTCAATATTATTAAATTAAAACGATACCAAATAAAAGAATGACGGCTAAAACAATAAGCTATATAATAGTATGTTTAGGAAAATATATCACGATTGGAACTCAGGTGAAAAAGCACCGACTCGTGAGCATGATGAGCAATGTCGTATTAGGCACACAAATCATTGAATTGTCACGTATATATCGGTTATTCGACGATGGATATGCAACTGCATGGTATGTGTAAGCAATATCATGAAACAAACCCAAAAAGTGGCATATTCCACGCCGTTTGCGAAGTACACTATATATTACAATGGAAATCGGTGTGGGTGGGGTATTTTTTACGGACGATTTCGGCGATATATGATCAAATGTAGTATATAGAATATTGTTTTATTACATTTCAACGTACAATTCATTAAACTCTATCGCTAAAATACATTGATAACATAAAAATAAAAATAAAGTACATGTTATGCAATTTAATGAAATATGCTGAATTAAAAAAAAATAGAATCACCCTCTACACGATATGATACGAAACAAAACATTTTACCGATATTTCCGGTTGTCCTATATTTTTCTTGATATACAGTAATGCATATAGAACAACTTCCCGGTAAGATACAAAATGTTTCAATGTGTCATGGGTATACTTGTATTTTGACTGGACTATGTGTAGTCACCCTATCTGTCTGTATAGAGACCAAGTGGTCACAACTAGTGAAACCACTGGGACAACCACTTCATGTACGTCCATGTGTAGTCATCGTGTCTGTCTTTATAAAGACCAGGTGGCCCTAAATAGTGAACCAGCTGGACAACCACTTCATGTGTAGTCATCCTGTCTGTCTTTATAGAGACCAGGTGGCAAGAACCAGTGAAACCAGTTGGACAACCACTTAATATACAACCATGTGTAGTCATCGTGTCTCTCTTTCTAGAGACCAGGTGGCCCTAAATATTGAAACCAGCTGGACAACCACTTCATGGAGGTCATTGTGTAGTCACCATGTCTGTCTTTATAGAGACCAGGTGGCCCTAAATAGTGAAACCAGCTGGACAACCACTTCAGGTAGGTCCCTGTGTAGTCACACTGACTGTCTGTATAGAGACCAGGTGATCCTAAATGGTGAAACCAGCTGGACAAGCACTTCACGTCGGTCCCTGTGTAGTCACCCTGTCTGTCTGTATAGAGACCAGGTGGCCATAAATGGCGAAACCAGCTGGACAACCACTTCACGTAGGTCCCTGTGTAGTCACCCATTATGTCTGTATAGAGACCAGGTGACCCTAAATGGTGAAACCAGCTCGACAACCATTTTACGTAGGTCCCTGTGCAGTCACCCTGTATGTATGTCTGTATGCTTAGCTGGTGGCCATAAGTTGTGAAACGACCTTGATAACCAATTCACGTAGTTCCCTGCCTTTGTAGAGACCAGGTGGTCCTAAATGGTGAAACCAGGTGGACAACCTCTTCACGTAGGTTCCTGTGTAGTCTCCCTGTCTGTCTGTAAAGAGACCATGTGGCCATAACTAGTGAATCCAGCTGGACATCCACTTCATGTAGGTCCCTCTGTAGTCACCATGTCTGCATGTATAGAGATCACGTGGCCCTAAATAATGAAACCAGCTGGACAACCACTTCACGTAGGTCCCTGTATAGTCACCCTGTCTGTCTGTATAGAGACCAGGTGGCCAGAACTAGTGAAACTAGTTGGACAACCACTTCATGTACGTCGATGTGTAGTCACCCTGTCTGTCTGTATAGAGACCAGGTGGCCCTAACTACTGTAACCAGCTGGACAATCACTTCATGGAGGTCATTGTGTAGTCACCCTGTCTGTTTTTATAGAGACCAGGTGGCCCTAAATAGTGAAACCAGCTGGACAATCACTTCACGTAGGTCCCTGTGTAGTCACCATGTATGTCTGTATATATACCAAGTGACCTTAAATGGTGAACTCAGGTTGGCAACCACTTCACGTAGGTCCCTATGTAGTCACCCTGTCTGTCTGTTTGTATACATAGCAGGTGGCCATATGTGGTGAAACGAGCTGGACAACCTCTTCACGTATGTCCCTTTGTAGTCACCCTGTCTTTCTGTCTGTATAGATAGCATATAGCCATACGTGGTGAAATGAGCTGGACAACCACTTAATGTAGGTCCCTGTGTAGTCGTCGCCCTGTCTGTCTTTATAGAAATCAGGTGGCCGGAACTGGCTAAACGAGCTGGAAAACCACTTCACATCGGTCTCTGTGTAGTCACCATATATGTCTGTATAGAGATCAGGTGGCCATAAATAGTGAAACGAGCTGGACAGCCACACTTCACATAGGTCCTTTGTAGTCACACTGTCTGTCTGTATAGAGACCAAGTGACACTAAATGGTGAAACCATGTGGACAGCCACTTCCCGTTGGTCCCTGTGTAGTCACCTTGTTTGTCTGCATATATACCAGGTGGTCCTAAATAGTGAAACCAGGTGGACAACCACTTCACGTAGGTCCCTGTGTAGTCTCACTGTCTGTCTGTATAGAGACCAGGTGGCCAGAACTAGTGAAACCAGTTGGGCAGCCACTTCATGTAAGTCCCTCTGTAGTCACCATGTGTGTCTCTATAGAGATCAGGTGGCCCTAAATAGTGAAACCAGCTGGACAACCACTTCACGTAGGTCTCTGTGTATTCAACCTGTCTGTCTGTCTGTCTGTCTGTCTGTCTGTCTGTCTGTCTGTCTGTCTGTCTGTCTGTCTGTCTGTCTGTCTGTCTGTCTGTCTGTCTGTCTGTCTGTCTGTCTGTCTGTCTGTCTGTCTGTGTGTCTTGTCTGTCTGTCTGTCTGTCTGTCTGTCTG